>JBAFTA010000024.1:24289278-24303160 GCA_036919975.1 Melanotaenia parkinsoni
TTTATATAAACCATAAATTAATGATTTATTTGTGAAAAGGAAGGATTTAAAAGCATGATACGTTACCTTTAACACACTCGATAGCTGTTAGCCGGTTATCACATGTCTCTGGGCTTTTGTGTCATTTTGGTAGTTCGAAGAATGATCTCTTGTTGTCTGTTAAATAACTATGTTTATAGCAGCCAACCACAGCAAAGCTTTTCAGCATATTTAAAGGAAACTACAAAAAATAAAAATAAAATAAAATCTATGAGGATTAATGCTGAAAATCCAATAATGGCATGTTTAGCAACCTTTTGTTTTCACCAGCAAAAGACCCTGATGTGACAAAGTTCGTGGATGTTTCCGGATATTTGTGCCTGTAAAAAAAAAAAGAAAAAAAAAAGAAAATGCCTGGATCTGGACAGTGACCTGGATCACCCCCAAAATCTAACCACTTATTCCTCATTCCAATTCAGCAATTTCCTGAAACATTTAATCAAAAATTTATCAAAATCTTTAACTTTTATGCTGCTAACAGACCACTTTGATGGAGGTAACAATGGTTTAAGATGTGAGCCAAGAACCTGCAGAACCCCTTCAAGAAAATGGGTAAAAATTAGGTCCAGTGCAATCTCTTCAGGCGAACTAGCATCTAAGAGAGTTAAGTAACCAACACAAGGTCCGTGCACAAATCAGCAGTCAGTGGCAGCTTTGCCACCAAATGTAGTTTAAAGCATCACCACTGAACTTTGTCAGATTTTCTCTCTGTGGTGCTCAGTGAGGGTTAATTCAGGATCCACCTTCATCCTGTCTCTTCTCTAAGCTCTTTCCCGACCGAAAAGTCAATCTGATGTCGACTCTTGACTTATCTCTTGCTCTTTCTCCCTTTTTTCCCTTTCTTCTTCTGATAATGTCATTTTAGGTTTTCTTTGCTGAAAGATTATAGCTAAAGACGTATGTCTTACCAGTTTTGTTGAAAGTGATGGTTTTTGAATCTTGATTCCAGTATTCCAGTAATTTTCATTTTGTTTGAAATACCTGTAAGTATAAGTTTTAACACATTTTTAGGTGTTTACAGTATATGCAGCTCATAAAAGGTTGCCTCATGCGGGGGACGTTCACTTCCTTCCTGCAGTAATGCCAGGTCTGTGACTGTGATAGGAGTTAAACAGAAATAAAGATTTGTAAAAGTGCTTGTGGGGGCTTCTACATTGCATCTCCTTTAGAAATGATCCATTTTAATACTGCTAATGATCAATAAATAAAAAGAGACAGTGTGGGAAACAAACATGGCAGTAAAGTAGAAAATTGGTATAATTAACTTTTGAAATTTTGGATAAGAGAAAATTAATAAATGCCACCTGGTATCTAAAATGGCTTCCTGCTGTTTCACAACATCTGTTTCCATGAATAACTCAAATGAACACAACGGAGTAAATTCTCTTAAACTTAGTGGAAAATACTGTGAATATTCACTAAAAGGTTCTTCCACTTTGAATCATGTCAGAGATTTAATTTGCTTTAAATTACCATAATTATTGGATGTACAACAATGACTAATAGAATTAGCTGCAAGACTCATCCTGATTATTTCTACAAATACAGCATTAGCGGGCTGTTAAACATTTTAATCCCGATCAACAACAATAAGGACTCACATTATGGATCCATGTGGGGAGAAAAATGGCCAAATAAAGCTGGAATTACTATGTTTGAAATCCTGAGAGTCTTCACTCTTCCAACATTAACTCCATAAAGCATTGCTGTGTCGCTCTAAGCTCTCACATGGCTCTATGCCTTAAAATTACCCTCAATGTAGCTCTTCCCTCTTTGTCCCCCCCCTTTTCCACATACTGTCTTACTAGCCTCAGGTGGGATATAACATGGGGAAAGCCGCGCTGCTCAAAACTCTGCAGCGCTGCCCTATCAAATCGCTCCCACTGGGGGAGTATCAGCAGGGTTACAACCCCGCAGAGGGACAATTGTACCAAAGCACCATGTCCTGGCGGCTCACGAGTGTCGCGAGATGGCTCACATGAGAAGAGAGGTGGCAGTAGAAGGAAAATGCTAGGCCGAATGGTTTCACCTCTGATATACGACAATATTTCAGCAGGGATGGGAATAATGGCATTTAAATAAACGGTGCAACTTTTTTTTAGCTTTACTGTAATTAATCACACAAAAGCTGCCCTCATCTGACTAAGGACTAAAAAACAAACAAAACAAACAAACAAACAAAAAAAAACTACATAACTGATGGTGATCGGTTGAGGAAGTATAAAATGTCATGTTAAGCCAATCAGAGGGCAAACAGCCAAGAGACTAGTAAGACCAGAAATGGTAAATCCATAGAATATAAAAGAAGAGTAGATAGATAAATGGTAAGAACACTTTGTGAAATGTTTATTATGACCAGAAACAAAGTGTTTGGTTGGAAATATTTGTGCGGCACCTCTCCAATAAAAAAGAAGGGGACAGGGCCATGCCAGCCGAAGAATCAAAGTACATATTAGTGTTCAGTGTTTTTTGTTAGGACTTTATTCTATTAGATTTTCATTTTATTCATTAATCACAGCCAATACTCGGTTTTATTATAAATAGTTAAACATGCAGTTGAATTTAAAGTTGTATTAATAGAACAATATTTCAACTTTTTTTTTAAAGTAATGATTGTTACTTTCTTTGGCCAGTAGTTAGTTTAGTAATGCTGTAACTCAGGTACTATCTCAGTTACTTTTTGGTTGATTTAAGTAGTATCTATAAGAAATTACACCTTTAAATAAAAGCCAGTTATGTAAAAAAAAAAAAAAAAACAATCCAAGAAAGGTAAGTGATGTAATACGCTATTTCTTATTGGTTGGTTATCAGTTTAGCCCCATAAAATCCCTTCAAATTTCTTGTATTTTTCAGAAATACAAGATATTTAAGAGTTTTCTGCAGTTTGCTTATCAGTATGGTACAACACGATACGATACAACACGATACGATACAACACGATACGATACAACACGATACGATACAACACGATACGATACAGCACGATACGATACAACATGATACGATACAACACGATACGATACAGCACGATACGATACAACACGAGACGCTACAACATGATACGATACAACACGATACGATACAACATGATACGATACAGCACGATACGATACAGCACGATACGATACAACATGATACGATACAACACGTTACGATACAACATGATACGATACAACATGATACGATACAACACGTTACGATACAACATGATACGATACAACATGATACGATACAGTACAACCCTATAGGAAATGATACACTACAATACAAAGTGATACACTTTACTGTCCCCGTAGAAAAAATTGCATCGGACTCAAGTGTTGTTTCAGTACCTGCCAGATCAAAATCAAAACAGCAACAAACATTCAGCCACACAGTAGAAATCATAAAAATATTGCACAATACCCATTTGTTATTAAAACAATTAGAAAGACATCAAAAGTCAAAGAGCAAAGTAAAACATGATGCTATTTGGCCCCGAGCACTGCCCTGAGACAGATATTGTGCAATCCTTGTGTAGAAATTTGGTGAACATATTTATTTTTTCTCAGATTAGATTAGGATGTGATGACTCAGACACCCCGCCGTTCCCTTGTCCAGCTTTCTGCTCTCTGTGATCTCCACTGAGTACACTCATCTTTAAATAAAAACCGGGATTTGGTTAAATACCAAGCTCTTTCTAACAGGCTTGTTTTCTCTTTAGTTTCAATCGTTTTTTGTAAATTAGGGTCACTGTACATTAGGTCATGTGTAAATCTGCCAGCAGACCCTCCAGCCTCCATCACTGCTTGTTTCATCAATTTGTGATGCTGTTTTAACACATGTACTTATTGTGCTGAAGAAGATTTAAAAAGAGACATAAATCAATAGAAATTAACGTCTTAAACATCATGTTAGCTGAAACAATTTGGAGCCCTGCTGCTTTGCCAGCCTCACTTCTGATTTTAATAAGATATCATGGTGCTTTGGAGTCTTAACGAAGCATGGAAGACAGCTCTTGATCTTAAAAGTGCAAGTATCCACTCTAATTATCAGCCCTTATCATTTATCTGCACATCCTGATGCTTTCTCTGAAGCAGCAGTGCTTTGTCACAGCTGTTCATCACCAGAATTTTATTTAATCTGCTGTTTTCTCATCCTCACGGCCTTGTTTGATCTGCATCCAGCAGTCTCCATTCAGCTGATTAACATTTTCCGATCCCACTGAAACAATAACTAAGCCGCAATTAAAGAATTTTTGTCACTAAGTCCTAAAGCAATGTTATAAAAAATCCCCTCAAGTGTTTTTCTATATATTATTTCTTCAGCTGAACTAAATGGAAGGACCTAATTGACCTGCAGCTTGTATAAGACTGCAGATAACAAAGTGGCAATCACTGACTGAAAACCAGTTAAGACACACCAGTGGCAGGGCAATGCACGGTGTGTCACCGGCAGGCTTGTGTAAGGAGAATGAATTTCAGCCTCTGCTCTGTTGGTAGAAATTTGACACCTAAATTTTCCAGAGCTGCTGCTCTACATTTGATGAGAAAGGGCTCTCGAAGGTGGGACGAATGCCACCAGACTGCAGGAGACGGTTTATGACAGCCAGCACTGCACACCGGGAGCTGTTTGACGGGCAGCCGGCAGCTAGCTGAAGCGATCTGGCCCTAGCGGAAACCTCCCCACCCTTTCACAGTGAAATATTAGCCTCTGCACTGCAACGCCGCTCCACTATTTTTTCCACTTTAGTACACAATGTTTCATTGCTGCTGTTTCTACTGTGAATTTAACCATTGAGGTTCCCATGACTGGAACAGATAACACATTGCATCAGTTTGGCTTAAAGTTATTTATTTATTTGTTTCTCTAAGGCAGAAGTTCCTTCCATAACGAAGAATCCACACAGGTTCTCCACACTGACACTTTATCTCTACTTGATTTCTTAGAGCCCACAAAGCTGAAAACCTTTTTTTTTGTCTCTGCAGGAAATGATCTTTTGACGTTCTAAATAAAAACTGGATGTTACCAGGGAAACTGAAGTTTGGAACTTGTTCAGCCTAGTGTCACCGCTGGTATACGAGTAAAGAAGGGCTACTGAGGTTCGGCAGTCTTATGGACTGTGGTTTTCCCATCAAAGCATCCATCTTGCACCCTACCTTTTCTCCAGTAAAAGTCATTATGGATTATTTTCTTATTCTAGTTATCTCTTGCATTTCTTTAATGAATTATCCATGGTGTGCAATCAAAACGATGAGTTGGTTGATATCCAACTGCTAACGTGTGGCGTGATACGTAAAATGGGACTCAGCTGTAACATGATGCAGCGACCCAGAAGAAAACGATGGGAAATATGGTTTCTCAGCCTCAGGACGCTGAACTTCAGCAGTAGCTTCATGTGTATACATATTAAATCTTACTTTGTATCGGGCCCTGATGGAGGTTTTACTTCCTGGTTCTGGTTCTGATGGACGTTTTGAGTGGTGGGGCAGCATCGGCATGTGTGTGTTGTTCTGTGATGTCATTTTCGGAGCACACCACACACAGTACAATCAAAACAGATATTTTTATCTTCACATGTGAGGTCTCCACCAGATAAAAAATCTCATAAGATTAAAAAAATTGTTATGTGTGTACCTGGCTTTAAGTAGTGTTACTTGTTACTTCTAAGACATGCAGGGCAGGGGGTCCAGAGGACCAGGACTGAGAAACACTGTGTTAACAGGTGGACCTGATACAGTGGACGATGAGTGTGTCTGTCATTCACCCCGTACACAGCGTTTCACTCATTTTCTTTTACTTCTGGATAGTTTAGCTTTTTATTAGTTGATAACAGGCCAACATTTTCACTTCTGTGTAGACACACAGATCAGATCCTCGGATAGAGAAAAGAGAGGAAATAAGGAACAGAAACGGGAAGAAAAGTGTAAGAGGAAGGGAAGGAAAGAAAGGGGTGACAAAACAGAGTGAGTGAAAGTAAACATGAAAATATGGAGGAGGGAAAGAAAGCGGTGAAACAGAAGAGGAGGAGAGGGGAGGAGATGATGCACAGAGGGGAAGAGGGCAGAAAAGGGCAGATGAAAGATGAGGACAGGATGCATAGAAGATGAGACAAGGAAAAACTGATGAGAGAGGACAGAAGGGAAAAAAGCAGAGGAAATGAAAGGATAAATAAAAAGTAAATGGTGGAAAAGGACAAAAAGAACAGGGGGCTAAAGGAGGAGGGAAGGCCTCCATCTTTGCAGTATTATACGATGCAGACCTCCTGGATGTGACGTTGCAGAGTCTTTGATGGAGTCGGTTTTAAGAAAAGTGGTCTCCAGCGCTGCAGGACCAGAGTCTCCTTCAGAGTCTCTCTGAATGTGTCTCACACAGTTCATGTTCAGAGAAAGGCTGAGGCCAAATGTCTGTGTGGTGTTACTGCTCACTGTCAAGAATGGCTGGAAGAGCTCAGCAGGCCTGCAAACACACACACACACACACACACACAAACAGGGGGAGGAAAATAATTCAGTTTCAGCAGAGCGAAGAAAAACATGCTGAGCTGATGTTCAGACATTACATTTACATTTTTCGAAACCTTCTGTCAATTACTAATGTGATCTTTGGAAAAATCCTACACACACATGCATGCACACACACACACACACACACACACACACACACACACACACCCACAGACATGCACACACACACACGGGAGAGTGCTCACAGTGGCAGCTGTTGGTATTAAGTGCTCCTGTGATGGATGGGGTTCAGACAGGATGGCCCTCATAACCTCCCCTTTATTTACCCTCCACTGACTGACAGGAGAGGAGGATGAGGAGTTATCAGGAGAGGAAGAGTGGAGAAAAGAGAAGAGAGAAGAAAGAGAAAATATTAGAAGATGAGGAGCAACTTCAGAAAGAAGTCGATAAAAACAAATGAAAGAAAGATGGAAAGATGGATAAAGAAAGAAAAGGAGGAAAAGAAAGAAAAGAAGAAAAAGAGGAGAAAAGGCTAAAAAGATTAAATGATGGAATGACTGGGAGAGAAAATAGAAAGAAAATCTGGGTTAGAAGTGTAGAGAAAAGAGAAAACATGGAAATAAGTTTAAAAAGAAGTGGATAGAGGAGGGAGAGAAACCAGTGGGAGAAAGATGGAAAGATATGGATGGATAAAGTAAAAGAGAACAAATGGATGGAGGGAAGAACAAGACAGATGAAAGAAGAACATGAACGAAAACAGAAAGACAAACAGATGATAAGAGAAAGAATGTGAGAAAAAAGATTGAAAGAAAGGAAACAAGGAAAGAAGGTTAAACAGAGAAATAAATGAGGTAAGCAAGAAAGCAGATGAAAAGAAAGAAGACAAGATGAAGAATAACATGAGGAGGGAAGAGGAGGAGGAAGATAAATGGAAAGAAGAATATAAAGGAAAGAGGCAGTAGAGGAAAAGAAAACAGAAAAATAAAGTGATGAAGAGCAAAGGGAAGGATGAAGGGAAAAAGAACATGAAAAGAAAAAAGGGGGAAAGAAAATGTAAACAAAGAGGTTGAAGACTTGAAAAAGGATGAAGGAAAGGACAGGCAGAGTAAGAACGAGAGGAGAAGAAATGAAAGCAGAGGAGGGGAAGATGAAAGAAAGGAGATGGGCTGGGAAGGGTTGAAGAGGGGAGCAGAGGGAGGGAAGTCAAGTCCGAGTTAGACCAAGCCAGGAGATGAAAGCAGAGGCAGCCGAGTGCAGGTTAAGAGAAAGAGAGCAGAGGGGATAAATAGAGTTGAAAGTTGGATAGAGAGAGAGGGTGGGGGGATCTTAAAGAACCAGGCAAATGGAAAAAAAAGAGTGAAATTGAAAAATATTCCTCTCGGCTGACGGTAACCCTGTGATGATGGGTGCAGTCACTTTTCTCACCTCCTTTAAATCCTTCAATTGCTCAGGTCAGAGTGAAGCTGTCAGTCACAGAGGTTTCCACTCGCTCCCACAACAGCAAAACTTTCTCTTCACGCTCGCCTTTCATCTGCTCCTAAATCAGGTTACGCCCAACCTTCTCACCATAATTGAAAAAATCTGCCTTTTGCTCCAGTTTATTTTTATCCGATATTTGGTTTAGCCCTCACATATATTCAATACCAGCTTCCTCCCCATGAACGAGGTGCACTGATCACATTTAACCTTTTGTCTCATGAGGATAACTCAGCCTAAACAAACCTGCTCCATGAACCTGTAAGCATCATTGTCACAGTCCGGGTTTATAAGTTGGGGGATATTTCTTTATTCAGCGTCCATTCATCTCAGGGCACTTTGCCAATTCATGCCAATTTAGTGTTATGCAATCAGTGTTCATACAAGTCAGGTTATTAGGAAAAATAGCCTAGCTAAGGAAACAAATGGATTGCATCGGATGCTGGCTTTGATTTAGTCCTCCATCCTGGGAGGCGGAGACAGAGGAAAGGACAAAACTCCCCTTTAACAGGAAGGAAAAACCTCTGGCGGAACTTCAATGTTTAGACTTAGTCAGTCCATCCATCCGTCCATTCATCTGTCCATCCGTCCAGCCATCCATCTGCCGTCTGTCCGTCCATTTTCTTCCGCTCATCCAGGGTTGGGTTGCGAGGGCAGCTGCCTAAGCAGGGAAGCCCAGACTTCCCTCTTCCCGGCCACATATACCAGCTCATCCTTGGCGATCCTGGGCGATCCTGGGTGTTCTCAGGCCAGCCGAGAGATGAAGTCCGTCCAGCGTGTCCTGCGTCTTGCCCAGGGTCGGATTCCAGTTTTGTTGGTAAAATCTTACAGAATAGGAACCACACCACATGTTCATAGTTTCTAAGGATGTGCATCACAGATATGATCACAATATGATATTATTATTTCGTTTAGATTAGATCACAAAAAGCAGCTAAAATAAAATATGAAATTAAGGAATTTTTATATAACAAAGAAAATGGAGACATGTCTCTCTGAAGAATGTCATCAATGATCACAGCATTCCATGTTTGCGCCAGTTTTTCAGTTTGGACTGATGATATTGGCTCGTTGATGTACGGATGTAAGCTGATGAATTCATACCCCACTAATTAGTTCCTTGTTGGCTGCTGGAGCGCCTACTTGGAGTGGACTGTGGCTGGATCCTTTAAGATTTCAACTCCAGAGCTCTGCATAGGAAGAAAATGAGCCTTTCCAAACAGCTCTGAAAGCAGGTGACCAACCAAAAACACTTGACCTGTGGAGCTGTTAGGCAGCACACACCGTCCCCCCTCCCCAACTACACACTCTGAGTGGGTTATGGTCCAAGAAAACACAGCTTTAACTTACACACACTACTTGTCTTTCACAGTTATCAGTAAATCTCCAAATATGCAGCATTTGTTCTTCCTCATCAGTGTGAATTCAACCTGCCAATCAAGCCGCCGTGTTTTCTGAGCTGCAGCATCTTGCACACTGAGCCACTTCAGGAAGCAAAGCTCAGTTTACACTCCACAGATATTAAGGAATCAGTGATCTTAACGTGGATGCCTCGGCCTCTTATTGATACTGATAGTGTGTGCTGAAGGGATTACAAATTATGATGTAAATCACATAGCCTATCTGAGCCCGGCACAGTACAAAGACTAGGGCAAGAAAAGCCTATCAAGACGATCAATATCTGTGCTGTTTATATATTAGTCTGTCAGCAGCTCTGTCGTATGTGTGTGTGTGTAAGTGTGTTTGCAGAACAGCTACTGTAAATTTGCTAATGCTTGTATTCCTGTAAGATTTACATTGTTTGAAATAAATAGTTTGTGTTAAACTCCCTCAGAGGTTAGGAAATGTCTGCTCAGACAGATGTTTACAGCTGCTACAGATGCTTCATGATGCTTCTGTTTAAAAGAAATGAGAAAAGGTTTAATTTTATCAATCGGCACACTTGTAAACCTCCTGTTTGAGCTTTTCCAATAAAGATGAGTGAATAAAACAATATCTGTGGCGTGACTCAGAGATGATAAAACTTCTTTATGTCTTCGAGGATCTGCAGGGGAATGTCAGCACAAAGCAGAAGCTGTGTATTATATGAGTGTTGCATTGCCTGCCGTGCTCAGAGAGATGTGGAGATTAAGCAGCATCCCCCGGCATGCTACAGTCTCCATTTTGCTTATGGAGGCAGAACAGCAGCGTGCATAGTGAATGTGAAGTGGCAGACAGAAGAGGAGTCTGCAGACGTAACACAGGGGCTCCAGCAGACACTAAAGGCTTCCAACGCGGACAAATCAATGATGCTCAAATGCACATCACACTCCTATAGATGGCATATGGTTCCAGTAGCGTACAGGGTACACCTGACTGAAAGTGTTGAAAGATTTACTGTAAATTTCTGACTATAAATAGTATTAAAGTCCATAAATGGCTTTTGGTTTATCTAGAATATCATCAAATTTACATCTACAGTTGTTTCAAGTATGCAGTGACATAAGTTTAGGCCTGGTAAACATAAAGTTTTGTTTAATCGGATGACATTTTTGATCTGGTCGAGGCCTCACACATGAGGAGAAAAAATCCGGAATTTAACAGTTTTGGTGGTACTGTGTGTGGTGGCTCCGATAATCTCATTACAGAACAACACACACATAACAATGCTGTCCTGCAACCGATCTACAATCTAGTCTTCCGAGGCAGAAATCTCGTGTGACCAAATAGAATCTAACAAAAACGTAGAAGAAGAATCATGGCAACAACCGGAAAACACAACACTGAGCATGGCAGAGGACATACAGGACGAGGGAATTATGGTGGTCTTGGTAATATTGTTAACAGAAAAATCCAGAAGTGAAAAAAATAACAGACTGGAGGCGGCGTGAACGACTTTATTTACTTCCTTGCTCCCCAGTCAGCTCGCTCTCTGATTGGCTACATTCTGTTGATTGTTGGCCATGACCCGTTTCAGTCGATTGTCGGGACGAATTCGGTCTTAACACACCTCACACCACAGGATCATTTTATAGGAAAATCTTAAGATCGTAAAATCGGGTGTTTGCCGTTCTTGGTCGGGAAAAAACAAATCGGGACAAAAACAGCCCAATAATTTTTATGTGTACTTTAGCACAAAAAGTAAGAAAACTAGTGTTTGGTGGATTATTTCTTACAGCAATGAGAAGATGGTGGAGATGCTGGTGGCCCTCAGGTCAGGTGGAGGTCACAGCCTTATGGTCATACATGGTGATAATGTGATTTAATGATTGAAATCATTGACTCATGCTCAGAATCCACCAGTGCCTACATTTTCTCGGCCGACTGTTTTAGTGTTGTGCTGACTATTTACAGAGCTATCCCTGGATCTGTGTTAGGGTACACCATTACTACGTGGTTTGGAAACTTACCTGTTGGATCAAAAAAGAATTGGACAGGTTTTCATGGGTGCAGCCCACATACTCATCTCTGATGCTCATCCCACAAATACATTTTGCTCACAAACGTAGCTCCACGTAAAAGAGAAATAAACAGACTTTCCAGCGGTATGAGATTATTAACAAAAAGTATTGTTATCATAAAGAAAAAATCCACTAAACACTCATTTACCACCAGTGGTCTGGTGGTTGGCTCTGATAACACTACAGGCTTTCTGCTAAATCTACGTCAATATATTGATTCATTGATTAACAAGCCACCAGTATTGATCAAAACTGAAAATATTGATCAGACATCAGAACAGAAAGATTGAATTGGAGCAGGTTAGGGATCAGCATCAGTCCATGTCTCAGTCTAAGCTGCTTGCCTGTATTAGAATCTCATGGTGTCTTTACTTTGTCTTTAAGAAACAATCATACGTGATAAGAAATTCTTTTCAGTGGTGTCACATGAACTCCTTAAATTTAAAAAGGAGACACAGCTGAAGCTCTGTTCAAACGCTGGGGTTGGGAACATCACATGTTCATTCCCACCCAAAGCTGGACAAGTATGTCCGAGGTTTATTTCTGACTTATTCCCAAACTTAACCTTCTTACTGAAAACAGTGACCGAATTTCCATCATAGGTGTTCTGCTTTGTGCTGGTCACCATACTGGCTCAGTGACTGTTGCTCGTGGGGCGGGGTATGGTACCAGAAAGAATGTGGAGGCTATCCAGCCTAAAACTGGGACTTTTTTAAGTTTAGTTTTGAGTTTAGATAATTTATTCTGGTGACTAGACGTTTATGCTACAGGAAATAAATAAGGAATTATGTCCTTACTGTGTTTGTATTGTGTTACAGTTGTGACACAAGGAACTACGGAAGTTGTGTGGTTGTTGATGCCAAAGCTACGGAGACATCTCTCCTGGCCGAATCATCTCTCTGCCACCTCGCTCTCCAGTGGTCACTTGCAAAGAACTTTAGCATCATTGCACTTACTGTTTCATTTATGAACCGCATGTGTTTGAACGCAACTGAGAGTCTGGAGGCTGTTTAAAATGCATGTTGTTCCTCTCGTGTTGGACTGGGGCTACCAGATGCTACACTGACTCACGGTTTTATTTTAAGGTGGTGAGAGCCACAACAAAACAGTATATGCAGACCGGTTAGCATGCTAGCTTTACTAGATATGTCTACAAGGCAGGGATGTTAAAAAACAGATAAAGATCCCTATTTAGTGCAATTTGTCTTGACTGATATGAGAGCTGTCAGGCCAGGCATCAGACAAACAAGGTCTCAGTTTCTCTTTTTTTTTCTTCTTTTATTTCATACAACCATATCTATTGTTTTGATACGAAACGGATGTAAATAACACAGTATCTCTGAGCCATGGCTGCCGTCACGATGATAAAAATGGCATTTAGGTGTGAAGAGGAGTAGAGAGTTCATGTGTCAGCAAACTTAATTCAGTCTGGGTTTTTACTCACAGTTAGCATCTGGCACAGGGATGCCAAACTCCGGTCCTCGAGGACCACTGTCCTCCAGGTTTGAGATATTTCCTGCTCTAACACACCTAATTCAGATGATATTAATCCAACACCTTGTGGGCAAGTTCTGCACAAAGACCCATTAACTTGAGTCAGGTGTGTTGAAGCAGGGATACATCTAAAACCTGCAGGACAGTTTGTGTTCTTCACAAACAGATTGATGAGGTTTTCTGAGCCAGCCAGTAAAATGTATTTAGTATCTATGGTTGGACAGAACAGACAAACCGTCTTCCTTCATACGACATCTGACAACCTCAAAATCAGAAATGTCTAAAGTGTTCTCAGCTGGGAGTTTTTAGTTTGGATCTGACATTATTTAATCTTTTTTCTGTTAAAAATAAGAGATCATGGTTGGTGGTGTCATATGGGGATATGTTGATGAAAATCCATTTTCCACAAGCAGGCAAATCCGGTTCCTTTCCCCCTTTTTATAAATCTGAACATCTTCTCAAAAACCTGAAATGTTAATAAGTATTGATGTGGAAATGTTTCAGCTACACTTAGACTGTCAATGTTGCCTTATTAGGGAATGAATGTGAATCTAGAGCCAGAGAAAGTTCGGACTTGGCCCTGTGGGAGGTGAGAGGTGTCTATTAAAGAAGGTGTAAAGAGATTCTCATTGATTTTTCTTCACACTGGTTATAGAACAAATGTGCAGACCTACCTACATGCTTGCCACCCAAGATGGTGGAGGCAGAACTAAACAAGTCACCTCTGGGTGTTTCCCTGATGCTGGCCCCTCCTGATCAAAACAATTACTTTAAAATGCCAAGTTGAACAGTTGTACGACACCACACAAGAATATCGTGCTTTTCTTTCTAATGGGATGTTTTGGTCGAATATTCAAACACATTATAATAATTGTGTTTATTTCAAATGACCCTAACAGCCATACATACAACACACACATAGAACTTTCTGCTCACTGGTTGATCTTTGGCTGCTCCTGATTGGACGTTACCGTCAATCTAAGCTCT
>JBAFTA010000024.1:24337931-24352887 GCA_036919975.1 Melanotaenia parkinsoni
TTGAAAGTGATTCAGATGAGGGGGGCCCACTTCAGTTTCTTTTCATGGGGCCTAAAATCACTAGCAGCGCCCCTGGTAACGGTGCCTCAGGAAGTGACACTTATGTCTGCCCTGATCTTTGAAAATATAAGTTTACCCAGAAATATGCTTGCAGTATTTACACCTGCTACTTTGCTTTGAAAGGAGGATAATTATAAAATTAGCATGTGTCACCAAAAGATGTAGGTTTTTCCAATAGTACTGGCCAGATGTAGGGAAATTACATATCTATAACTTACTTGGGTTAAAAAACCCTTTAAGCCTAATTGGACCTTGTTTGGACTGAAAATTTTAAAGACATAATCTTATTCTCTGTCAGAGAGGGGACAAACAGATGTCTCTGTTTTATTGTAATTAACTGAGACATAGTAAAAGACACAACCTCTTTTTTACACTGGGAATACATCCTCTGGGGTCCCTTAATGTCTCTAGACACTAAGAACATGTAGATGAACCTGATTATTGTTGAGAAAATCTTCATGTACTTTGACGATGTCATTTTAGGCGATATAAATTTGGCCCGGACTTAAAGCGTTCGAGTTTGCTGGTGGTTAATGTGATCTCCATGAATCGCTCTTTCAGTTTGAGCTACATGAATTCATTCAGAATACCCAGGATTTTTTTTTTTCCTTTTGGCAAATATTGTTGCTGAACGTAGAGCTGCTCAGCTGAACTAAGCCCAGATCATAATACTGCCACCGCAGGTTTATACTGTAAAACACAGTGTAATTCTCGTTATTAGTAATGTCATTGCACTTTTTGTTGCAATGACAATAAAGTTCCATTCTAATGGGTGCGATACATCATCTAAATGCTCTTTTTACCCTGATCGCTGTAAAAACCTGGAAAAGGTGAAATCTGGACTCCTAAGACCACATGGCTTTTTTTTCCATTGTCGCATAGTCCAACATTTATGTTCCCAACAAAATTAGGAAAACTACGTTCTCTGCGATGTTTGGGTGTGACACACATTTACTTTCTCTATGAAAGATTGTAGGGAGCTCTGATAAGTGTCTTTGATTTGATCTCAAGGGTTTGTGTGATCTTTTTTGATCATTTAAGGGTGCATTCACACCAGTCCTTCTGAACCTAGTCTTAGTTTGTTTCGCAGAAAGCCCGTTGTTTGGGCAAAAATGTAGCTCTAAAAACCAAGATCTAAATGTAGATATCCATTTAAATGAACCCAAAGGAAGTGGACTACAACTTAAGTAGTGGTAGTTAGTAACATCTCATTTGGCTACGGGGAGTAGAAGCCTAGTGGTAGCAGAGGCAGGTCTAGGTCTGGAAGACCCACGTACCAATAGACGTGAACCACCTGACCCTGTAGTAAATCTAGAGATGAGTAAAATGCAGAGCCTAATATCCCATTTGGAAATAATAAAGTAAAATTTATTGCTATGTGGTTTTCTTGTTTGTCTGGTTTCCTTCAGCAATTCTTGATGCTGACTTAAGTTAACACTTTAAAGCCCGACCCAAGAAAAATGTAATCTAAATTCTCTTTTTGGTCCTTTTAACAAAATGAAAAAAAGAAGAAAAAGCTTTTGTATTTGTATTTATTACCCTATATGTCAAAACTATTGTTTTTGCATCATTGTATTATTATCACATCCACCAGGGGTCGGAAAACTAGTATCAGATTGTGTTTTTGAGTCCATAAAGCAAATAAAGTGGTTCCCAATCTCTGTCTACCTACCCCCCCGAAGTATGTAAAACTTACATACTTAGCTTAGTTTTTCTTTCTTTCTGTTGCCCAGGCAGTGTTTAATGTCATCCCCAAATGCCTCCGAAGTGAAAAGATGAAATCACCTGAAATCAGGACATGAAGTCTAGTAAACTACCTGCGCACTGAATGTTGCAGGAGCAAAAGTGCGTCTTCAACCACACTTTTTCACGCTTGTTGACAGTCTCAGTGACAGATTTCACTTTGCAGAGAGTACAGATGTGATCCCAGAGCAAATATGACCTTATTTAACCCTAACTTAAGATGAAAGGCAACAGAAAGGATGACATTTGACTACAGTTGAGATCTTTGTGGTGTCTTTGCGAGTGCTTCAATGTGTAATACTTGCTGAGAAGAGCCTTGTGCGTCAGCTCAGTATTCCCCACGTTTGTTTCTCTGCCAGAATCAGCCTCCAGGCTCGCCCCCAGCCTCAGACACACTGCTACTGCTGATGATTTAAGTTCTGCCGAGGTGAAACACAGTGGAAAAACACAGACGGTCTCTAATGCTCACCAGTCTTGACTTACCCCTCATCAACTCTTATTTAAATGTATGTGGTGGAGATCCTGGACACAGCAGCTGCCGGAGAAAAAGCCTTATGATGCAAATGCTTTCTGTGGAGAGAAATCAGATTAGGGTCTTGGTGACGTGTCTGTTTGCAGCGCTGGGAACACATGACACTGCAGATAATCTGCTCAAACAGCTCACAATAATTAAAATATGCAGACACTCATTTATCCTCGTCTTCATTTTCTTCAACCATCCGGCACAAAGCTGTGCCAGCATGGATAGATCACACATCGACTGTAGACTGCAAACTATGAATGAGTAGCTTAGGGGAGCGGGAGTTGTAGAGCATTTAAAACTGTCACTAGTCATGTTTTTATTCTCTCTTTTAATTATGTATAACTAGTGGTAAGCAGATGTAGTCCTACATGGGCTCTGAAAAAGAAAACAAGTCTAATCCTCTTTTCTTCCTTCAGTATATTTCTCATCCTACATTGTGTTTGTATCATTCCTTGCAGTACAGATAATCCTGCCTTTCATAGTCACATTACAAAGGGTTAACATTTTCCTTGTAGTTTTAAAGCAAAGGCTGGTTAGCGCTAATCAGACTGGGTCCATGTTAAAGAGGGTTTGCCACCATGACTGAACACTAGGGGCCTGATTTACTAAAGGTTTGCGTGTGTAAAAACGTGTACAAACTTGACATTATACGGAAAAACATGATGCAGTTGATTTACTAAGCAGGTGCACCGAGGATTGTGTCTGTTAAATGGACAAAATAATGCACGCAACCCATATAGAGCGTTTGCCCTTGATGAATATGTAATATAGATGTAAAATATTGGGAGGAGCAGATGCAAA
Source organism: Melanotaenia parkinsoni (assembly GCA_036919975.1). NCBI lineage: Eukaryota > Metazoa > Chordata > Actinopteri > Atheriniformes > Melanotaeniidae > Melanotaenia > Melanotaenia parkinsoni. The sequence goes on from JBAFTA010000024.1 coordinate 24,341,059, forward strand.
CATGAATGTAGCACATGTAATGTGATTTAGCAAACATGAAACTGGTTGGCTTTTTTGTGTCTGTATTTAGCATGTCTGAAAGGAACAACTTACGCAGAAATGGCTGCAGTTATTGTTGCGAGGAGGAGGCTAGACACCTCAAAGGTGATGGAGAGACCACATCTTCGTGCTTGTGTGAATATTTCTGGAATGCCAGAGGCAAAGATTAACATATGTCTGTGTTGCTGTGTTGGATGCTTTGTTACGCAGGATGGGATGCTGCTGCTGCGCTCTGGGTCTGCTGGAACAGAGCCATCGTCACCAACTGTACCCCATGTTCATCCCTTTCTTAAGGGCATTAATGACCATCGTCTCCTCCAGCGTGTGCGCTGCAAAGCAACCTCATTACTGCACACAGCGCACACCTCGTGCGTAATGAATGATTGTTTATCTGATCAATGTGTCCTGGGCTGCAAGTTTTGTTTCATCAATAAAAGCTATTGTTTTGTCCCACACCTTGCTCTGCAATCACCTTTAGTGAGTCATATCCGGTATTCCAGCCATCTGCTGCTCCCAGTAAGTGAGCTGCACCGCTAGCTAAATACTGGTCAGAGGCGTCTCCTTTGCCGACCCCCAGCGGTCTTAATTGTCCAGGTTTTATTCTAAGCAATTTGTTTGGAACTTCCTCTTACATCTGGTCACCTCCTCTTAACCTCATCTGGTGTAAACTGCGTTTACTGTTTATCAAATCCTCCATCCTGAAGTCATTCTGGTGACGTTTAGATTTCTTTGCTGGAGCTCTACAATATTTTTATTTGTCTCGTCCACTAACATCTGTATCTCCAACGGGTCCAACCGACCTTCCTGCTCTGCTTCTAAAGTCTCCATGGCAACGCCACAACACAGCTAAATCCTCTTTTGAATACAGCTGTTTGCTTCTGTTATCAGTTGCTGCAACATTCTTAGTTGATCACCTGCAAATCATAAATAATCAACAATCTGTTTGTATTCTCATGAAATTTTGTACTATTTATCAGGGAACTTAGCACATCAGGGCCTAAGAGTTGATTAACTGCTCTGCTGTCTTGGCCAGGACACTCTTAGAAAAGAGATTTTTATTTATTTTTTTTTTGTTATTAAGGTTGATAAAAGTTAAATAAATGAAGTAAAATAATTAATTTATCTACAGAGGTGTGGCAAGTGAAGTACAAACCCATATCCAAAAATAAGTCAGGATTCTGTGTCAAAATGTAAATAAAACAAATTACAAGGATTTGTAAATGTGATGAATCCACATTTTATTCCCAATAGAACATCATCATCATCATCATTTTTCTTTATTTTGGTTAAGTATAAACTGTCAAATTTAACAACATCAATTACATACCATCCTAAAACCAAAAAAGGTCTAGGCTGAAGCTCATAGCTTAAATAAGCCTATGCTAGTGTCTTCTCGCACTGAATTAAATGTTTATCAGCGATGGTCCTGCAACATCCTACTTATAAACTTAAACTATTTCTTTAAAGAAACAGAGTTTCTAGTCATCCACAAATTATCCTTGTCACACAATCATCATGTAATCATTGATTATTTTAATTTTTAAGTTCCTTCTAAACAAAATCATAGAGCTAGACAATTTCAGCACATTGTATCGTCTGCAAACATTCTGCATTTTAATATTTTAGATACAGAATTCCTTTATATGAAGTAAAAATAACTTTGGTCTCGGTACTGATCCTTGTGGAACATCACGAATTGCTCTTCTTAAAAATGATTTAGTGTGATGTACTTGCACGTATTGAAACCTATTATTTAAATAACTTATTAACCAAAGTTGTACAACCCTCTTAAACCACAATGTTCACATTACTGTTCTATCATTGCTATTTGGAGGTTTAATTTTATTCACTAGGTTTGGGCCCACACAAACAAAGTAGTCATTAAATTCATGAACAATTTCCTGTATATTCTTAATTACTGACTTATCATTTTTCACAATATGTGTTGGATAATTCCTATAATTGTGTTTTTTAATTATCTCATTTAACACATTCCATGTTGCCCTTGTGATTTTTATATTTTTGCAACTGCTGATTATAATAATCCTTATTTTGCCGTCTCATATCGACTTTCAGTCGGTTTTTATACCTCTTGTACTTGTGCTCTTTTGCCTTAGAAGGATGCTTTACGAATTACTTATTTAGTCTATTTTTTCTCTTACAGGCCTTTTCCAAACCTTTTGTTGACCATGGCTTTCCTTTTCTTCTAGAAGTTTGCTCGTATTCTGTCACTGGACAATACATATTATAAAATGCCAAGAATATACTCAAAAATGCATTATAGGAATCACTGACATTCTCCACAACTTCTGGCCAATCGTGGCTGGAAAGAGCTGCTTTAAAAGCCATTATTGCTTCAGGTGTCTTCTCTCTAACCAAATTATATGTCCTTCTAGTTCTTAATGTAAAACTTTTATTTGTTTCTTTAACATTGCAAAAACAGGCAAGTGATCACTTACATCATGACTATTAAGCCACTTTTTATCTTTCCATCAATTAAATTCACAAAAATATTGTCAATTATTGTTGCACTGTCCTTGGTTATTCCATTGGGCTTCAAAATTAGTGGATAGAAGCCAAAACTAGCATTAACAAATTCGGTAGTCTTTGTATGATTGTTAGATTTCAACAAATCAATGTTAAAATCACCACAAACTTATATCACCTTGTCATTGTGACTTTCATATAACTCAGAAATCTTCTTGTTAAATGTATCAATGCAAGATCCTGGAGTTCAATAAACACAACTGATCAATATATTTTTTGATCTTTCAAAGTTAATCTCAATTGTTAAACAGTCCATCAACTTGTCAATTTTGAATCACTTTACATTTAAAGTCACTCCTCACAAACAGCACAACACCATCTCCCCTTTTATTTCCCCTGATTTTCCCAAACATTTAATAACCCTCTAAATCATCAAGTAGTTCTTTCTCATTGCTAAGCCAGGTCTCTGAAGCTGCTACTATACAAAATTTGTGGTGAAACTGTTGAAGGAAGACATTAATCTTGGAAAAGTTATTATACATACTCCCACTGTTAAAGTGGATTATGGAAAAACCCTCAGTTATAAAGTTAAGTTTGTCCTCAAAGTAATATTCCCAACTCAAGTCAATATTCTGGTAGAAATGGGTCTCTGGATCAGTGTCATATTCTATATCAAAATGTTTATCCATCCATCTTCTGCCGCTTATCCAGAGTCGGATCGCGGGGGTAGCTGTCTAAGCAGGGAAACCCTGACATCCCTCTCTCTGGCCACATTCACCAGCTCACTGGGGGGATCCCGAGGCATTCCCAGGCCACCTGTAATCTATCCAGCTTGTTCTGGATCTTCCCCGGGGCCCCTTTCCAGTGGGACGTGCCTGGAACACCTCACCAGGGAAACGTCCAGGAGGCCTCTTGACCAGATGCCCAAGCCACCTCATCTGGCTCTTCTCGATGTGGAGGAGCAGCGGCTCTACTCTGAGCCCCTCCTGGATCACCGAGCTTCTCACCCTATCTCTAAGGGAGAGCCCGACCACCCTGCAGAGAAAACTCATTTCAGCCGCATGTATTTGCGATCTTGTTCTTTCAGTCACTACCCACAGCTCGTGACCATAGGTGAGGGTAGGAACGTAGATCGACAGGTAAATCGAGAGCTTTGACTTTTAGCTCAGCTCCTTCTTCGCCACGAAAGACCGATGCAGCATCCGCATCACTGCAGTCGCCACACTGTTCCGCCTGTCTATCTCCCGCTCCATCATTCCCTCACTCGTGAACAAGACCCCAAGATACGTGAACTCCTCCACTTGGGGCAGGACTTCATTGCTGACCCAGAGAAGGCACTCCTCCATTTTCCGGCCGAGGACCATGGTCTTGGATTTGAAGGTTCTGATTCTCATCCCAGCTGTTTCACACTTTATTGCTGGCGATGCGGACCAAGCTCTGACACCAGTCGTACAGGGACCGGACAGCTTGTACAAGGGGGTACGGCATACTCAAGGTGAAGCCTCCACAGGAGTCCCAGGGGGACATGACTGAACGTCTTCTCCAAGTCCACAAAGCAAACTCCCATTCCCCCTCCAAGACCCTAAAGAGTGTTCCACTGTTCCACAACCAGGACGAAAACCACACTGCTCCTCCTCAATCCGAGGTTCAACTATCCGATGGACCCTCCTCTCTAGCACCCCCAAATAGACCTTACCAGGGAGGCTGAGGAGTGTGATTCCCCTGTAGTTGGAGCACACCCTCCGGTCCCCCTTTTTGAAGAGGGGGACCACCAACCCAATCTGCCAGTCCAGGGGAACTGTCCCCGATGTCCACGTGATGCTGCAGAGGCATGTCAGCCAGGACAGCCCTACAGTATCCAGAGCCTTAAGCTCTTTTTAACATCCTCAGTGACCTCAGCCCCAGTAATGGGAGAGCAAACACCAGGGTCCCCAGACTTCCTCTTCAGAAGACGTGTTGGTGGGATTGGGTCTTGGAAAATATTCCTTCCACTGCCTCACAATGTCCCGGATCAAGGTCAGCAGCCCGCCATCTCCACTGTACATACTACTGATGGAGCACTGCTTTCCTCTCCTGAGCTACCGGATGGTGAACCAGAATCTCCCCAAAGTTGTCCGAAAATCATTCTCCATGGTCTCTCCAAACTCCTCCTATGCCTGAGTTTTTGCCTTAGAGACCGCCGAAGCTGCATTCCATTTAGCCTGATGATACCAGCTTCCTCTGGAATCCCACAGGCCAAAAAGGCCCAATAGGACTCCTTCTTCAGCTTGACGGCATCCCTCACTGCTGCTGTCCGTCAATGAGTTTGGGGCTACCGCCACGACAGGCACCGATGACCTTGTGGCCACCGCTGTGGCTGCCCGCCTCAACAATAGAGGCACGGAACACAGCCCACTCAGACTCAATGTCCCCCGCCTCACCCAGGACATGGTTGAAGCTCTGCCGGAGATGGGAGTTGAAACTTTTTCTGACAGGGGATTCTGCCAGACGTTCCCAGCAGACCCTTACAACACGCTTGGGTCTGCCAGGCCTGACCAGCATCCTCCCCCACCATCTGAGCCAACTCACCACCAGGAGGTGATCAGTTGACAGCTCCGCTCCTCTCTTCACTCGAGTGTCCACGACATGCGGCCGCAAGTCCGACAATACAACTGCAAAGTCGATCATCGAACTGTGGCCTAGAGGGTCCTGGTGCCAAGTGCACATGTGGACACTCTTATGCGTGAACAAGGTGTTCATTATGGACAATCAATGGCGATCACAGAAGTCCAACAACAAAACACCACCTGGATTCAGATCAGGGAGGACATTCCTCCCAATCACGCCCCTCCAGGTCTCGCTGTCATTGCCCATATGGGCATTGAAGTCCCCCAGCAGAACGTTGGGGGTCAACAGAAGGAATGCTTTCCAACACCCCCTCCAAGGACTCCAAAAAGGGTGGGTACTCTGAACTGCTGATTGGTGCATAAGCACAAACGACAGTCAGGACCCAACCCCCCACCTAAAGGTGGAGGGAGGCTACCCTTTCATCCACCGGGGTAAATGCCAACACACAGACGCCAAGTCTCGGGGCAATGAACATGACCACACCTGCTCAGTGCCTCTCATCGAAAGCAACTCCAGAATGGAAGAGGGTCCAGCCCCTCTCAAGGACAGTGGTTCCAGAGCCCAAGCCATGTGTTGAGGTGAGTCCAAATATATCTAGCCGGAACTGCTCAACCTCATGCACCAGCTCAGGCTTCTTCTCTGCCAAAGAGGTGACATTCCATGTCCCTAGAGCTAGCTTCTGCAGGCGAGGATCAGACCGCCAGGGTCCCCACTAGGACACTAGGATCACTAGGATCATCAGGACACGCAAAACTCCAACACCACATGAAGGTGGCGGCTCAGGGAGGCGATCCAGATGTTCAAAATCAAAATGTTTATAGTCCTGCAAATCAAAAGCCTTGAAAACCATGTCATATACTCCTTTATTAGTGTTATTTCCCACCATTAGGTTTCCTCATTGTTCTCACATAACTAAACGACCAACCGAATATGTAACACTCCTTCACTATTTTACCTTCCCTGATCTTCATTTATATTGATCGAAATCAGTGATCTCTCTGATGACAAGTATTTTTGCTTGTTCTGGCGTTCCATTGAGTCTTATCATTACTTTACAGTTTCTTGTCCAAGTATCCTGATTTAGTTTTTGCTTCTTCAGAATCCTTCCTTGTCTTGCAATTTCAGCATTTTTCTTTGTAAGATTCTCAGCGACATATACTCCTGTGCCCTTCAGTTTTTTTACAACTCAATTTTAAATTTTCTGCTCGCAAACTGAAGGATAATATTTGGCCTTCTGTTCTGTTTCAAGGGAAAAGTGTAGCAAGCCGCAATATTTTTACTTTCTAGAGGAATGTCACTGTCATTGAAGAACTTGATAACTTGCTGCTCAAGTGTGTTCAATTCGCCTTGAGGTGCATTCTCCCCTCCTTGTCCCTTGCTGTTGCTTGTGCATAAGTATGATGAGTTGTCTCAAGTCCAGATCATCCAGTCTTGTAAGCGTTCCAGGTCTCCTACTCTTCTTTCCAGCTCTTCTTGTCTTTTTTTTTTTACCAAGGCTTTCAGTGAGATCCAGCAGGCCTGTCTGTTGTGCCACCACCTTGGTTATTTCCGCTGATCCAGGGATCTTTTCACTTCTTCTATGTCTTCTGCTAAAAAACTAATCTCTCTTCTAAGAGTGTCCTGGCCAAGACATGGGCTGCTGGTAAGACATGAGGCTGTGAGGGTCAGCACTGTCAATTTGTCAGTCCAGCAAAGATCATGAAGATAATCTTACATCCAAATGTTTGGTGGAGTATGTATTCTTTGTAACAAAATTTGGATAAATTTTTTAGGACCATTTTTTGGAAATTATTTGTGGTTTTTGGAAGCGATTTATGGAGACAGCTTTACTAACTGGCATTGCAACTAGCATTACTGGATTGTCTGGAGGATCGGCAAGTTTATTGCTTGTTTGTTTTTTGTATTTCTCTCTTTGAACTTATTTAATTATCAAAAAAAATGGCTAATAAAACGTTAGAACATAAGCAACATGTCAGATGTTGAAACTCTTGAAAATTCTTTGAAAAGTGGAACGTCATAAATGTATGAAATGTTTGCTGCTGGCGATGTGTCCGGGGTCTACCCTGACTCTCACATATCCACCAGGGTAGGCTTCAGTTAGTAACAACAGTTCAGGGGGGCTCTGTGTTCTTCCGAGTTTGTTGCTGTGCTTTTGAATGCATCCTGTTCAAATATTGTAATACCACCCTGACAGGGTGCATTAGTCTCCTGCTGAGCTGGTGTTTACTTCCACAGTCTGCTGAGTGGATATTGCTTCAATACTATTCCAAGGTCAAAAAGTTTGCAACAGTTTTGTAAGAACATAAATGAGATTTGGAGAGAGTATTTATCTCTACACACATGAAGGTCTTCAAAAAGCAAATAAAAATCTTCCATTTTTCCTTGGAACTCTGGGGCAAGATCTCAGTTCCCAAAATGTAACCTAAAAACCCAAACATTTCTGATTGTGTACAGACACATATTAGATGTCTGCCAGCCAGTTACGGCTAAGTCAGATCTGCACATTTAATATTATCTCTCCATTGTGTGGCATCAAACTCAGAACGGACTCTTCTCTCCTTCTGTTTTCACTTTACATCTTTCCTCCCTCTCTGCCTAACAGGTGTGCATGTGCAGCTATTAGATTCTGACCCTGCACCCTCAGCTACACTTCATATCTCTCATCCACATCCTGAGATGGTAATAACGGGCAAGAGAGGGTATGTGCTGTCATGTAAACATGCATCTTGTTCACACCTGTCACTGAGCGTGCGGACCCTGCAGCTTAAATGACCTTCATGCTACAAAAACATTGTCAAACAGCATTAAAGACGATGCATGAAGACGTTCATTATCTGTTTGTCTCCTTGAGGCTGTGTGACTTTCTGGATGTGATTCGCAATCATGTGGAGCAGCTTTTTGTATTATGACAGATGAGCGATGCAGGTAACAGCGGACATATGCACTTATTAAAGTTTACTAACCCTTCAGCTAAAAAGGGAAAGATTAAGAGAAATAACTGGTTGTGGTGGTTGTTGGTGCTTCATCTGACACTTAGCATCACTGCCCCTCTTCTGGACTATGAGCTCTTCAATATTTGAAAGAAGAAGACAGTGAAACCGCTCTCTTGCTTGTTTCAACAGAGTCAACTATGGTGACCAGATAAATGAGCAGAGTCTCCATTCCTCCCACTCCCACACTGCCTTTAGAGAAGGCCTCCAACACATCGTGGATGATGTGACATGATATAACACACTCTCCCACCTCTATTCATATTTCTTTGTTGAGGTACCTTTGAATAATGGGAGTGTACATTAGTGTACTCAGAGCTCCCAAAGCCTGTCGGGAAACATTAGAGACAAAATGTTTCATCCAGAGATAAGACACAAATGAATGGTGAAGGCTGGGTAAGTGTGTGCTGGGAAACACAAGGCATTGATTAGCTGGAAATCTATTGTAGCCAGAGAGAGCAGGTTACTCTTACAAAAACTGTAACCCTGCCACATTTATTGCAACAGAAATGAAAAACAAATACTATATGCTACAGCTACACTTGCTTCATCAGCTCCACCTGTTCAGCTGGTTCATTAATATACAATCAGCCAATCACATGGCAGCAGCGCAATACATTTAGTCATGGAAACATTATCAAGACAGCTTCCTGAAGTTTTAAGTGAGTATCAGAATGGAGAAGAAAGGGGTTTTAAGTGACTTTGAATATAAAGGACGATGGTAGAAAGACAAGAGGAAGTCAAATAAGCACTGGTTTTGAGCTCTCGCTGCCTTTATTTGACAGTAGCTCAACTGGAAAGCAGTCAGAGGGAGCAGGGAATGAGACGCAGCGAAGGACCCGAGGCCAGCTGTGCTGAGGTGCTGTAGCCTGCCCCGCCACTGTCACAGATCCTCTCAAAATTCTCCAACTAGAAACCAAACAAGCAGACCCATCAAGTACCTGTAAATTACATAAAACTGCTTTGCATTGCCTTTTTGAAAAGAAAAAAAAAACAACACATGGACATCCCTGGAAAAGATGTGGTCATGAAGGCAGCATATGTTTGGACTGATACAACCGCAAACCATCACAGCCTGGATTCTGGACTTGTCGCTGATAACAGCCTGGATAGTTCTTTTGGTCTTTGGTTCAAACCACATAGTGTCCATTAAATCCAATAGAGATCTTTAATATTGACTGCTCTGACTACTTCCTACATTTCCACCAGATACCTCCAAGCCAAGAACTGCTGATGCCACCTTTGGACAAGGTTAATACAAGGCTTCTTCATGCCATTTCAGGACAAAAACTTTGATGTGTATAATGCTGCTGGTAAGATGAAAGAGGGAAATCATTATTAATCTATTTTTTTCTCTGTTTTAAAATAAAACCTTTAAACTTCAGTATATAATGAAAACAGCAGCATTTTTAATCCACACGTTTGTGTTGAGGTGGACAAGTAGGCATTTTAGTGTGAGCATCCAGAAAAGAATCCTACAGTAGGAACTGAACAGATGAGCAAACCGTAGGATCCCTTATAGGTCCAACTGCCGCTGCTGACCTCTGACCAGCCTTTTAGAAACAAAAGAAGAAAACCCTTGCTGTGATCGCAGACAAATCACATTATTATTAGCTGTAGGTCGAGCGCACCCACAGTTCTGTAAGTGGGTGTGTGACACTTTCATGTCACCAGTGGGAGAGCAGCCCAGGCTTTCAGCTCTAATACTTTCCATGGCTTCATTAGCAGGGACAGTGTGTATGTGTGAGTGGGTGTGGGTTGGAAGAGCAGCGTTGATGCTGTCACTCGGCTGCCATTATGCTTAAAACAACCCACACAGAGGCAGACGGAGTCAAAGAAGAGCCATTATTAATATTTCCCCTCTGAAATGAGCCTGAGAAGAAGCAGCAGCACACAGGATGGACTCTCATTGTCTGCCTGCACTGAAGTCCCCTTTTGTGGGGACATGAAAGAGGACACAATGATTTCTATTAGTGGACCTTATCAGGCACTTAGCCAGGAGATTAGCACTGGTAATTCTCTCTTTTTGGGTGAAAAGGTCTTTTTTCTTCTTTTTTTCTGAAAGCTAAACTTGTGAGGGAGATTGGAGGGGACATGAAGAGAAATAGATTTGTTGGCCCGGGATCGAACCCTCAGCAAACATGTATTCTCTCTGTGTATAACTTTACTGAACCTTTTATCCTTTACACTGAGAAAAACTTTGACATTGATCTAAAAACACAAAATCCTGGATTCTGTTGTCAGCTGATGCAAAGTCATATTTAGACCTCCCACTTACCAATTCTGCCCCTACTCCTGGCTTTTCTCATTTATTTTCTCCAAGTGATTCTTCGCCCTGACCCCTGGAGTATTGGAACCTCTGCAAGTTTTAATCATGTTCCTCCTTCATCCAGACAGACTCCAGTCTCTCCAAGTGTTGTTTGAACTGAGAGCAGACCCTAGAGAGCAAGGCAGAGATTACCTCTGCTGATTCTTGCAGGGATTTGGAGCTACAGTACATATAAACCCACGTGCATGCTTGCCTGGACATACCAGCCTCGTGGTGGGGGAGACCACAGTCAAATGTAATGACATGGATTGTGGAGTATCCCCGCTGTGATTGAAATGGAGACATAAAGCTGTGGCAAATTGGAAGAAAAGCCAGCGCTTTGTCATTTCTGCGACATGCTGCAAGCTTCTTTCACTTGTTTCTGCTGTGCAGCTGCCACACTCACCAACTCCCTTCATACAAAAAAGGATCATTAAACATTTAAGCCAATATGTTTGCTTTCCTGACAAGACGTCCACCTGTTTTAATACAGATGATTTAGCAGCAAAGCTATCTGCAAAACGCAGATTACCCCCGGGGCAGATTGGCAGGGCCCTGGGTCTTTTACCTTAACTAATTACTACCGCAGCTGTTTTCCACCTTTCCCTTTCCTCTCCACAGGGGCTGAGTTTGTGACTGCAAAGCTCTGCAGAGAGAAAGAAATGTATGTTGGCTATGAGTCACAGGTTGTCTGTCAGTGAGGGGTTGGGCCTCCACATAAAGTCTCAAGTCTGCCCCGGAAGATGTACCATTAATTAACACAGCACATGACTGACACCCTCTGTGGCGCTCTGCCAGTGAGTGATAAGACTATTAGAACAAAGATTAGGACAAGTTGCCAATGTACTACAAGTCTGCTGTGCTTGGCTGCATTCATTTTTTGTTAGTGCTGTCAGTTTATTTCATGGAAGATGTCAATGTTAAATATTGCATGTGTTTCCTGAGAAATCAGCAACAATGAAATTCAGGTTTCTTGTTTTGTTAACTGCTCTGGGACTGTTCAGAGATACATAAGAGATCTAATTAGAACGTGTCTGATTCAGTTTTATGTAGACCCAGGTACTCTGCAGCACTCTGACGCAGCATTTATAGACAAATCCTGCAGCTATTTTCTCTGTGGCGCCATCTTGCAGCCCTACCATTCCTACGGTAGCAAGTCCTACTACCTCGTATCTGCTACCGCTTGCCGACATGATCAGCAGCATAGATATGTACGTGTCAAAACCTCCGAAAATCCCTCAGTCCACTATTCAATTTATTATTACAAAAATGGTTGAATATAACAAAAGAAAATAAAACGAACCCATCAGGGGACAATAATCAGGGGCGCTGCTAGTGATTTTAGGCCCCATGAAAAGAAACTGAAGTGGGCCCCCCTCATCTGAATCACTTTCAACA
>JBAFTA010000024.1:24369112-24383735 GCA_036919975.1 Melanotaenia parkinsoni
GTGTGTGTGTGTGTGTGTGTGTGTGAGAGAGAGAGAGAGAGAGAGAGAGAGAGAGAGAGAGAGAGAGAGAGAGAGAAAATTTTTACTTTAAATGGAAGAAATACCAATTCTCAGATATCTGGAAGCATGTGCTGCTCCAGACCAGCTTCTACATGGTCAAGCAGAAGAAGACATGGAAAATCTTGGAAGTCTAGAACTGCTAGGTGTCTAGATGGATGAAAGCAAAGGACCCAAACCAGCTGAAGTAAAGTCATTTACAACCATTTAACCAAGTGGTCCCTGCAAACTCTGACATGATCTGACCCGGTTCAGACCCAGGATTACAAGTCACCTTTCTTTCCATCTTTAAGTAAAGTACTTGATTTTCTCTCTTTTTTAGCACCCTTTAAAGAACCCAGTCTTATTATTTAAATGATTAAAACAATTAAAAATGGCGCAATCACAAGGCATTTTCCACTAATTAACAACAAATTTGGCCCACATAGACCGGTCTTTAATGGTGGGGTTGACCACATGATGTTGCATGAATACAAGCAGCACTGAAATGCTATTTCACACAGTTTCCTAATATTCTCTCATCAATAGGAGCACAGAGAAGTGGAGATATTTTTTCAGAAAACTTAACAGAACTGATATTTGTGCTAATGTATTAGCCCTTTATTATAGCAATTATTCTTAATAACACATGGGTTAACTATATTCAGAGTTTGGTTTGTTTTCCTAACCTGACCACCTCCACTGCTTAACTTCCTTATTTGTTCTCTCTATACAGTAATTACCCCCACCAGTGGAAGGTGGTGTCACAAATATAACTATGGGTTGTACAGGCTGCTTAAATAACTGGTTTATGGGGCTGTTTTATAAGGAAGAACAGTCTCAGAGTGTACACTGTAACTGAGTGTATCCACGATGTCAATGAACATCATAACCTCAGTAAAAAGTATAGAATAATCAGTCACGTAACACTGCTATCAGACACAGTTGTTAGAATGAAGTTAATGCTTTTTATGGGGCACAGTGACCAGAGTTATGTTTCAAACCACTTTGAAAATGATTCAAACGACTGTTGGAGGTCGCTTATAAAATATTAGTGTGGCTTGTAATAAGCTGCAGCTCTGAATGGCTTATTAGGTCATTTTTTATGGAAGGACAGTCTCAACTGATCCATAATTTCTCCACACATAATTTGAAGCTCTGTTATCTGCTTTGTATTTTGATGACTTAGACCAAGTTTCCAGAGCCTAAAATCCATTTTGGACTCTCTCCTTCTTCCCCTTCCCCATCTCCCCTGCAGTGGCCTAAATGTAATCTGTTGTGTCTCCGTCTCTCTGAGCACCTGAGCTGTCAGCCGCTGAACACGAAGCTGGCTTCACCTTGTCAGTGCTGATTCATCTCCGCTCTGTCTCTGGCTGTTTGGCAGCCAGTCAGCCTTGGCCAAACACGCTACGGAGACCGGTAAAGAGCTTCCGCTGTGGCTCAGCTCGCCACCTCAACACGAAGAGAGCTTAAGCACACTTTCTGCCCTGGAGGGAGGCAAAAGGAAAGATTAAACCTCCCCAACCCCTTCGTCTCGTCTTACAACACACAACACATGGATGAACACAGCTGAAGGAAGATGAACACCTCTTTTAATAGATTTTTCTGCTGCTCCGTATTATGGCTAATGAACAGTTAAAGGAAATTTAATTGACCTCCAAAGAGAAATTTTAATTAACGACAGGGAGACGTGCAAGGCTATGTGCGATGGATTGAAGGAATCATAGTTATTAAAAAGGCACTATTACTTGAATATTTACTCTGCCATAGAGGAGCTCTAATTACTTGAAGAGATTTTAATGAATTTAATCACTTTGGAGCCTGGGAGGTAGAAAAATTGTGATTTTTGGCCTCCTCTCATGAAGAATTTCCTGCACACTTAAAGATTAAAAGGCCATTGTCGTGTTTTCTGTTTTGCTTTCCAACTAAGAAACGAGTGGTTTTCCTCACGTTTGATGCTCTGGGCCTGATTCTTGGTGTTTTTCAGGGATTGTTAACAATGTGATCATTGCCAGTTGGTAAATGAGTGACGCTCCAATTACTTTTGTGATGAGATTTTTTCTTCTTCTTGCTCATGAAAACATCTTCCTACCGTTCTCATCGAGGGAACCTGACAAGCAGACAGGTCTGTGTGGCCCCGAGTCTGGCTAATTAAAGGTTTGTTGGGCAGAACAACAGACTGTTAGCTGTACTTTCACTCTGGAGGGAAGAAGTTTTCCCAGCTGAGCTGCCGACAGATCTGTTATCCGTCTGAAGAAGCAGCCGGCCAGGCAGCCGCTGGAGCACCTTCTGTACATGGTTTTAATTTCCTGTTTGATAGCAGGTGTTGGATGTCATAACACTGTGTGTTCCTGTGTCTCCAGGCCAGCAATGCCTGTACTGTTGTTATTTATTTTCTTCCAAAGATGGATGTAGCTGAGGGACACAAATCTGCATCTTCACCCATTTGAGAATTTTGTTTTGTCCACTGAGTTTCTGAAGCAAGGTGTTGCATCATGCTCAGGGATCATGACAGAGCTGAAATCCTCGTCCTATACTGTCAGATTTTCTGTGTTAAGCTTTAGAAGATGAGAATATCATTAGTCACTTCCACACATGAGTCATGAATTTTGGGGAAAAGTGGAGAAAATGTTCACATGCACACATCACAGCAGGAATCTTCCTGCTAGAGATCCACTATCACAGCTGGAAATACCAGATAGCAGGTGGTGGTGTAGAAATGGCTATCCAGGGCCATCATAGGCCCGCATGTGAAACAGAAATTACACGTGTGGAAATTGCTGTGTTTTCTTCACATGTTGACAATATCAGATGAGACTGATTACTCTGTTAGTTTGATCATTGCATGTATTTGTACATATCCACAGTAGCAGGCAGTGACAGAAAGCAGAGTACAGGTCAGCAGGAAGGACAAACTCTCACCAGAATAAATTCACACAACCGCTAAAATATTTGCTAACATGTTGTCTCACTCATGATAGACTGTTGGTCCTGGTGGAAATCATCGCTGAAAGTTAGTAAATGTTGTGGACATTTGTGTTCTCACATTACTCCACGGAACAGGACAGGACATTTGAAGTAAAACCCAGGCATATGAACCACCTCCAGTTAGTGCTAATGCTAGCGCTATGTTGCTAGCATTATCATGTACACATGGTGTTACTTTTCTCTATAGTTTCCAGTGTTCAGGTTTTCAGGACTTCAGTTTGCAAAATAGCCCTTTATTTTCGAGTTGGGTACATAATGATGTAGTGAGTGATAGCTTTTCAACACTCGCTGCAGCTTAACTCACCTACAGCATCACGAGAGTGTTTCTTCAGTCTTGTGATATATTTGATTGATAGGATTATAAACTCGGCCTAAGAAATCCTGTCATACTTACAAACCTTCAACCAGTCTGATGGAGGAATGTCTTAAGTCATCTGGTGACACTGCAGATTACTGGATGGACCTGCTGTTGGATGTTTATAGTCATGGTAGACAGATGACATGCCAGCTTTGCTTAGCAGAGGTTAAATTGGACCTCAATACATGTATGTTCTCAACTACATCAGAACTTTTTTTACCATCATGGTTGTTGTCTTTGGCATTTTTTTTTCTTTTGTTTACCATAAGCATCAGATCTCACTCTTTTTATCAGAGCCTAGCAACAGTGAAGAGCTCTTCTGTTGTTTTTGTCACGGTGGTTGCTCATCTACATTAGTCCAGTTTATATTAGCTGTGTTCAAATAAAGTAATTCATGAAAATCTTTACCTAGTTAAGGAGTCCAACGGATTGCACTGAATCTTCTCTTTGATTGAGTCCTCCATTCTGAGCTGCATGGCGCGGTGGCCAGCAGAGAAGAGGAAAAACTCCCTTTTAACAGGAAAGGAAACCTCTATCAGAACCAGAACCAGGATGGAAAGCCTGTCTGGATCTGTTGGGGGGTGGAGAGGACTGAAAGAAGAATTAAAGTCACATGAACTATCCATTGTTTTACTATTTAAATCACCATTTGAAAATAGGGAAATCATTACTCATCCCTACATCAGAACATTTTTTGGAACACTTCGGGTACTTAGTGCAAGTGTAAACGCAGCTGTTGACGACATATTGGCCTGATTCAAACAACTTTTCCAACATATGTTTTTCAGAAAGAAGAACTTTTAGACCAGTCCACGTGTAGTTGTCTCTGTCAGTAAGTACAACTTAAACAGAGCATGGCTTGGCTAAATTTACCTAGCATTTGAGTCTTGCTAACATCTTTCTTTGTATTATTCCTGCAGTAAAAACAGATTGTGAGCTGGTTTTTATTCTCAATTAATTGACCTACTGCAAAATCTCAGGTAGTATATCATCTTTAATTAAATTTAGTTAAAAAGATAAATAAAGATGTATTTTCATGATTTTATTTTAAAATCAATTCAGCTGAGGCAAATTAATTAATAAAAAGTGATGATTTTACTGACACGTTGAGAGATTTTTATCTGCCGCATTATTTTTGTTCTGATCCAGCTTTTTCTTCTTGTTTTCCACACAAGCAAAACTAATCAGCATCATGACACACTCGTGGCAGAGGGCATTCTTCATGTTCCCTTTATCAGGCTTTGTCAGGGATGCCGTGACCATGTCCATGCTGGATTTAAACATTTAAACAGTGTTTCTCACAGGAGCACAAAAAGAAAAAACAAATTTAGAGAGGACGAACTATAGTTGACAGTTGAGAGAAAAATAAAAAAGCCAAACAGTGTGAGTTGTTAAAGTTGTGTGATTCAGTCATGCCTCAGTGGGTTAGCGGCAAACTGCTAAGATCTAGTTAAACTTTTATGTTTAACGTGTTTTATTTTACTGTCTGTGTTTTTCCAGTTGTTGTTCAAAGTGCTCTAGAAGAAGGAGGGGGGCTTATTCTGCTTTATCTGGGATGGAAAACTTCCAATCACCGTCATAGCGGCGTAATCTGATGAGTACAGACACGTTCAGAACCAGTCCTGCTTCAGTCCTGACAGTGTTGTGACAGTGTTGGGAAGTTTTCCATTCCAGATCTAGCAGAACACGCATCCATCTTCTCCCAGGGCATGGTGTGGTGTGTCACCCGGCCGGATACCGAGGTCTTCAGCCAGTGTCAACACACGTTGACGTGGTCATGCTGCCACAGTGACAAGTACTGTCGCAGTGCAGGAGGCTGATTTATGTTGCCTCTCGTGTGTCTTCACCATCCCCACCCTAAATCTTTTTGCCATTCTCTATTTCAGAAATAACGGTTGGGTGTGCAATGCTTCTGCTTATGAATACCTCACAATTTTATTCTTGTCATGCACTAATGTTTGCTGCTGTACAACTGTGAGTCAATGGCCTGATGAAGCTCTAAACAAAAGCCGATGTCAGCTGCAGAGGCTGGAGAATGCTTTGCAATAATGCAAATATTCAATTATGCAAAATATAGTTGATATTAATGAGACACAAGTTTGGTTTAGCTTAAAGTGTGAGCTTGATGTAGCGTTACGAACAGGAGCATGCCCTGTGAGAGGAGGGCGTCAGCTGACTGAGGCCTGCTCTCACTTGGTGTAATTTCCTCTGAGATGCCTGGGCCTGGAAGCTTATGAATTCCTCACATGTTTCCAGTTTCACAGATAGCTGCATGTGGATTGGTGCTGCTGGAGCCAGCATCCAGGGCATATCCATCTGAATCTCAATTATGAACTGTGCAATAGAGGCAGTGGAGGAAGAAGGGAGTTGGGGGAGCGATACAGTAGGCAGGTCAATGGAAGAGGCTGTGCTGTGGATCTCTGTTTATTAATGTTAGAATTCACAGCCCAGCATAGCAGGAACATATAGTCACAATAGAGGAGCAGATTGTTGGTTGTTTTATGTAGAGCAGTGCTTGTGTGACAGGATGATGGGCTATACAAAACCCTAACCAACCTCAACACACAGCATGGTTAAAAAGTAGAGATGTGAAAATACTTTGATCAGCATAAATATATTGGTTCAGTGGTCAATGAGCCAATAGACAAAGCTAATTTATTTATATAGCATGTTTCATGAGGGATGGACATGGACAAGAAAGACAAGAGACTACAATCCCAAATTAATTTCAAACTGATAACAAATCCAAGAGTGTTCAGATGCATTTTTATTTGAAGTCTGGTTTGGATCAGATTCCAGGTTTTCTGATAGTTTTTCCAGATATCAGGAGCAGAAAACCTCTCAGGATGGAAAGCAAACTGCAAAATGAAATAAGAAGTCTTGGTGACCTCAGCAGATCAGACATAAATTCTCAACTAGATCCATTCAGAACCTTGTACACCAGCAGAAACATTTTAAAAGTGGTTCTTTTGCACACAATAAGCCAGTGTAGCAATGTGAGAATCCTTTCTAAGGGCATGAGCAGCAACATCTGGATTAGTTGCAGTTGTCTAAAGCTGGGTTCACACAAAAAGGTTATCGGGCTGTTTTTGTCATGATTTTACCCCTTCCTGACCAATAATGGCAAACACCTGATTATCTTAAGTCTTATAAGATATTCCTATAAAATTATCATTTGGTCTGTGGTGTGTTTTTACGAGCAAATTCGTCCCGACAATCAGCTCCGATTGTTAGATCCAACATCTGATGTATTGAACATGTTCAACATTTACGACCAAAAATCTTCACTTCAAGCTGATGACTCTTGAATTGTGACTGTGTGGATGGTGACGTGGGACGGAATGTAGCCAATCAGAGAGCGAGCTGACTGGGGAGCAAGGAAGGATATAAAGTCCGTGTACACGCCATCTCCAGTCTGTTATTGTGTTCAGTTCTGGATTTTTCTGTTAATAATAGTCGCAAGACCACCATCATTACCCCGTCCTGTTTCCTCTTCCATGCTGGGTGTTGTATTTTCCAACTGTTGCTATGTTTCTTCTTCTTCGTTTTTGTTAGATCACATTTGATCATGCAAGATTTCTGGCTCAGAGGACTAGATTGTAGCTCGGTTGTGGTTTGGTTCCTGCTTAATATGGAATTAGAATTTAGAGTCCAAAATGACAGCAGGATTCTGGATTTATCTGTTGTTTTTAACATTGTTGGTTGAAGCTGGACATTCTTCTTTGGATGTTCATCTTGAGGAAGTTGAGGAAAATTCTGACACATCCACATGTTGATTTGACCGAGACATACACTAAAGCCATATGGGTGTCCTGGAGAGACAGTAATATAGAGCTGAATGTCATCGGCATAATGATGATCAGATATTTTGTTTGAGTCACTTCTTAAAATAGTCACTCACTGAAATTTCAGCAATCATGAGGGAATGGCTCTTTTTTCTCTTTTTTTATTAAAATCCAGAAATGAGTAAGTAATGGTAATGTTAGGAGTGTTAATAATAGTATGGTTGCATGTTGTTGCTCAGTAATGTCATTTTTTTCCCTCCTGATGTTTGCTTTCAGCTTTAAAGGGCCTTTTCCACCCGTGTTTGTTTTCTTGGCCTGGTTAGCGTGTGTTAAGGTGTGTGTGCTCTTTGATTGTGTTGCTGGTGTATTACTGTGGCAAAGAAAGATCGTGAGCGAGTGCATAGAGAGTGTTAAATGTGCATGGCGAGATGTGACAAGATGATTCATAGAGAAGTGGGTCAGACGCTGCAATTTCACTCTGGTTTTGCAATCCCACAGCTTGGTCACGCAGGCAGAGGGAGGACTGAGACTCTGCACAGTGTGACACACAGCACTACCCTATCTTTGCTGAATAAATGGCTTTAATAGCGTTTATTTTTCTTTCTGTAAAGGAAAGCATATTCAGAGAAGGGGAAAAAGCCCATCACAATGTCTTACTTTCTATTCCCTAAAACGTCAAACAGGTCAAACATGTGATGCGATCCAGGATGGACTTCTTCCTGTGCTTTATTTCTTTGAACTTATGAAACACTCCTTCTCTACACTTGGCAGAAATGTAATTTTTAAATTTTCAAATGAACAGATATCTGTATAACATAATAACTAAGTGTGAACAACCATCGTTCTATCATTAAGCTATAAGTGAACCCTGACACTGCATTGTTTTTCCAGAATGAATGTGTTAAGAGAGAAAATGCTGTGGTGGTCAAACAACGGGATGCAGCTGGAACTGGTCTGGGCTCAAATTAGAAGGCAAAGTCACAGTGAAAGGACAAGAGCCATCATTTCACCTGTCAGATATGGTAGACACTTTATTATACATTCATACTGGCCTGTAGCTCTGCTTGATTTTTTCTCAAAGTATAGAATAGAATAGAATAGAATAGAATAGAATAGAGATACTTTATTAATCCCTTCGGAGAGCCCTCAGGGAAATTTGGTGCACTAGATTGATGCTTTTAAATAAAATGTCTTCTGGAGAAGCATGGGGCTGTATCCTTCTCACCTTTTTCCCCCGTTTGTTTTCAATAAGATGAATAAACGAAAAAAGATGTTATGTTATGTTATGTTATGTTATGTTATGTTATGTTATGTTATTATAAGGCACACTCTATGCTATGCTGATGAATGTTAGCAACATTAGAAAAGTAGCTAATGTTAATGAGCATTATTAATTAGCGGTTAGCTATAACTTAGCCATTTTTAAAACAGCCCTATGATAAAGACGGCAGTAAATAAATGGTAACAAGATGAAACACAATTTTAAAATAATTTATACGTTCTTATTGATGCTGAATATACATTTATGGGTGGCCTGCCTTCCTTCTGTTGTCATCTTGGCCAGTGTATCCGGTATATGTTGGAAAGTTTTTTATATCATTTTGTTTAGAGTGTGCTCCTGGGATGTCTTCATTTGGAGGCTTGTGTGGCTCTCACCCTTAGCCCTTCACCTTCATCCAAAAAGAATTGACATAGCCTTCCCTTAATGTGAAGCACAAAACAGAGGAGGAGGGCTAAGGGGTAGAAATGGTATTCAGCATAAAAGTAGATAGTGAGGTTCAAACAGGTTTATTGACAACTTCATGCAGGTGGGCAGGCAGTCCAGGCATGTGCTCCGGGAGCTAAATGCTTCCACAGAAGGTTTCAGTGAGCTGGTGGCTGCAAGGTTGGCTGGCAGTGTTCCAAGACAGGGTTTTCTGCAGAGCAAGACGGTCATTGAGGCCAGGCAACAGAGGGGGAAACATGGACTTCTGTGATTAGGTGGCCAGTGTACTGCTGAAGGCAGAACAGACATACTCAGTGGTGGTGTGACCAGGGTTATAGACTCTGCTCAGACTTGTGAGCTTGACTGAGAAAAGCCAGAACCAAGGACCTGCCACACCCACACCGAACATACGACAACGCACACACAGCAGGGCGAGATAGAGGAGACACTAGACGATAAATAAACTGTAGACCCATTACACATTCGTCCTGTAAGCTTTTTTCTAACATTTAAAAAAAAGACACAACCTTGGGAGGTCTTCTCATATCCTCTGTAGCATCCTTTATGACAATAGAGAAGATAGTTCATAATTCCTTCAGCTAAAAATGCTAAAAGCTAATTATTTCCATCCAGTACTGGAATGAATGTAGATGAATGAGGACAGGAAAGTGAGAATTTCCTTTCCTAACTTACCTCTCTTTTTATTAGAACAATATTTTAAAATATATCTATTAATGTGTTTGACACAATTACCTCACTGTAAAACCAAATTAGGCTAAGTAGGCTATCTCAGGTATGTAGTCTTTCATAAACTAATTCACATAATCTGAAGGTTTCTATTCATATTATAGAAATTATATGATCAAATAGAAACATTTTCATAATTATGGATCCCAGGTATAAATAGATTAGAGTTTGAGTTTATCACTCACCAGTCACTTTATTAGGTACACCTTGCTAGTTGCTTTGGTCCAGATAGCTGCTGCTACTGGATATATTCTCATTTTTAGACCATTCTCTAAAAGCCTAGAGAAAATCTCAGTAAATACTAAGACCAACAACCATGCTTGTGAGGAGTTCTTGACTCATCACAGACCAACATTTGACAGATTTTAACATGAATTTAGCTCATTAGAAGCAGCTAAGCAATTCCTTTTTCTTTCTTTGAGCAGTCCTTCTCAGGAGGGTGGAAAGAAAGGAAGCACAGCCCATTTAAAGAATCCTTGCCCCTGTGCACAGCATGAAAGTACTCAGCATCTTGGAGATGGATTTGGTCCTGCTCATGGTTTTGAGTGCTCACATGAGGTACAGTGTGATGGGGGAAAAAGAACAAAAAAAAAAAAAAAACAGTTTCATGTTATTTACTGGAATAAAGGATCAAAGATATTTTCCTCTGTAGCAGCCGTTAAGCAGCCCTTTAAACTGTTGTAGATTTGTTTATTTTATGAACTCTTTAAACTTTCTGTTCTTTGACACTTTTGATTATGTGGTGCTTTGTGATCTTTTACATCATTGTGTTGTATTTAAGCAGGTTTCATTTTTCCATTTTATGACAAGTCATACAAACAACGACAGCACCATCTTTGAAACAAAACAAATGCAGGTCTTTTTTCTTTCTCCTCCCCAGTTGTAATTGTTCTGGTAATGTGGGGCTGATGTCAAAAGTAAAGAAGTTTCACTTCATTTTTATCAGTAATTTCATTCATCACTTAACACTCTGAGTCCAGACTTGCTGTTTGACATCATATTGATATAACTTTAGAAATTAAATGAAAAATATGAGATCAGAAGAATTTAATTACATCCATGAAATCAGATTAAGATGAAACTATACTTATCGGATATAAGTAATTAGATTATATAACACACAAAAGCACAATTAGCTTGAAAGTATTCAAAAATCTCTTTTCAATAATGTCTTTAACACCAAGGAAAGAAAGCATTATTTCCAGTCATACAACTCTAACTGGGTCACTGACGTATGAAAATCCACCAAATGCTACCTGTGTGAAATTAATAGCTCTTATCTGACCAAATCACACTGCTATTCCAGATGAATTCTCACTGTTGTCCACAGGGAGTCTCTAAGAGTCTTTCTAGCTGATGAAGACAAATTATTTAACCAAAAACAAGGTTACCAGACTTCTCAAAACTTGACATGCAAGTCCGTAATTAGAGCGCAGACACTGATGAGCCCATCACACCAACAATCCTTCAACAACAGAAGGATGGAAAAGCAGCCGGCTGGGCGCAGTGTGAATGTTATTCCTGAGAAGGGCTGGCGGGCAGCTGGGACAGACCTGACAACTTCCTGACAGAATGTCAGATACAAGAAGAAAGCCGGACAGATATTCATGCATTGTAGATATCAGTCCACTCAGTTCTGCCAAGCACTTGAAACAGCTGCAACACCAGGTGTGGATTAAACTCGTCAATGTTGGATCAAGTCCAGAAACTGAATTAAAACTTTTTTTTTTAATGTTGACTACAGAAATGTATAGAATATGGTAACCCCATAAAATACAGGTACTCTCTAGGATTCGAAGAACCAGGTTGAGCAATAATAATTTAAACTAGTCGTGTTTCTGTCCAGCCATAACATTTCAGAGTTTGATCTGATCCATTTGATTTTTTACAATTTAGTTTTGTTTTGCTGCTGCGTTTGGGACTGTTGTCTATTTGCATGACTCAGTTTGGCCTCATGGATGACTCTTGGGAACTTTGGCATATGAAGTTAATCAGCTCACTCACGTCAAGTTGTCCAGGTTCTGTGGCAAAATAAGCCCAGATCATTATCCCTCCACCGCCGTGCCGGACAGTTAGTATGAGGTGTTTGTGCTCATATGCTGTGTTTGTTTTTCTCAAAACTCACTAATGGTGAATGGACTGTAGTTGTATAGCATTTCTCTAGCCACACGTTGACCACTCAAAGCGTTCCACACTACCAATCACATTCACCCACAAACACCCACTTTTATTGTTATACTAAGTACTTTTAACCTGTCACACTCATTCATAACCCAATAGACACATTGAGAGGCAACGTGGCGTTCAGTGTCTTGTCTGTGAGGTCCTCCTGCCCAAGGACACTTTAGTATGTAAGCCTGGAATCGATCTACCAGCTTTCTGGTTTATAGACGACTACTCTTCCTCCTGAGCTACAGCTGCCTCTAGTGGCCCAGTGCTGTCCAATATTGTCAAACAGTATTAAAAATTTCTAAGGCTATGTTCAAACTGAAGCTCAATTCTGACTTTTTTTTGTCTATATCATAAAATCATTTAATAGTAGTCTGAATGGCACATATAAGATTTTTTTAAATCACACACAGGCCACTTTTATTTGTGATACATGTCCGATTTCTGTCGAAGCAACCTCTGTCTGAACAATAATGCTGCATTTCCGAATTTGATGTCAGAGAAGTGAGACAGACCGATTCTGTACCAGTGAAACGGGAAAGCGACAATCAAATAATGGTGGATAACACTGATGCAAATAATCAATGGAAAGAAAGTGAAGTTTTGGCCCGTGGAAGTACTTATTTTACTGATATACAAACACGTGACACATCCATACTTACTTCCGTAAACACGATGCACAGTGTTATGTTGTTATCCTCTGCGCGTGCGTGCCACTTTATGGCCACGTACCATTCACATATAAATGTGATGAAGGTCGCATTGAAATGATAATGTGAACAACCATGCAAAAAAATAGGATTTTGTTAAAAAACCTAGCATTAAGACCTGCAGTGTGAATGCAGCCTTAGTTGGTTGGAATTTGCGAAATGAAGCATAATGAAATGGGCCACAGTAGGTTGCTCCATAATTTAGGTGTCTAGTCCCCTCTAAGTTTCCACTTAGATCTTTGGGATACCAGGAGCAGCTGGTCAGATTACAATTTGTGTATTTTCTGAAATGATCGTGAGAGCTACAAGCCCTCACAATGCTACAACACGCCTTTCATAGGAAGAATGATCAAAACTCCAGTGGAACTAACACTACCGTTCAAAATTTTGGGGTCACTTTGTAATGGGATTCAATAGGGAAGTGACCCCAAACTTTTGAACGGTAGTGTATATAGCCACCAAGAGTTTTAATGGACTGTGATACCTTTTAGGGGTGTAGCACTGAAACCCTTACAGACATGAAACATATAACTGTATATAATTAAATTATCTTTATTCATTTCTTTAAATGGCAGAATTTAGATGTTCAGGCATTGAAACACGGCTCAGTTAATGTGCAAACTCTTAAGACATGTTTAAACTAAAGGAGAAATCACAGAGTGATTGGACCATAAAAATTACATTCATCAACATGATTCCTGACTAGCTGTTTAGCTAGCAGGATGCAAGAAACATGTTCTTTGAATATAAGCTCCTCAAACTCTGCTCAGTGTTTCTTATTAGATCATTTGACAAGGTTGAAACATTTCACTTATTCTTGATGTAACCTCAATTTAGCTCCACATGCTCATTAACTGCACGTTTTCCAGGGTAAAACCTAAATGCAATGGACTCATTCAACATCAGAGGCTTTTCTAAGCTGCGTCCAGCCTTATTGTGACACCTTTACATTCAACTTGCAGAACGTCCATTTCAATCTACATGTTTTTCACTACTTACCTCTCATCCATCACAGTGGCTGACAGCCAGCTCCAGGCCCCCTATATATTTGTCAGCAGAGGCCAGATGGATGAGAGTCCATTGCCCCATCACTTCTCTCCAGACCTCACATACTCTCTTTTTCTCCTGTGCTTCATTGCCCCATCATCCCAAGTTCTCATCAGTCATTTCATTAAGGTCTCTAGAGTCTTATGATGGTGTGTAATGATAATCCTATTTATATGGACCTAGTCTCTCAGTAGATAGAGATACATAATAGGGAGTCATTTTTTTCCCAATTGCGCCTGCTTTTGTTTGAGTCCTGCTCTCAGAATTTGTAAGATAGTAGGTATTATAAAGCAGATATAAGTCTGCACTTAGTCCCCAGATGCATTACTGCCTCTGGTAGAGAAGGTGAAATGCTACAGATAGAATAAAAAAAGAAATCTCTGCTCTTGGCAGCGCTTCCCTCTGGGTACCCCTTTGTTTCTCCCTCCCATAGCAGTGAACAGGCAACAAATTAATCTTCTGTTTAAACATGTAAATTTTCCACACTGTTTGTTTTAATTTGCAATTTGGCAAAACCATTTGATGTTTCCCTAATGGCCTCCTCTATAGTGGAGAACACATAAGATGAATCAGCTGGGATCAACAGATCTGTCATCACAGTGTACACAGTGGAAATTAATGCATGTTTGTTTTGATTATGGTCAAAAAAAGTAAAATAAAAAGCTTTATGAAGCATCCAGAGGCCATTTTGAATCTGGTACTGCGAGAAATTATCATATGAGGATAATGACCTGTGGCTCTGAGCCAATCTTCTCCCGTTATATTAGAGCCAATTTTTTAATTGATCGACTAAGTAATTCCCCATCTGTGTTTGTGAATCCTTCAGCTTAAACCTGTCAAAATACAACTCACTGACGGAACAGTCCCAAAAACAATGTGGTAAGTGAGTGAATGAGTGGAAAATCAACTGAAGCAAATTAATATCCAGAATAAATTAATGATATTGACAGTGACAATATAACTAAGTATCATTTTGCAGGTGCTCATCTCCTCTAAATTGGTGCCATTTGTGGGAAACTACAATCTTGTTAATGTAAAGATGGGCTATTCAAAATGCATACACCTGCTTGACATGGTA
>JBAFTA010000024.1:24432262-24447542 GCA_036919975.1 Melanotaenia parkinsoni
ACACACACACACACACACACACACACACACACACACACACACACACACACACACACACACACTCACACACACACACATGTTGTTACAGTTTTAATAAATATATATATATATTTACATTTATTAAAACTGTAACATGTGGCTGGCAGATGGTCTCAATTTTATAAGTAATCTTTATTCATATTTGCTTTGAATACTTATTTTGTACAGAAATCTCGAGCCTCCTGAAGCACATGAATAGAAAACACAAGTTTCCACTGATCTTAAGTCCAGTTCTGGTGTCATGTGACAGCCGTTTCTCTTCCTAAAGAATGGCTTCTTGACAGCCTCGTTTCCATGCAGACCACCTCTGATGAGGCTTCAGCCAGCAGTAGACGGGTCAATGGGAGGGATTAGATATATCTCCACTTTCTTGTCTTCCACTTGTTTAGTTTCCTCAAAGGTTAAAGGACACGCTCCTCACTGGGCTGAGAGATGTCAAGTTTCTGACTGATGGTATTTTAGGAACCAACTTGGAGTTATTGATTGCCAATCAGGAGGTTAATAGTTCGACTTCATGAGACCACATGCCAGATTGTCCTTGGACAGGATAGTAAACCTTAGGTTGTTTCTGTGGTGTTCATTAGCGTATGAAGGTGGGTGATAGGGTCTGCTGAGGTGTCTGAGATGTGCATTTTATGGTTAAATGTGTGTGAAAAGGTAAATGTAAGCCAGGATATCCATTTCCAGTCCACAAGGGCTACTGTCCCGCAGGTTTTAGATGTTTCTCATATAAACTGGTCATAAACAGACTTGGGCTGTTAAACAGATCCTTCACATTTAAATGAGGTGCAGTGGAGCAGAGAAACATGTAAAGATGGCTCTCAAGGACCAACAACAGACATCCCAGGTACAAGCAACAAGACGAGGTACCAAGTAAATGCAGATAATTTACCATATAGTGTTTTATTTTATTTTATTTATTTATTTATTTATTGTAGCATCCCTTGAGTTAGTCAGTTTTGTTGTCATTTAGTAGCCTAACAGCAAAACAACTAATTCCTCTGAAAATGTACAAAGACTGGACTTAAAATCAGCTGAAAACCAGCAACAACCACCTGGAAAACTATTGTTCTAGACAATTTTCAGAATTACAAGAACAAGATATATAAAGGAATGGAGTGGGACTCCAGACTTTGCATAGTTCTATAATTTTATAAATGATAAGTACAACCTAAAGAAATGGCTTCTTTTTTAAAAAAAAAAGAAATAAAGAAAGAAAGAAATGGCTTCTCATTGCAGTCTCATAGTCTAAACAAATCAGTATGTAATCGGTATGTAAATTATGTTTTAGTGACTCTGGCCGGTGAGTAACACCCCTGTCCCCATACTTTACCATACAAGTAGTCCTCTTCAGTCAGGAGAGAGAAGAAGCTGGTCCACACACAGTTCATCCAAACATCTTATGCTACAAACAAAAGAAAAAAATCTTTCAATGATTAATGCGGTGCAGTAACAAGCCTGGCTTGAAGCCTATTGAAAACTAGGATTGTTTTTATTTTCATTTCTCACCCAGCTGCAGTTTTATTGCCCTGTCCATCTTATTAGGATTTCATATTAAGTCCCCTCCTGTTTCGCAGACCTGGGTGAAGCAGAATTAACTGCAGCTGTGCCTTGTGTTCAAGTTTTTTTATTGAAACCTTTTTTATTCTGTTAATTTATTTCTTTCCACTTTTCGGCTCAATTTTGTCCTGAGGCAAATTTAGGATAAACTACAAGCTGATATGTAAAAGAAAACTGTATGAACTGTGTATGATTGATTACACATTAATAAATCGCTTCTACGTTAATAAGGTTCAGAGAAACTAAGATGTGTTAACTTGAAACCTCACTGGATGAACATCTATCTAGGGAATACTTAAAAAGTAAGTTTGATAACAGTAAAATATTACATTGATTTAATGGATTTTGACTCCATGTTTGCTGATCAGAATCAGGATCCAGAGACTGATGTGAGATGATATCGCCTGCTGATTCAGTGCAGTCACTTCCATTCATGAGGACTCACAGAAGGCTTAGATTGGACTAAACTAATTCATGCAGAGGGTGTGCTAGAAGCTACGCTGCTAATGGCTGGAATTCAGTAGAAGAAGTTGTCCTAATGAACCATGAGGAGTTAAAACGATGTCAATACAACACAGCTGAATCATCTAAACACACAATAGCATTTGAGATGATGATGCACATGGAATCTTTTTGAGATAAAGTAGTTTTTTTTATTCAGTTAAAATTGGATTATTATGACTTTGACCCCTTCAGAAGCTGCAAAGGATAGAGTGGTGTATTTTTCCTTTTAGATCCTCTGACAAGCCTCCCTTCTCTTCTAGAAACACTTTAGGAATCAAAATGGCCTACAAAATATGTGGCAGTGAAAGATTTCAAGGTCAGAGGCAGAAAGACAGAGAAGCATGGAGATGAGGAGGTTGCAAACAGAAAAAATCAAGTCTTCTGTAAGCTGTAAAAATGCTGGCGAGTTGCACTTTGAAAACAATTCAGTTTAATTCTGCTTTATTTGTACAGCCCCAGTTCACAATGCCATCAGTCCAACTCACTGGAGTCCAATTATAATCCAATTAAAACAAATCAATTACATGATCCACATTAATTTAGAAAAACTGGCCTCATGTTACCCAATTTATAAAAATAATGACCTAGAAAAGGAAAACAACGGATTGCATCTAATCTCTGTGATTCATTCATCCATCCTGGGCTGCATGAGGAGACAGTGGAGAGAAAGACCTCCATCAGAACCAGAACCAGGAAGGAAAACTTCCATAAGTTAGAGGTGGAGAGGACTGGAAAGAGGGGTCAACCAGCAGCTGACCAGCGATTCCTACTGAGAAAGAAGAAGAGAAACACAAATGAATGACAACAACAGTGTCAGATGTTAATAATTTCTACTTTATGAACCCGACTGGGATCAACTGACCCATCTCAAGTAGATTTACTAGAGAGCAATGGAACGCCATGTTTCAGCAGTTGGGGGGTATAAGGGCCTTGCACAGAGACCCACATTGGTTTACCTCTTTTGGCACTCTGGGGACTCAAACCTGGTCCTCCAGACCCAATCCTGCCTCGGTAACCACGGCTACCACTCCACTGTATTTATACATAGAGAGTAAAGAAAGCAGAGAGGAGCCCAGTGCATCATGGGATGTCCCCCTGCAGCCTCGGGAGGCTGCTTCCTGAAACCAAACTAGGAGCTGGTTCCACAGAGAGGGTCTGATGAATGAAAGTTCTGCCTCCCATTCTGCTTTGAAAACCTCTAGAAACCTCTAGAAACCTCCAGTAAGCCTGCAGTCTGACAGCTTTGTCCTGGTACGAGTATGGAGAATGTAAGTGTCCTTAAAGAAGCCACCAAAACATGAAGGATGCTGTGAACACCTTGGCAGAAGCTACTTACCATTTACAAGCTTCATTTTAAAATCTGGCACATTGGTTTAATCTCAGACTTTTTATCCACTAGAGCGGACTTATGCTGTGTTGTTCTCCCAGTCACATCAACTCTTCCACATGGGCCACTGATTTTTCACAGAACACATTCAGGCTGTTGGGTTTGTACATTAGGAGCATGAATGATGGCTGATTTCCACATAGAGTATGTTGTGTCTGCTGTCTCACTGCTGAGCTGAGCTGTTGTTATGACCGCCTGTGTTTTCCTGACAAGTGAAAATATCATGAATAGGCGTTGGTCTTTAACAGGTGAGTGTTAAGGAGGATTCTGGTTACTGTACCACTGATTCAGTTTATGTATCAGTGGGAGATTGCTGTTGTTTCCTGCTGTTATTCATATGCCAATTCTGGAAAGTAGGGAAGCTGACGATACCACCATTTTGATAATGCTACCATTATGCTCCAATCAACTCAGCCATCTGGATGCCCGTTAAACAGAAAATTACAGCCTCCCACAGAGCTCTGCACTGACATTGTCTCTGTGATGCAACTTGATGGCTCTGGTTTTACAAACACAGACAGCAGCAGCAGAGGCTTGGCCTGCCTACAACTTTGTTTTTTTTCCCCCTTTTTGACACAACAAGGGAGAAAAGAGCAAATTATGTGTGATATCCGAACAGCTGTGGTTGCCAGTGTAATATGTGAGCAGTCAAGGATGGGTGGGACGTGTCAAGTGCAATGGGAGTTTCACGTCAAGTGGGTAATATTCTCACCAGCCGCCTGTGTGCATGTGTGAGTGTAAAGGTGTTGGGGCTGGGTTTAGTCAAGGCATGATGAGTATGCCGGTTTTGAACATCTGGGCACCTTTTTGAAGCACCCAGGTGGATGGTATTGCAGCAGCTGCTCCGCTTCTTTTCTTGCTGCTCAGAAACATGAAGGCAGCTTGACAACCTCCCTTGATCTACAGCACCTCCCCCTCGAAACTACTATCCTCTCCTCCCTCTGTTCTTCAGTCAGACGACCATCAGCTCCATCTACCCTCCGTCCTGGGAGATGTGGGCAGATGGACTTGCTCCACAGGTAGATAAATGCCGACACCTTCCCTGGAGAAGCTCTTCCCATCAGCAATGGCTCCGTAGAGGCAACAGACACAAGCTGTTGCTTTAGCAGCTGCTCCAGCATGTGTTTTGTCCAAAGCATTGGTAAATTGAAAAGAAGGACAAGGGCAAACTACCGAGGGGCAACAAAGCTCAAGGGACCAATCAGAGACACTTGCAGTTCAGCACTATGAATGACTGAAGATGTAGGACGGCTCATTGAGGGGAAGCCTGATCTTATATGCTTAGCTCACAAAAAATCTGTCTTGTGGGTTTTTCTTGATCTTTGCTCTCAATTATAATGATAAAGCTGTTTTCTCCAGAGTGATGAAACTTGTGTTGGTGCTGGGTGCAGATAAAGACTGCAGAAAAGTTTTCTCCCTGGGTTACAAACTCACAAGTAACTGCTTATTCATTTTCAACTTTTGAACTTGCTCTGGAGGTTTTGGCCACATAATGATATTCCTGCAGCTGCATTTTTCCACTGCACAACTTCTTTACGATCAGCTTGATGTTGCATGCATGGTAGAGCAAATGTAATGCACATAAATGCTTTGAGATGCACCAAAAGCTGCATAGAGCTGAAACAAGGATTAAATTTGAGCTAAAATTTCACACCATGTAAGTCTTGTGCAAAAACAACAGAATATATTAAGTGAACAACGTTTGCTGGACTACATGTCTCCAAAAAATGTTGTGAACTTTGTTCTCGGGAACTTGGTCCCTCTCCAACCCACTGTGCAACCCTGTGCTCTAATTTAATTTACCAATAAGCCTGTGTAATTACACCCTAAGATCTGCTCCACTGGGCTAAATGGCTTCTGTCCTGTGCTCGAGTGGCGTGAATAAAACCGCTGCCCCGTCGCTCCCAATGAAAACGGAGGAGGAGAAGAACGTGACAGAGAGCAATGCTGCTACAAATCAATGTCTTTACAGATCAATCAGGAAAACCTCAAATGAGTACGTCAGGTAATTATTGAGATTAATCCCCATGCTTATCTGGTCTTGATGTAGTTTGTGAAACAATATAAATGATGATAAAAAATGAACATATACATGGAATCATGAAATCCACATCTTGGTTTTTAGAGACCTCTTCATTCAAAACCTCCTGTTTCTCTTTCTAAGCAGCATCATCTAATCAGCCCCTCACATGGTTGCTCTCACAACGAGTTCCAGAGCTCCTGTGTTCACTGATTTAATATTTAACTAGTTGATCGTGACTGTCACCCAACACACTCCTGTCATTTCTGTCTCTTGTGAAAAAGCAAAGAGCTAGCAGTGTTGCAGTAGACAATCTGGTTCAGTGTTCAGACATGAAGAGGGAGTCTCTTCAGCCATCCAACCAGTGACAACCTTTCAAACCAAGCCTCAGAAGGCATTAGAGCTCTTTATTAATCCTGTCTGCATGTAGGACCGTCACAGGTTGGCGGTTATCAGATGCTGAGTGTGGGTGTGCGCCTGGTGCACACCCTTGATATAACCTATGAAGATGGAGCATGACAGAGATTAAGATGCAGCATGCAACTCTTTGTTAAAGGTCATGACGCAACAAAAATGAGATTACTGGGTATCTCACTGAGAGCGTTAGTGCTTCAGCCAGAGCTTGGTGTAACTGTGACAGCTTACAGAAGTAATGCTGTTACTTCCTCTGAGTCATCTATAATGTACCCTGCTGCTTTCAACATGCTGGTTGAAGCATCTTCACTCAGTTGTTGGAGCTTCTCCAAAGCCTAGATTTACTTGTCTTCATTATTATAAACCTCCTGCCAGATATTAGTCTACCGTTGACACTTTCTGGGCTTTTTAACTGCTTAGGATTGAAATTATTAGCAGTCATTCTATGACATTTTTTTCTCCTCCAGTACAAAAGAGATGTATGAATATGATGATTTGGCTCCATCTACATATTTGCTAGCCAGCAGATGACAGTGCTTGCCCCATTTCCTCTGAATCTGACTCTGCTTTGAACAAGAAAAGTATTCTGAAAAAGTCAAAAAGGAAACTTCAGCGAGGTCACAAACAGCCTTGCAAAAGCATCCGTAGCTCATTAGCTTTAGCATGCTTAGCTTCCCGTGGACTCCAGGGTGGCTGGCGTGCAAACGTGGCAGCCGCGCCACACACTTTGTCACATACGTTTCATGAGACTACAGTGATTAATTCTGATTGGATCTCTATCCAAATCTTAATTTGGTGGTTTTGATATTTTGCATTCAAAATTGTGATTTATTTACTTTTGCCTTCCGCAATGCACTGGAAATGCGCTGCATACTGGCTGGATGGCACTGCAGCTGCTAGCTTCTGCTGCTCGGCTGGTGCCGCTTCTCTGCAAACAATTGCTTCATAAACCACCTGGCAGGTGGTGCATTTATAATTTTGTTTTCATTTTATATTCCTGATGCACATTAGCTGTAAGGCCAAACTTGTAAGAAGACAAGCCATGCGGAATATATGGGCTGTGTGACCCTCACCTTAAAATGTTAAGATTTTTTTTGTCGATATGATGTCATTTGTTTGGTACTTTTTCATTGATATCTATACCAATATTGATACTTCTTGCCTCCTAAACATCAAGTTCTCTAATCAAATCACTAGGACTTCTTGGTTTGGTCTTAAAAATTATTTAAGATTAGATTATGTTTAAAGTCTAATTCAATAGTTAGTTAAATATATTTAGAGGGTTTGTAGCTTCATGTAAAACACAAATAAACTCTAAATGACCACAAAAAGGCAAAACAAAGAAGAAACAACAAAGGTAAAGAAAAACCCTGAGATAAAGTCTGTCAGCAACAAACCTTAAAAACATGCAAAACAACCAGCAACAAAAGGAGGAAGACTGGAATGGATTAGACTGACTGGAAAGGACATACAGTAGACTGCTGCTAACGTTGTGGAAATACAAAATGATCGTGAAGGCAAAGAAACCATGATTAGATATATAATCAAGGCAGTGGAACAACCACTTTATGAAATGCAGCCATCTTCCATTGTCTGGGTTTCTTGCTTCTTTGTAGGAGCTTTTTACAGGCTTGTTGTATAAGACCTTACTCATGGGTTTAATCAAGCCTTTAATTTAGGAGGAAGTCACAACAGCCAACAGTGGATGTGTGGGCCCAGCCTTAAACATGACTAATCTGAAGTAACTTCTTCCTTTCCTAAGCACTCTCCTCTGCACTTGGTAGACAAGTGGCATTTTCCCCAACCACTCTCATAATTACAGCGAAGTAGGAGTGACTGAGTTTGTGGTATTTGACAAAGCACTTGAGCTTATTACTAATGAGGTATTTGAACTCAGAGGTCACCCTGAGATCAGGGTCAATCTTTATTTCAAACAGACCGAGACAGCTGGTGTTTTGTTTGATCCTATTAAAGATGAGGTGAATCGAGCTGTGGCTTTCTGATTGTTTCTACCTGTTGATCTGAGACAGACCACAGCGGATCTTCTGCTGCCTCATCCTCCGTCGCTTCTTCTCCTTCGCCGTGCAGATATTTCATCCTCATGTTGCCTCGCATTCTTCTCTCCTCTAACCCTCTACCCCCTCCTTCCCACACAACCTCTGGGTTTTTACAAACTCAGCTCTTGGTTTTTCCAGCCCACACTAGGAGCTTGACTGACATGTCACACTGCTGTCTGGAGAGCTCTCCACCGCTGAGCTGAGTAGCTAAATAACACCATGCAACCTGCACCAACAAGCACCATCTGCATTAAATTTGAGCAGGCTCGCTGCATGCTGCAGGCAGACTCTTTGTTGTTCTTGTTGTATCTTTTGGTATTTCATGTATATTTTATCTTTTCTGGTTTTAAAAGACTGACTGATCTGCTCTTCTTTGTACTTCATTTTAGTTTTCTGTGATGTAAAGTAGTATGACCCCAACATCCACATTGGAAATTCAAAATAATTTAGATGTCCAAAGACGTGTTACGTAACAGCAGTCTGTGGTTGTGTTTGTCAGCCTGATGCTCTGAAAGACAAAATGATGAACAAACTTCTTTCTTCTGTAACAACTGAGTAACTATATTGTTTCATATGATGAAATGCAATTAGTTTTAATAATGGTCTCTGATGATGATGGTGGATATGACATTAATTTGCTTCAAGAAATATCTTATGAAACATACATCTAGATATGCAAATTTATTGAAGGATTTCTGTTTTGCAGGACAATTCTGCAGAAGCCTGTTCAATTATCTAACTGTGGAGATAAACCCCAGACTTGGATCCAGCCAATCAAAAAAACCAAATTAGCTTTGTTGCTGATGTCTCCGTAAGATCTAACGTGTAATGGTGAACACATGTCTAGTCATGCATTTTCCCTT
Source organism: Melanotaenia parkinsoni (assembly GCA_036919975.1). Lineage (NCBI taxonomy): Eukaryota > Metazoa > Chordata > Actinopteri > Atheriniformes > Melanotaeniidae > Melanotaenia > Melanotaenia parkinsoni. The sequence continues at coordinate 24,441,107 of JBAFTA010000024.1, forward strand.
TAACCACCGAACAGTGAGAGCGAGGAAAATCTTGCTACTATCATCGAGTTGGAAGCTGCAGCTTCAGAGACAGTAGCCTCCCCAGGATGGACCAGAAGCTCTTTATGAATCTAGCTCTGATTCATTTTACCATCTGGGGTTTAGGGTGTATGTTTGTGGTTATTTTTGCTGTATTAATAGTATGATAAGATAGATTTTTTTTAAAACAATGAACATGTTTAACCATTTTCATGAGAATGCAAATAGAAACAGTTAATTTCACAAACTTATGTTTAGAAACACAGAAGTCATACAAAAATACAAGAAAACACAGGAAATGTCTCGGGAGGCTTTTGTACTACTAGTTGCAAAACGATGTATTGCAATAAGATGCCACAAAAAATAAATGAATGAAAATGTACACGAAATGTATACACACACACACATATATATATATATATATATGTAGTACTGTGCAAAAAGTAAAACTAACAATGCTTTCAAAAATATGAAAAAAAAAGTTTATTGTTTTTAACTTACAGAATGCAACGTGAGCAAACAAAACAAAAATCTAAGTCAGTGTCTGGTTTTACTTTCCTTCGTTTCCTTCAAACCAGCATCAATTCCTTTAGCTACACTTGCAACAAGTAAGGGATTTTGAAGGATTTAGTCAGTGGTCGGCTAACTAAACTTACAAAAATACAACAAGCTTATTTCCCTTCAAAATCAGAAGATGTCCGGCAGATCAGAACTGGCAGAGCCCAGCTGGATCCAGCTACACCTAACTACCGCCTGGAGAAGTCTGGCTAGAAGCTGCCAAAAAGCCATCCATCTCACGTGGAAACAAGGACAAACAACTCAACTATGCACAAAAACATAGGAGTCGGTGTGCAGGATAATGAGAGCAGGTGCTCCGGACTGGTGAGTGAAGATGTGAAATATTTGGCTGTAGCAGAAGGAGGTTGGTTCACCGAAAGGCTGGAGAGCAGTGCAATAATAAGTGTCTGCAGGCAACCGTGAAGCACGGTGGAGGTTCCTTACAAGTTTTATGCTGCATTTCTGCGAATGGAGTTGGAGATTTGGTCATGATTAATGGTTTCCTCAATGCTGAGAAATACTGCCAGATACTTATCCATCATGCAATACCATCAGGGAGGCTATGATTGGCCCCAAATTTGCTCTGCAGCAGGACAACGACTCTGACTCTCAGTGAAAATGACTTACTCTAGTCAAAACTAGATTGAATAGAAGTGTAATAGAGTGTTGAGTAGGTCGTGCATTATGCTGAATTTGCTATTTTTAAGGTGAATGGTTCATTCTCCTCATAGGTACAAATAAAGTTCTATTTTTTATCAGTATAAGAAGTAATTCATGTATGAATGTATTCTTACTCTGCTTCTCAGGTATCAGCTTTGAATTAGTTTACGGCCTTGTCTTTTTATCAGGATGTTTTTTCATTGCATCTCTCTCTGGAGGACATCACGCTGATCCAAGGCGGGAGCAGAGTGACAGGAGACAAACTATCCTGACATGGTCTCGCTTTGACTGTGGAAACCAATATCCTCTGTATTTGCCCAACACAGTTTTTCATTTCAGGGTCAAAATCAAATTATGGAATCATGCCGTGTGACAGTGGGGCATTTTGCGAGGCCCAGGAAATGAGGAAGATTGGTGCACAACAGTGGGTTCCTCTGGAGTAAAGCTGTCTGGCTAATCTACTGACATTGGGGCCGTTTTTGGTAATATGTCTGTCAACATGCCTGCTGGGACGCTCGCACGTTATGAGACATAGTGATGGCACGGATGACCAATTCACCCTCCACGTCTCCAAACACATATCTGACATGTGTCGTTGCACAGACTCCCTGATTATAACTGCTGTCACTTCCTTCCTTCTACGATGATTTTATTAGAGCTGCAGGGTGTGGGGGAGGCAAACAGGATGTTCTCATGTTCATAAACAGATCAGAGTAGCACAACGGCCTGGGGTGGACTTTTTGCTCTTAAAAAGAAAGGAAAAAAGTGACACCTGATATGAATAATTAAAGACAAACTAGGGGAAAACTGTTGTCTCAGTGGTAGTCTCTGCCTCGTATGACTTTTTTGTTTGTTCCCATGTGGATAGAAAGACTGCACACATGCTTTATCACAAAGTTGAGCAGGTAGGAAGTTTATTTCTTGCAGGTCTGATGAATAAATGCTGGTGTCCTTGTGAGATCTGGCAACCTTGCCAGTAGGATATATTTATTTATTTTTGTAGTTATATTACCAACCAGTGTTAGGGCCTCATAAAGAAAATTATTTTTCACAGGCCTCCAGCAATTTTCCCCTCCACAAGGCATTTGTATATCACATTTCATGTACAAGACAATTCAAAGTGCTTTACAAAAAACATAAAAACATTACAGCAAGGTGCAGAAAAAAATACAAGTATTAGAAAAACAAAGATTAAAAAAAAATAAAATCGATTACATAAAAACTGCATCTCCTCATATAAAATCAGTTGGTTTATGTGATCAGTGTATCCGACACAAGAAGATATGACACAGAATTTAAGAAAGACCAAGTGTTAAGTGATGAGTGAGTCAAAGCAACTCTAACTTGACATCTCTTGTGGGCTGCTATCCTGTCAGCAGAGGTATTGATAGAAGTCCACAGAGAGAGAAGCTATGAGCCAGTAAACGAGTTTATGGGGACGATCCCACTGGCTTCAACACAATGTCTTAATGTCTAATAACTACTGACACCTGGTTCAGTGGGTTCAATAAGTAGATAAATATGACTGGTAACTATATCTGTTTCAGGGGGTTTCATTGAACAGTACTGATGTTTACAATATGAGTCAACGTGGAGAAATAAGCAGGAGACAATGAAGCTGGCTGGAGACAAATCTTATAGAAGCATCCTTTCATGCTGTGATCACAAGGTCATACAGCTTGCATGCAGAAGATTTAAGACAGACAGATAACAAACCTGTTCCCTTAGATATTCACAATCATGTGCAAAACCTAATCTTTCTGCTGCTGGTTCCTAAAGAACATCAGGTTCTGTCAGGCTTTTTAGCACTTGATCGTCTTACAGCTAAACATCCCTATAGCTTGAGTAAATATCTCAGTGTTACAGTAACGCTGCATCCTTGGGGCAACGGTGGATCTAAGACCAGACATAAATGGAAACTTTTCTAAATAATGCAAAAATGCTATTATACAACCAGTTATACTCTACCACTGTTATATTCTACTATTATTACTAGTAATACTATTCTAATCCTCCATTGTTCCGGTTTTGTGAAGTTCTAACAAAATTTGAAGGACTAATTTAGAAAATGTGTTACAGAATCTCGCTGGTTCAATCACACTAATCCCTTCATTTATGTCAAGTTATTTCACATATTGGCTCTAAAATCTGTTTGGAAGGTTTTTGTTTTTATCAGGTTTTCTATGGAAATCTTTGAGCTTAAAAGATGTCCCTGACTTTTCCCACCCCACCATTTACAATTACTACAGTTGATAGAATTTCAGAACCACTCAAGTAAATAATATCTACATCCATCATGTCTGTGCTGCCAGCACGTGACCCTCGTTTAGACCTCCGATCTACTGGCCTTTTTAGATTTAACATGCGGCCACATTCATTGTCTGCTCATGTAAGAGGAAGGCCAACAGGGGCCAACAGGGGCCGAACCGGAGCGAAAGAGCGATAAAACCCAGAGAACATGAACGGCCGACTGAGCGATGCTTGTGTTTGTGTGGGTAATTGAATGTGGCTGTGTTTGTGTACTCTTCCACATGTACATTAATTCCGTATCTCTTTCCCTCAGCCTATCAGTGTCTTCTGAAACGATAACATAAGCAGCTGAAACTTTCTGGAGCCAAAGCTGGGCGGAACAAGAGATCACCCTCAAATCCTCCTGTAATCCCCTGTTGGCTCAATATTTGGCTCTAATTATCTATCAGATATGGAAACAATAGACACTCCACATGTAGGACAAGAAAATACAACCAATCCAGGCTTTTCATAGGAAATTGCCAGCACTTTATCCACTCTAGATAAGCGTAACCTCTGTAGCACCTGTTTGGTCAATTGTTTAGCCATGCTTTCCAAAGCTATTTGCCATCTCTGAGTGGTTTTGAACTTGTGCATTTGTGAGAGTGGTTGGGTTTATGTGTGATCACGATGCTGTTTATGCAGTGGGGAACATCAGGACAACGTGGGCTGTTTTTAATGCTACTGTTTATCTTTGCATGCTTGCATTAACAAAGCAGCACATTGCACCATGTTTTACAACAATATCTCCACAAAACAGCATCAGACCTTTACTGCTAAGATGTATTAACACCAGCTGTATACATATTATATACATAGAATTATATATTAGTACCAAGAAGTCACAGGCAGTGTGCTCATGTACACATACTGGCAGTATAAAATTATAAAGAAGGCTGGTTGCTGGAAAAAGATGTATAAATTTATAAAACTTAATCACTGTCTGGCCATTTCTAGAGACAACATGAAGAAATGACAGCGTCCAGGTTGTCAGAAAGAATATTTATATTCATATGATATTTTATTATATACACTGTTTTGCTCATATATTAACTTCCATATTTACATGTTTACATATTTTGAACATACTGCTGTACTGGTTTATGTGAAGAAATTCGGAGACTTTTTGCACGGTTCTGTAAAGCTCAGTAAAAAGCAGGTGAAACTGTTGGAAAACCAGGAAACAAACATGTTAGTTTCTTCTGTGACTGTTCTCCTCCTTCCCTTCAGCTGTTTAGAAGTTATCACTCCATTATGGCATTTACTTAGATTTATTGTATAAACAACAAAAATTACTTTTCCTGACTTCGGTTGCGCCTGTTAGGGGCAATTTATTGTGTGAAAAAAAAAACTGTTTGGGGAAGACGTGTTGGAGAAACTAATTCATCCCAGTGATTCACAGTTTTGATTCGTAGATCTTGGCTGAGGTAAAGAAAGAAGAAAACACAATATACAGTATTGTGGGAACATGTTTTGTTGCTCTGAAGTTTACTTCAACATTCAGTATCACATGTATTCTAGAAAAAACTACAATTAATTTAAAAGATCTGAAGCTGAGGTCCACGTGTAGTCCACTTTCCAGATCTGACTGTAGAATGAGGTTCTGATCAGCAGGGTCGAGATGCATGTAAGGAAAACTCAGACATGTATCACTGTAAATGGACAGGGACACAAAAGGACGAGAATGCTTCCACTCTTGTGCAATGCTGTTGTTTACCATTATGTAGCCAAGGCAACAATAAAAACTGTAATGAGCCAAAAGCTCCAAGTGGCTCATGTTCCTGACATCAGAGTCTCCTGATCTGTAAACCTCTTCACCAGCTGTGAACAAGCAGATCAATGAAGGAAGGTGGTCGATGAAATCATCACCTTCATTTAGATGAAGCCGGTTACGACATTCAAACTTTAAACTGCTCATCTTGTACAAATTTCCTGTGTGTCTGAGCCATAACCTGCTACATTTAGTCCTTGCAAGACTACAGCTGATTGATCGTGCTCTCATCATTTGTTGATGGCAAAAGCAATTGATTCATCCAAGTATCAAATACGGAAGCAGCTTTCTGTTCTATCATCTTCAGAGAATATTTCTAAATTGACCTTGAGTTGAAGCCTTCTCCGAATTTACAAGAAAAAAAAATCTAATTAAACTTTGCAAAGCAATTTTAGATTCCTAAATGAGTAAATGTTAGCTATTGTGTTATAAATCCTCTTTTAATGATTGTAATCCTCTGAGAAACTCAATGTTTTACCAACAAAAGGAACACCGAATTAGGGAGAAAATGTTTTGTCATTCAGATTGGTGAATTGTTTGGAAAGCACCTTTAAACTCATCACTCTCAATGCAAATACGGTACCGTTGAGGCAGTTTAAACAGCTTTTAGGAGTATAATATCTGAACTGAAAGTGCATGGATTAGTGGTCCATCAGCAGTCATTGTGCAAACTAATTATGAAAGTTAAGTCAGTCTCTTCAAGCACCAATTAAGTCCCGTAAGCCGACATGGATCAGACTCATTCAAGCAAACCCAACACCCTGTCTCTGGGTGGTCTTCTATTTAGATTCTGCTTCACAGCATGAACTGTAGGTGATAAAGTAGCAGAGCTAATGCCTTAGAAACAGGGTGCCTGATACCTTCTTACTGTTTTAAAGCAGCCTGCTGGAATATTTCAGATTAACATTGTGAATTTATATTTCCATGTCATGTCCAACATGTTGGATTAATGTTTTAAAACAGAGCATTTTCAACTAAAAGACAAAATCCTGGTTTTGAGATTCCAACTTGATGAAACAGCAAGTGAAATAAAGCGTGAACAGCTGAAAAGGAAACTGGTTAAAAGCCCGGGCAGCCCCTATTAAGGACCTTTCTGATTATTAGTAATTAATAACACTAATAATCGATGCATTAATGTCG
>JBAFTA010000024.1:24499977-24510484 GCA_036919975.1 Melanotaenia parkinsoni
GATGTGGTGGAACGGGAGATTCTCATCATGGATGCAGCCGACAAACCTGCAGCAACTGTGTGATGCTGTCATGTCGACATGGAGAAAACCTCTGAGAAAGGTTTCCTCCACCTGCTTCATCTACCACACCAGGAATGAAGGTGGTTCTGGGGGGTGAAGGGGTCCAACCCAATGCTTAAAGGTGGATCTGATAAAGTAGATGGTGAATGACAATTTGCAACAAAAATAAAGGCTTCAGTTAAATTCAGTGTCGGATTTATTTATGAGAGCTTAAGAGGATAAAACTAAATTTAATCTTAGATATCTTTGAAAAGCAGGTTTAGCCGCTTTAGATTTTTTAAACATTAAGAACAAAACTATTTTTGAAAAGGTTTAAACTTGTATGAGTCAGCTCATAAGGAAAGACAGACCGAAGAGCTTAACAGGAACAGAAGTGTCTCATTCATATGCATGTCATCATGCATATTTCTGCTAGCACCTCCTCATGTACGGTTGTTGACGAATGTTGCTCCCATACATCAGCTCCTATAATAGACTTGACATATTTGTGTCGAGGCTTAGCTGTGCTATATTTATTCCATCATACGGGTCTCAGTTTGCAGCTTTCGCTTGTTGATTTCAATGTTTGCAAAATTTCTTTAATAACCAACATTCACCAGTTTCATGGCTCACGTCAGAAAAGTTTGGTTTGAATTCCCTTTTCCAGCTTTGTGAGGTTTGTCTGAGGTTTAGACTGCGGTGTGGTTTGAACCGCTTCCAGCTGGACGTGGTTGCAAAGCAACAGAGACGGGATCAAAAATAAATCTCCTGATCTACATATACAACGTAAATATTCATGCTGGGTAATGTGGTAACCATGGAAACTCTCGTGCTGGGTTTTCTTTCCAAATGCATGAGAAGTTAAAAGGGGTTAAAAACAGAGTGCATCTAAAAAGTCTCTTCTTAATGAAAATGAAGTGACTAGATACATAATACATGTAATATTCCAACAGCCACATTATCTTTTCAGCTTCTTTCTACAGTACAAATCATTGATGATGGCAGGCTGCAGTGTCACCTGTCAGGTGACCTGAGTTGATGGGTTTTTTTCTTCTTTTTAAAGAAATGTAACACAAAAAGCAGCTCTATATAATCTTTTATGCATGCGCACCGTGTCAGCAGGTGTGAAAGAGACCCCAGAAAATGTGGCACTATTTCCATTTTCATCCCTTGTGTTGAATCAGTTTTTCTAATATCTTAAATACTTTGAAAAGAGAGTATTATCATGTTGGTGTGTATTCATTTGAATCCAATCTGGTTTTTTTTCCAGGTGGGAGGAACCATGTACAACACCGGCCGCCATGTCTCTCTGCGACTGGACAAGGAGCATCTGGTTAACATCTCTGGGGGCCCGATGACATACAGCCATCGCCTGGAGGAGATCCGGCTACACTTCGGCAGTGAGGACAGCCAGGGCTCTGAACACCTGCTGAACGGACAGGCCTTCTCCGGAGAGGTGTGTGTGTGGACGGCGTTCCTCAACACTAAAAATGTGAAACATGTCAATTTTGGCTAATTCTGGGTGAACTTGTTCGAAGATGCAAATGATTTGCACCAATTACAGATGAGTTTGTTCATCAAGACAAACAGCTTCTGATGCTCCAGTTAGTGTTGCTGAACATTTAAAGGGTAGAGGACCAATTAGATGACACGTTTAGAAGATGTGCAAGCATCATATGAAAGAGAAAGTAGAAGAGATGATAATGCATGCATGCGTTGTTTTTCCACACCTCTGATGCATTTGATGGTTTCCCCAGTGGAGCAGAAAACTCAGAGCAAGTTGAGGCTTCATGTTTTATGCCATCATAATTCAGTCAAGTTTTTCTTTGATATGTTTCAGTTTTTTACTCTCAAAATGTCGCAAGCAGCAGTTTTCACAGAAGTACAAAAGCTATATCACCAGCAGCAACATGGAGTTGAATTCAACGTGTAAAGGTCATTAGACAGGCCACGCGTGCTGTACTCACATCCACACGACAAGGTGTCATTCTGAACGAGTTCAACGCAGTTTCCCACCAACACTTCGTGGTGAAAATGGAGGTTCTGTTGGTGTTAATTACACTCATCTCCAAAAGCTTTTTTCCTCTCTGTGCTCTGAGGTGGCAGATTGTAAAGGTTACATCATCCTTAACTAAATTACATAAAGTCCAAACTGCATGTCAAAACCCTTTAGCAGATATCCTGTTCCAGCAGGAGGATGTGATAGTGATAGTCAGTGACGTGCGGTCAGGGGAGGCAGGTGAACAAAACATACAATAAATATTAATATGTTCCACTGATCTGTGTTAAAAATATATTTTGCGTATGACTCCAACACGTTTTTGACAGTTTATTAAGTAAAATTTGCCAAATTTGAGTATTTCCCGATCAAATCCAGAAACCCCGGTGGAGGAACGGGCGAGCTGTAAGTCAGCTCTGACTGGACCATCCAAAACAAACTGGGCTGCATGACACGCATGACACGTGTTCCACCAACACGGTGTGTGTGGGTGTGTTGCCAACTTAGTGACCTTGTTTTTGTTTGTTTTTTAAAAGCAACTAGCGACAAATCAAGCGACTTTTTCAGTATTGGAAACTTTTATAGACTGACGTATATGAAAGTAGTTTATTCTTCTCAATGAGGAGTGTGTGCTGCTGTGCAAGCCTCTCCTGTACAAAAGCAACCAGAAGAGGCTTCTGGCAGCAGCAGCATCCAGAGCAGGAGATGATCTCCTTCTTCATGACCAGGCTGAACATGAAACGGTCAAAGCTGCTGCAGGAGGATCTCAGCTGGCTTACCGTAGATATTAATGTCTATTAATGAAGAGTGTGGAGGAAAACAAGTGTTAGAAATAATTAGAAAACAGCCTACATTTAATAAAATTAAACTAATTAAAGAATTTGCTTTGTTTTTGTTAGTTTTGCCTTTCTAAACATTTTTAGCTTGTCTTTTCATCCATTCTTTACCATGACATTCCTCTCCACAGCAGCCTCCATGTACCAGGCTATTATGCACATTAGATGATGTCATTTACTGATTTCTAGCGACTTTTAGGACGCCAGTAGCTACTTTTCTCACTGAAGAATTAGTAACAGTGGGTGTGTGAGTGTAATTGAAAGAGGAATGCTGATAGGATATGAAGCGTTACCAGTTGCATGCTGTTGAACGATTATTGAAATAAGATGCTCTTTTCAGTTCTTACAACTGTAAATCAGTGCCTCACCAACCATAAACTTCACCATACGTCGCTGGTGATAGTGTAGAATAATAACAAAAGGCACCGATTGTCACTGCTTAGACTGAAGCACCGAAGCGTTGAATCTCTTTTGGTACAATAAGAAGGAAAACCTTAAAGCTTCATCACTACCACTAACCATAAACACAAGCAGATGATGCTCATAGTGGCATTAAAATAACAAGATCTTCCTTCCCTCGTATAAAAAGCTCAGACTATGAAAACCGTCGGACTTCCTCTTCTTCTTGATTTGGTACGATTATGCCACCAGCTGGTATGGATTGTGGTCGATGGCGGGACCCAGCACTTTAAGACAAACTGGTTCTGTTGATTAGTTCCATGTGAAGTGATTTATATTCTAGGTCAAATAAACTAAAGAGTGAGCATTAATTAGGATTCCTCGGGGAAGGAAGGAGCAGGACGTTTACCATTAGAATTATTTCTGCGTTACAAACATGTCTAAAAGCAGAATTTCATAGTTTGATACAAGCAAATGTTTCATGCATTAATCAAACAGATGGTTCAGTTTCAAGAAGCTTTTCAACATGAAGTCTTGTGAGAAGCTGTTTTTTTTCCAGCTCATTTGGGTTGTCAAAGGTTTCCCTAATCACAGGGAACCATGAGACGTTCTAAATGAGCTGTCACACGATGGCCATGAAAAAAGTTGTCTTAGAGACATTTGAGCTTTACCTTCAAACAAACACACACGCAGACACACACGCAGACACACACAGACACACAAACAGACGCTCTGGCATTATGAATTTTGGATGAATGGAACAATTAGCTTCCTTGGCTTTGATTGTTCAACAAACTCATGGGTCATCCGCGCGGCTTCATTCCACCGCCGCCATTATATGAACAACCAATTTGTGAGGCAACAATATAATTGCAGTCTTGACAGCAAATTTATTATAATTAATGATAATCATTTATTCTCCCTCAGCGTGAGAGAGCTGATATTCATATCACAATAAAACAAGTGTTTACTGCGTCCTTGGGGGGATGGATAGAGCTGGAACCCAAGCCTAAAAGGACACCCCCCCCTCCACACACACACACACACACACACACACATAGGGACTTTATGAATGCTCCCTCTGGGGCTTTATTTCTCTTTTTTAATCTCACCCTGCCTTCACTCCCTGATTTGCCCTTTTTGGGTGAACATTGGATTTCAGGAGGTGTGAGCCAGAGCAGAGAGGGTTTGGAGAGGTTTGCAGCTGAAATGTGATGTAACCTGAAAACAAGGGAGGAAAAGGTTGCGGTGACAGCAGTGATTTCTACACGGGGTGATATTCAGCATGTATGAAGCTCCTGCTGCTTGTTACAGCCGTGTTATAATTCTCAGAAGAGGGAGATGATATGAGCACATCAAGCACATGACGCTAATGGTTCAGGATGTAGGCCATGACCCATGTTTGCTGTTATTGGAGAGTCAATATATTTTATTTATTCTATTTAGTTATTTATTATTTTCACGGCAAAACATTAAGAATAAATTCTTATTTATAATTTTGGTTTGGAAAGTGCCAGAAAACAGCTGTGGTTCAGGGGAAGGACGGGGAGGCGAAAAGCAAAGATGTGGGTTAGGAAACAACAGTTCATTTACTTTGGTTGTTGGTTGGTTCTGGTCCTGATGGAGGTTTTCCTTCGTAGTTCTGGTCCTGATAGAGGGTTTCCTTCGTGGTTCTGGTCCTGATGGAGGTTTTCCTTCGTGGTTCTGGTCCTGATGGAGGTTTTCCTTCGTGGTTCTGGTCCTGATAGAGGGTTTCCTTCGTGGTTCTGGTCCTGATGGAGGTTTTCCTTCGTAGTTCTGGTCCTGATGGAGGTTTTCCTTCGTAGTTCTGGTTCTGATGGAGGTTTTCCTTCCTGGTTCTGGTCCTGATGGAGGTTTTCCTTCGTCGTTCTGGTCCTGATGGAGGTTTTCCTTCGTAGTTCTGGTTCTGATGGAGGTTTTCCTTCATGGTTCTGGTCCTGATGGAGATTTTCCTTCCTGGTTCTGGTTCTGACAGAGGTTTTCCTTCATGGTTCTGGTCCTGATGGAGGTTTTCCTTCATGGTTCTGGTCCTGATGGTTCACTGTCTCCTCGTGCAGCTCAGGATGGAGGATTGCATCAAAGAGAAGATTTCGTCCAATCCGTGGGTTCCTCATGGACTAATGTGGGTCCTGGATTTGTTTGGGTTATAAATAGAGTACAGTGAATTGGGTTGAATTGAACTGTGTCTGAAAAAGTGCCTTAAGATGACTGTCTTGTGAGTTGTTATTGTACAAATAAAGCTGAACTGTTTGTCTTTGGTACATAGAAATACAGTCATCTCGATAAATTTGAGTTTTAAAAATGGAGGCAGCGATCTGCAGCTGTATACTGAGTCTGGCTGATTTCATGAGTAGAAGAAAAATGCATTTCTTAATCGTTTGTGTTTGAATAATGGAACATTACCCAGTTATTATGTTTTCCCGTGTAAAGTAGGTTGTCTTCAGTAGCAGCCGTACTCGATGCTCGGACTGCTATCACGCCAGGAGCTTGCTTATATATTTTCTATGATATTACATCCTCCTCCACCATGTTCCTCTCACTTGACAACGGTTACTGAGGGAAACAGTGACTAGAAAATAGCTTCCCAACAGCCCACCCCTCCATCACCCAGCCATTCTCTGAGCTGGGTGGTCCGATAAGATGTTTCATAATCAAAAATGCAGGAAATTCTTGCTCTCCGATTCGTTCTCACCTCCATTTGCTGATTGAGAGGTGGCTGTGCATGTCCTTAAAATGTGAACAAAGAAGGCAATATTGAGACTCTTTAAAGCTGAGCATCCTTCTGTTATGGCAGTCTGTGGGACGAGCGCAGGGTAGGGAAACGGATGTGTGTGTTTGAGTAGTTCTGCTCCCCTGGAGCGTCTTCACGGTCTAATCTGAAAATGAAACACCTTCCTCGTTGTGCTAAAATAATTCAAATATTATTTCTTCAGTAAGCTGAGTCATGTCTTTACAAACTCAAACGTCTTAATATCCTCTCGTATGAGGAAGGAAACAGGTCGACATTTATTTTTGTTCTACCATTAATACAGCTATCTGCTCTATAAGAGCTGAAACAGTTCTGACATGGGAGATTTTTCAGCTAAAATGAACATTTTCTTTCCATTTAAACTGCACAGTGGGCTATGATAAGCCGACATGTTATGCATAAAGAGAAATCCCATCTGAATGTAGGAATGATGGACCAGTTTGGTGAATGTTTTAGCCCAGTAAGGTAATCATTTCTGCCAAGGGTTTTCTGAAACTGCTATAAGTTTTTAGACTGATTTCCTTCCCCGTGAGGGGCCACTGCTGAGACTTGAACCAGCTGATCCATCACTGGAACGAATTCATCTCTTTTATGTTTGTGTCAACGTTGTATTAAAGTGAGGCCACAGAGGCATTCTGATGAAATTATGTGCTGATGCTGCATTCAAGGACACCTTGAAGTTTGACACAACAAACTATGAAACTCCATCTCACTTATTAATGTCCTGGTTTCATCCTTTTTAAAGTAGAATTCATACTGACAAAGAGCAGCTGTTCCCTTCATGACTTCATGCTTGTGTTTTTCTTCAGTCTCACTAAGATGATGGTGGACAAGTTAAGCTGCTACGATTGAAGGGTACAATTCTGAGTGTAAACTCATTGTATTTGGATTACACCCCATAAATTCCACAAAGTATCCCTACAGACTGAAGGAGACGCCGCCAGTTGCTAAAGAAAGGCTCCAGCTATATTTAATTCAAATCGCGTCAAGTGTCTCAGAAGGATTCGCCACAGGCAGCTGTTCCAAACGCTTTAAAGCCCCATCAATCACAGAAACCCATCTCGTATGTCCTTTCAAACACAGTCACACACATGGAAAATCACATTGAGATAATACAGCCCGGCAGATTACAGTCACAGACGATTCTGTGAAGGTTTTAATTCTGTTTTATTTTTTTCATCCTCTAATTATCATTAATCACTATTATACGGCACATTTCACCCACATCTGCACTGTTGGGTATTAATTCCTGAAGAACTTGGATTAATACCAGATCACAACATCAGTATGTGGCTTGTTTTGATAGAAACACACACAGAAATAAGTCTCAATGAAAAAGAACAACAAAAATGGTGACTATTATGAGTTACTGGTGTAGCTGGTGTAGTACGTGTGGTATTTGTACAGCTGATGGATAGAGGGACAGTCATTTCTGCTTCTGTCATAAAGCACCTGAGTGAAAACACAAATCCACAGTCAGAGTGTGACTGATGTGTGTGGCAGCCGGCTGTGTCCGTTTGTTAGTTTTATGGATCTATGCTCCAGTTAAACTGAGGGAGGGTGAGGAGGGGGGGAGGATGGATGGAAGCTGAGAAGGAGGGCGTTATTTTCCGCCCAGCGCTTTCAAACAGAGCTGAACACCTCTCCTCTGCTATCGACTTGCTGTCTTCATATTTCCCTGTTCCCAGAGGCCTGGCCAGCCATCATGCCATAAAGAGGCTGTCAGAGAGGTCTGACCTGCCCATCCCACCCAGTTCAGCACAGCCTGCGATGCAAGTTTTAACCCACTGAGGCATGGAAACTTTTCACTGCCAGAGAAACCCCCAACACCTCCTTATCTCAGCCGGGGTTAAAGGCTCCAAATCAGCATGATGACCGAGTGCCAACACAAGGCCCCCTGCTGGGAGGGTAATCTGCTCTAAGTATAAGAAGACGGGTCACCAGTGCAGAGGGAGGGAGATGGAGCGTATGTGTACCATAAAGGAAAGCAGAACAGTGTAGATCAGAAAACAATGCAAGCATAGCAACGTGTTTGTGTTTTTCTTTAGAGCTGAGCTGAGTTGAGTCACTTAAGTCAAGCTTATGACATGAATGAAATGAAAAATGCTTTATTTCCAGAGTGAAACTGTAATGCTGAAAGAGCTGAAGCTTCTGATTTACTGATTGGTCCTCATCCTACCCCCACCTATGGTCACAAACTGTGGGTTAGCGACCAAAGGAACAGGGTTGCAGGTACAAGCAGTTGAAATGAGTTTCCTTCAAGGCTGTCTGGACTCTCCTTTAGTGAAAGGAAAGTAAGTTCAGTCATCCAGGTGGAGATCAGAGTAGAACTGCTGCTCCTCCACATCTAGAAAAAGCCAGATGAGGTGGCTGAGGTATCTGGTTAGGATGCCTCCTGGACGCCTCCCTGGTGAGATGTTCTGGGTTCGTCCCACTGGAAGGAGACCTCGTGAAAGACCGATGGAGTGCATCTTTCAGTTGGCTTGGAAATTCCTCAAGATTCCCACAGATGAGCTGGAAGAGGTGGCCAGAGAGAGTGGGAAGAGGAAGGTCTAGGCTTTTTTACTTAAGCAGCTGCCTCCACAACCAAAATGTATAAACAAGATGGATGGATGGATGGATGGATGGATGGATGGATGGATGGATGGATGGATGGATGGATGGATGGATGGATGGATGGAAAATTATCCGTTATGTTGACCTTGTGCAGCATTCTTCATGAATAGATCTTGCAGCTGACATGTTGATCTCCGTGTGCAGATCTTCTCATTTACGCTGTAACACAATGACACCATAGTTTGTTTGGGTTATAGAGAACTGCAACACCTTCATCTTTTAACTTTCTTCTCACTTTGTCGTCTTCATCTGCTTAAAGCAGCGTATTAGAGTCTTTATCCCTGGAGCCATGTCTCAGCGAAACACCAGAGGAAATTATTACATTTTTTTCTTGCTTTGGACAAATAAAGATGATGAATGAGAAGACATTATAGGTGACGTGAGAAGTGTATATGAGGCCTTGGACAAGCATGCATTTTCAGGTTAGTCAGAACCATTCACCTCCATGTAGCTGCCAGAAGCTTCACCAGCCTCTAACAATAGAAAGCGAAGCTCCTTACAGGCTCTTAAAATCATCCCACCTCTCATCTCATCTCTGGTGGACATTAGTTTTTAGGGAAAGAAAAGATGTGGTTGCTCTGGAAAGAAGAAAAAAACTGTTTAGAAGGTTCTTCTTAGTGGAAGCAGAAGATTGTGAACCACTTAATGAAACCTATTTATTTTCACGTTCTACCTCTGAAAGGCTGTTTAACCGTTTATATTTGCTGACCTGATGCTGAACCTGGGTGTAGGACCCATTCAGGATGTACTCAGTCACTCACCTCCTGACAACTGAGAAAGGCTACAGAAAATAGAGAAATAAATGTCTTACATTTGGGTAACTGAACCAATAAGTAAACAAAGAAATGACCGCCTTGTAAATGTGCTGGTACGATCACAACTTTTTCTGATGTCTCATCCTTATACACTCATAGATGATATGCACTGCTTTTAATCATCATCTCTCCAGCCAACAAAAGACAGTCGTATCTGTCTTGTTTCATTTTCTGTCCCTTTTTCTCTTTCTTTTCCTGTCTTCTACCGATATAGTTTTTTTATGTCTCTTTCCTGAAAGAGCCATGGTCCGTGTTCAAAAACGGCCGGTGTTTATTTCCATTTGCTAGCCTGTGAAGCGAACCTCGGCTGCAACGTGAAGTGGGACCCTTGATAAAAACAAGTTATATAAATCAGTTTCTCTGCAAAAAGTCACATGATATATGTCCATGTGCCAGGTCAAGCCATGTATCTTCTGTTTGTGTTGCACGGGAAATTACCGTGTCATTTCTTAGCCATCACATTAATCTAGTTTGCATAGTCGTTGAAACTGAGGTGGTACTGAAGTTGCTGATGAAATGATCCCTTCTATTGACCACTGGCTCGAATTTGTTGTCACCAAGAGATCACAGGAATATGTTGCCCTGTTAAGTCTTTTTGATTTCAAGCAAAAAGTACAAAGACATCAGTTAAACACTGTTCCCACTTTGCTAAGGTAAAAAAAAACAATGTGCTTTAAACACTGGAGATTAGTAGCCAGTGAAAAATCAAGCCTAGTGTTACTGCTGTCATAGAAAGCCTGTAACAGCTAATATTGTGCATTTGCAGAAACCCGGGATTAAACAGGGGACCTTCAGATCTTTAGTCTACGACAGTCCCAGCTGAGCTACCCAGGCCCTTGCCATAGAATCTTTGTGTAAACAATTTTCTGCAGAATATTCTTTTTTTCTGGCATCATTATTATTTTTGTGCTCAGGGGGCTGGTTTTAAAGGGTCTTGTTTCTTACAATGATAATTCTCATATGGGTAAAACTACAACTTTCATTGCTTGCTATACTTTCACGTAGCCAGAAGTGTGGCTAATTTTCCTGGAAG
>JBAFTA010000024.1:24510584-24523750 GCA_036919975.1 Melanotaenia parkinsoni
CTGGAAGACCATGTTTCCTATCCATGAATGTCACTGCTTACTGCTTTGGAACAGGACACAAAGAGATATTTGGTTTCTCGCTCCAGAAATGAAGTATGCTGTTTTACATCGTGAACCATTCACATAACAAAATGTGGATGACCACCTTGAAATGAAGCTATCCAGAGAGTAATGGGAAAAGGTCTTATAAAGTGACCCAGTTTGCTTGGTCCATCTTGTCTACAATCTAGGGCTGCCAAAGCTGAGATGGGGATTAAATTTACTGAGCTGAAAGAGCTCAGTACAGTTAGAGACAGAAATGTCGGAATTATTACAACCGTCCTGGTCTCCTCTACTTCTCAGCTATTTGCAGATTCTCATTCAATATGCAAAATAGATGAGTACCTTTCCTCCAATCGTAAACTCAGGTTTTGTCATTTACCATATACCCTTATCTCCAACCACTTCCAAACCACAACATTTAAAATCTTAATATCAAAATATTCTGTACAATTAATATGAAAAAGTGAATATTTACTGGAGCCTAAAGGGTTGATCCCTGTGCCTAATTCTTATGCTCAAAATTTGCAGAAATGTAGTCATAAAGTGTGATTTGTAAATGTGTTACTTCTGAAGAATAAATGAAAATGGCACAAAGTAAAAAAAAAAAAAAAACTCTTTCAGGATGAGTATGAATCTCTTTGGATTGATTCAGCTGTAGCTCCAAATCTCTACCAGCTCATAGAACAACATGTGCATCATCTCTGTAAAGGTCAGCTTTGATAAAGTGGAGCGAAGTTTCAGTGCAGATAGTTCAAGGGACGTCTTCAAAATGTCCTTTTCCATACCGTCTGTTTTCAACGACCCCTAGGGAACCTCAGGATTTAGAGGTTTAAAAACACCACTTTGAGATCCTTCTCATCTGCTTAACATTGTTTTTTGTTTGTTTGTTTGTTTGTTTGATTGTTTGATTGTTTTTGGGCTGAGACTTCTTCTTTTGTCCACTTTCTTCAAATAATAGAACATTACATTGCACACTGAGGTATGCCATAATAACTAATATCTCTCAAAGGGCAGCTAATGTCTGTCTATTATATTTGCTGTTTTTCAGATGTACAACAAACTAAATGAGAACAAAGGTGTGACAGGCTTCTAGAAGCCTAACAATCCAATATAAAATGGTTATGTTATGTTATTTTAAGACAACACTAGTTCATCCATGGAGCCTTTCTTATGCCCAATGTTTCACAGAATAATATTAAAAGGTTTAAAAAATAAACCAAAAAAAGACAAGGCCTAAATAAACAAAATAAAGTGAAAAAGCAGCTGAATGTCAAAAGCAAAACTTTGAAAGGTTTTCAGAGATCCAGCAGTACTGCTCAAGAGCACTTTACAAGATAACAAGACAGTCTGGCTGTTATCTTCCTATTGCTTGGGAGCAAAATAGGAGGAATTAAAGGCTGGATCAAGACTTTTTAATAAAAGCATCCTACTGTATAAGTTCTCACTGGGTAAAGCAACCAACTCCCGCTGACATCTAACATTTATATTCAGTGGGAAACAGTCGAATCAGCATTAAATCCAGGATGAATTATCTCTGCAGCAGCTGGGATATTTACATGCACTGGCCTCAGCTCCTTTCAGCAGTGTTTTCTCCACTTTTCTCAGAGCACAGATGGCTCCTGTTCTGTCATTTTTTGGGGACTAATGTCACTGAAAGATCCCATCTATTCATGCTGAAGCGGCACATGAGCATAGTTCAATTGTCCAATCAAAAGATATCTAAAACGTGACCAGTAAGTAATGCAATTAATGTCTTTTTATCATCATAGGATATGGACCATAATTCTGAATTCTCTCCTCACATTAAATCTTTCCAGTAATGAAAAGCAGCTTCGCCCTCAATCTGTCATTTCTCTCACGTCCTTTCCTGCAGGATCTTCCTGCATCCGTTCAGCAGACATCAGGGAGACGCTGTTATTGCTGATTGTGAATAGACCATACCTGTTAAATGTGCAGGGGTGTTAGTGAATTCAGCAGTTACTGCGAGTCCCTGGTTGAACAGAGGAACACTGTGATAAATGATAGAGAGCTGGACAACATGCAGCAGCAGCTTCTCTCTTCTGTTCTTTCTTTAACTATTTCTGTATCTAATTACAACCTCTACTTTCTCCCTCTTCTGCTTCCTCACCCTCGTTTCTTTCCTCTCCATTTGGCAGACATTCTCTCTTTATTATGGCCCACGCTGGCCTTTTTATTGCCCACCAGCAGCAAACTTTTCTGCAATTTGTCACTGACGGAGCGCATGAATACTTTTGGCTGCCTCTGACGCTATCACCTAAAAATCTAATCAGATCAGCGTTGGGCCCTAATCACTTCCTCGCTCCCCTTGATTGCATTTATAGACGTTCCGTCATTCTGCGCCCCCCTGGTTGAGCATTTCATAATTACTCTCCGCTTACATTTGTTTATTTATATCCGCCTGTACAGTACCTGCCAAGATCTTTGCCAGTGAGGGAGGATGAGAAGATTATGGAGGTGAGAAAAGAAAGAATGGGAGCCTTTGGGAGAGATCTGAAAATCATTACCACCCCTTTGTACTTGAAATATTCATAGCAGCTCGTTTTGTATATTACCATTAAAATATTGTGCTGCTGCAGCCTAAGGACAATGAATATGAATACGCAGGTTAGAAATTTGGCTTATTTAAGTAATAAAAAGAATTTTCTTTAAGCTAGTGAGAGCGTTGCATTGATTTATAATCAAACCGTTTTTTTCTTGTCTGTTTTTTTAAAAGCATGATTGGCGACCACAGCATGCTAAGCCTGCTGCTCTCCAGCATTTTGAAGGCTTGAAGCAGCCAGGTTTTCCCATGCGCTCTACTTTGTTAACGTAACCACAGGAAATACATGTCGATTTGGATGTAGCATGAGGTTCAGATGTCCCATGACAAAGTTATGATAAACCTTAAAAGATTAGAGCAGGATAGTACAGTTGTGACAGTTTAAGGTTTAAAAGCACCAACTTTTGTAAAAATCCAACCTACAGACATCATGAATGTGGTGCATTCAAAGCCTGCAGCTTTAATGAGCTTTTGGAGAAACAAGCTGATGACTTTTCTTAGTCACACATGAGACAGGATTTTCTGTTTGATGCTGAAACTTGGTTGAGAATCAGTGATAATCACAGGAAATTAGATCTTAAAGCTACATGGGGAGATGAAATGTGAAAAAGTGGAGCTCATTTTAGAGAAGTACTACTAAACTTTGGCAGATTTTCTCAGTAAGGTGCCCCCTAACAGCAGCTCATTCAGCATCCATCCTGGATCCTACTGTACTCTGAGATCTCTCCAGCCAGTAAGTGACGGTGCAAAAACTCTTTAGCTGGTCCTCTCTCTGTTTCTTTCCCACTCTTCCTCTGATAATGTCATCTTGCGTTTCTTTGTTGAATCGACCTTGCTGCACTTTCAGTTGGTGTGTTGATATCCAGTTGCTAGCGTGTTACATGGTGCATTAACCGGAGTTCAGGTGTAACATGACGCAGTGTCCCACAGGAAAAAGTTGTGAAGTCTGGTTTCTCATTCAGGGACACTGCTGGGAAAAAACAGCTCCAGGAATGCTCATAATGAATGTCTCTGTGCCTTCAAACAAGTCAGAAATTCATATTTTCAAGGTCAGAAAGTTACACAGAGCAATTTTACCTAAAAACATCTCCCAGTTTTCCAGACTAGTTACGATAAAAAACACTTATCAAGTTGGAAAAACGTAATTCCAACTGCAGTGTAACTTAATTATTAAGGATTATTTGTGAAGAGTTGTTTTATTAAAGCAGTTTTCAAACTGAGGGTCCCAAGATGATTCTGGTGGGCTGTCGGATCTTTGTAAAAGAGAAAAATAAAAAGTATAGCCTACATTTGTCAAATAAATGTGGAAGTTTTACTATGGCTGTCAGAATCAAATCAAATCAAATCAAATCAAATTTATTTGTATAGCCCTATATCACAACAAGTTGTCTCAGAGGATGAATGCGTTAATGCAAAGAGATTATCTGTGAAATTAACTTATTCATTTTTTAACACATTAATGCATCAACAATAAAGTTATTACTCGCGTCATATTCAAAATCTGAATTCGGCATTACCTCGCTGAGAGGCTGGCTTTGGGCATGTAGGTGCTTTGTTACCGTGGTGAAACAGAAAACCTCCTGATTGATGAAGTTTCTAACACCAATGTATGTCATCTTGGGGGTCGTGGATCAAATCGTGTGATAAACACTGTGCTAAAGACAAGGTTAAATCTTCACTTTGATACAATCACCATCGTCAGCACAAGATAGAGGAACAACAGGAGAGGGAAGAACTCTATGGAACCAGTGAGGAAAGGAGCCCAGTGCATCATGGGAGGTCTCTCAGTAGGCTGGACTTCACCAAAGAGATGGCTAAAGGCGGACTTATGCTTGGCGTAGGTCCGCAGTGGCCCCTGCCACGCAGACGTTTACGAGGAGGTACTTCATTGTGATTGGTCAGTTTGGGATCACATGTTGCCGGATATCTGGAACTTCTCGCTGAATTTGTGTGGTAACCACCGTTTTTAAAAGCAATTACCAGTGAATCAAGTTGATAAGAAGCTGATCGAATTATTTCTTCCACAAGCTATTAAAGACACCGAACCTTACTGGATGCCATTGTTATTATAAAACAGAAAATACCTACCGAACTGAAGCATCAAAAGAACTCTGACCTGGTGAGTTTACCAGCTGATACCGCCCCTGCTGCCACCTTCAGGTTAGGAGGAGAAACTGCAACATGACACCAAAACGACGTGCACCCCCTATGCTCAAGTGCAACGCCGTAACCGACCGCACGCAGATGACACACGAGCATAAATCTGCCTTAAGAGTCACCTGAGCAGGCCCCAGCTGTAAGCTTCACCAGAAATGACAGTTTAAGCTTAATCTCAAAGTTAAAGAAGGGATGGGCCTTTTGAAAGGGACAGAGAGGGGTCCGATACCTGAAGGTTCTGCCTCCTGTTCTACGTTTAAAATCTCTAACATTTCTCTAAAAGTGTTGTTTAAATACATTTACTGACTTGTGTGCTCATTTTTATTTGGCTGATGGAAAGAAAGAAGAAAGATCTCCTGTGGTCACTTTCTCTATTTCTCTATATCTTTATTTTTCTCTTTTCCGTCTTTATTAATAGCCCAGTCTCTGCATTCAAACTCCTCAACAGGCTTTAAATTTAAATAGTTAAATTAAAGATGTAAAAGAGGGACCTGAAGTTTTCTGCTCTGAAAAGAGGACAGCAGTTTTGTTGAAGGCATGTGCAACCCAGGCATGAACTGGAACAACGGTGGTCACGTTAGTTTATGTTCATCTTTGACTAAACATCCCAGCCAGACCAGCTAATGGCAGCACAGTATATATCCAAATCTATAAGGGCCTTAATGGTTAAGATATTCATTTTTGATCATAAATTTTATCATGTTCAGCTCTTTTTTTCTCCTTTTCTGCCGTTTCCCTCTGTGTTCATCAACTCACCATCACATAAAGACTTCAAAGACACCATATTAAATAGACTTTCCTGATAAACTCTACATTTGCCAGATGGACTCGTCCTTGCAGGCTCTTAACTGGTCATTAATGTACTCTTTGTCAGAACAGACGTTAAAACCGCAGACTTCTTTTTCCGCTGTCTTCCCTTTTATGAGGTGGAAATTAAGCAGTCGTTCCTGCCCACATCCACGTCGTTAAAAGGCAGGAATACTGGAGAGGATGAGGCGTCTGTGTCAGAGAAACATTAACCGCTCGCTGGGAGCCGGTGTAGCTGCTTTCACCTCCGCCTGTCAGAGAAGGCTGGCCTTGGATCAAATGATGACAGAATCCGTGCCTCTTTATGTCCCTCTTATTACTTCCATTCACATCTACATCCAGAATAAAGATGTTCCCAGCATCAGCTCCTTCCATTACACTGGCTGTGTGAGGGAATCCATGATATTTGATCCTGTATTGATTTTTCCCTTTTAACTCGTCTGACACGTTGTAGCCAGGAGGTAGGATTTATGTGTACAAGGGAGTCATGATATGAGGCAGAGAGGATGTTAAGATCCAAGCTTTCTGTTTTATACTCACTGTTCCCTTCAGACAAGTTCATAATGTTTAAATTAGCAGCTAAAAACATCACATTGGTGGTTTTCTGTCAGTAATTTCTGTCCATATTCTCTGTTTTTTAGGTTCAACTGATTCACTACAATCATGAGCTGTATACAAATTACACCGAAGCTGCTAAAAGCCCCAACGGACTGGTCATCGTGTCCATATTTATGAAGGTAAGTCTGTCTGGAAAGGGTTGTTTTTCTCCTTTGTCCATCCTGGTGAGCCGTGGTGTTGGAAACACGGACACAGCAGCGGCTGAAACACAGGAGCAGGAAGAAAAAGCCTGTTTGACAGCAGACATGTTGACTGGTACTGAAAGCAGCGTCACGTCATTAAAATGGGTGAATGCTGTGAAGGAGGTCCACTGAAATGGAACTCAGCCTTCAGCCCCTGAATCTCTACCTGTCAGAGTATTTTGACCTAAGACTGACAAGGTTCTGCAACATGTCATCAGGACTCGTCATCAGTTTCCAGGGATTAATAAGGATTTCCCACTTTATTTTGATTTCATTCTCATTTCTTAATCCTAATCTTGTTTTTCTTTAATCAAACACTTTACTTTTACCTCTTTTAAGAAGACATCAAGGGCCTGAACTTGAGCAACAGTTGAAAAAAACAGTTTCCCTGCTTATTATTTATTTTTGAGGATTGATCAGACTTTAATTGATTGATTTAAATGACTCCCTAAAATTTATTATATTTCTTATTGTTTTTTTTTTCCAAGCTGTTTGACTTTATTTATATTTTTATCTGTTGCTACATTAATCACTTTCTCATGTTTGTTTAGAAAAGTGTTAATAAGATTTTATTATCATATGTTTTGACCTACAAGACTGGTCATCATTTAATGATCAAGCATTAAAATAGATAAAATACTTTTTATATTCCACATTTTCATGGTAATGCAAGGCAAGTAATTCATCAACAAGGTGATTCAAAGTGATTTACAGAATACAACTGTTTTCATTTATATTTTACTTAATTAAAATATATATTTATTCATAATAATAACATAAGAAATATAGGTGTCATATATTAGGATTTTTAAAATATTTTTTTCAAATTTATAGAAAAATGAACAAAAAGAAGAAAACCAAACCATCTACACCATCATGGTCCCAGTGGGGATTCATAAAGAACCTCCTGCTGAACTTTTAGTTTAGTTTTATTGATTAATACGATCATTTTAGTTAGTTATGTTAAACCTTAAAACTGAACAAAAGAAATATAGAGTCGTATCTTTTTTTTAATGACGCGCA
This sequence comes from Melanotaenia parkinsoni, assembly GCA_036919975.1. Lineage (NCBI taxonomy): Eukaryota > Metazoa > Chordata > Actinopteri > Atheriniformes > Melanotaeniidae > Melanotaenia > Melanotaenia parkinsoni. The sequence goes on from JBAFTA010000024.1 coordinate 24,517,974, forward strand.
CGAAGCAACAAACAAACTTCCAAACACATTTTTCTGATCCGCATGTTTAACCTCAGTTCTTCCAGACGGTGCAGCATTACCCTGGAAAACAGCACGATTCATCTCGGCTGATAATAATCAGCCACATGCATGACAACAGAGCAGCGTTTGGTCAGGCTGAAGCTGGATGTGCCAGTTTTAGCTCCGGCTGAAAGCCGGACTTGTTTGGAAGTGCAGGGATCTCTTGTCAGCCAGCCCCACTATAAGCCTCTGGAAGGAATAAAACTTAGTAAAGACCAAACTTCTACTCATATGTTATCACATCACTGCTTTAAAAGGTTTGCATAATGTCTTTTATACACAATAAATGTGAGAATTATCCACCTATATAAACAGATCTAGAGTAACGTCTTCATCAGGTTTTAACCTCACTAAATGAGTCCTGAGAACTGATTTACAGTCATCCGGTAAAGACTAACTAACGCTGTTACTCAGTAGGATTAATGGTCCTCAGTGGCACACCATTAAATCATTAATACTATAACATAAATACAGTATTTCGTTGTAGGTCGAGACCATTTTTAACCATTTTCTATCAGATTTGCACTGATTATTCTTTTATTAAATGAATGAATTTATTCTTTGAGTTTTAAAAATATAAATGACAAAAAAAACAACAAAAAAAACAAACAAAAAAAAAAAACAGTGAAGCTAAATGGTTATGTTTACAGATTGTCCGTATTTTTTATGTTTACTTTCCTTTGAAAACCTTGCTGTCACCGTAATGGAGACCAGTTTTACTGAATGTTTGGTGTTGTGTCAATAAGTTCCACAATTTAACTTCTTAGATGGACATTAGCATCACTGTTTAAGACAAGCTCGTGGTTTTAGGGTTAAAAGCGTAACATTCAGGACTAGTTCAGTCATTTTATTGCACCACAAATCGCAATTTGGCGTCACACATGGTCACACATACTTTCAGTGTAATCACGGGTCATTACCGTTGTCATTGCCTTGTCTAGCTCCATACCAGCACAGAACTGGTCCTCCACCAGTTTGTCCAGATGCCTCCAGTCTTCCAGAATTAGAATAGATCTTTATTGTCTACCAAAGTGGAAAACTACTTCGACTCACTGTCACAGAACTGACTGATTCAAATGTGGCATCATCTAAATCCCCTAAAAGGTAAATATTAAGAGGTAAAGAGTAAAAACACAGCAGTTCAGTTTACGCTCTGTGGATCAGTCACTGCTGAGTTAAGAATAAAAATGGCATTCGTAATAGAAGATATTTTGAAGGGACCTTTAGCCACAGGAACTCTCGAACTGACAGGACAGAGTACGATCGCTATCTGCCGGGCTTCTCTCAGCTTTCCTCTTCGTCCTTTCAGTATAAATACTCACAAAAGGCAGATGGGCTTTTCCCAGAACCTCGCCTGCCATCGCCACAATCCTGGTGTCTGCTGCTCCCCCTTCAGACAGCAGCATAGAAAAGCTGCAACAGCATGTCACTGCAGACATTAAAGGACCTGAGGAAGAAAAGGAGACTGTCTCTTTCTCTATGCAGTGTCTTTGTTGGAAGACCACTCCAGTTTCTGGTCCAGAACCACCCACTGTAAAGTCCTTCTTCCTCCCCATCAATGCAGACTGGATGGCTAGGTGTTTTAGATCTCCTGAAATCCACCAGCAGCTCTTAGTCTTGGTGGTGTTTCTCTGTTTTTGTGGGCCATGAGCTAAATTATGTTTAAACACAACTGTATTGTACTATCATGTGTACTCCCAGCCCACCACTTCAGTGCTCCCTCTTAAATATTCTAAATAACCAACTCAAGACCTCCCAATTCACGAACAATTAACAATCCAATTATCCCGCAGAGCGAAACAATGTGCTCCGTGGATTTGTGTCGGCGCTGAGCTTCACTGTAAGGCTGATGACAGTACTCTTTGTTGTTTCTGAGACGTCTCCATGCTGAATTAGAGGCTCAGGGATCAGAGAATCAGCCGACATCCTCGCCACTGTTCGCACTAAGGCTGAAAAGTTCAGCTGCTAGCTGCTAATGAGCTCCCCAATGTCAATGGGCCCATCAGTCAGTCTTGAAGAGACAGAGGAAATGATGACCTAGGTCAAACCTTCTCAACTCGCTCCTCCAGGAGAGTGTGTAGGAGGAGGATATGAGTGATGAGCTGAGCTTTGGATGTGGAGTACTGCAGGAGTGGTTGTGTGACAGCCTGAGGAAATGACCCTGGAACAGCAACGTGCAGCACTGCATCTCTGTGTGGAAGTTTTCTAAGTAAAAATGAGGTAAAAATGGATCATGTGATGATACAGGTACTAATTGTCTTAATGCCACTAAAAGTACTTGAACAGCAAGATTAAAGAGAGGGCAGCTACTGTGAAAAAAGAAAACATTACAATCGCTTGTAGGAGCACAAAATACCATATATATCCAGGACACACGTATATATGTGTATATGTGTGTGTGTGTGTGAAGGGCCAAACTTTAGTTTATAGACCTGGAATTCCTTACCAGTCAGTTTAGGACTGGAGCTTTTGGGATGAGAGGCTAACTAAAGAGGCTAAACATTTTCAAGAGACACAAGGAAGTCCAGCTGCCTTCGACTCAAGCTCTCCGGATCACCAGGACGGACTTGGATGACTGAGGACCTACACCAACCTCACTCCATCTCACTGTAATCCAAATAGAGTCCAGTTAATGTAATTAAATACATATTAGTCCAAGTTAGTGAAAAACTTGCTTTGACTGGTCTGAGAAAAATGTTTTTACTCATTCATTTGATTCATGAATACAGTGCTATCTGAGATACAGGTGACATGGCCATTCAACTTATTAATAGCATACAAATCTGCTCCACACCTCTTAAACAAAAGCAAACTGGCAGAATCCTGGTATTGTCTACGTAGAACATGAAGACACTATCACCCCCAGAACTCTGTTAAAAGAAGACGTTATCACACTGTATGCTGAGGATTCCAGCCTAGTTTATTCATAAAGCACCAGTTCCCGTCAAAAGTTACGTGGCAGCACAATAAAGAGAGAGTAGTAGACGAGAGGTTCATTTCAAGTCCAGTCAGATCCACTTTAGTCTAATTCTATTCCAGTTGATCATAATCCAGCTGCAAGACAATCAGGGGATAATCCACAAGTCATGGCTACATAAAGAGACCTGCAGCATCAGCAACGCACCGCCTCAACTTTGCTCCAGCTGCCGGATTTATGGCTTCATCAGCAGTCAGACGAGGAAACTCGTCATTATTCAAACAGTTTGCTGTCTTCACTGATCCTAGTTTTTTGCTGCTTAAACTGTAAAAGAAACAAAGAAAAGGTCAAATATTTTCATACTGATCCTTCTTTTCAAATAAATGCTGTGATGCATCATTTCACAGACTTCCTTCTAAATCCAGTTTTCTCAATGTGCACATTGGAAAATAACCAGCGATGTGCCATTAAAAGAAATCACGCTCCAACACTTGCTGCCCACTCACACACCCACCCCACTCCGTCTTTCTTTTCCTAAGTGTCTCTCCACTCCCACTGTGTTAAGCATGTAGCTCACAGTCACTTTCTTCACAGACCAGTTAAGTGGTTATTAGCCAAATCTCTCTCAGACTAGAAGCTCATTTTTCTCACTTTACAGTGACTCGTGCCTTTAAAGGCCTTGTCAGGTTTTCAGCCTCATTACTGAGACTCAGAATGCCACGAAGAGCACCTATGCTGTGGGTAGAGTCATGAGGGAGGAAGGCATCGGGCCACACGGGGTAGAAACAAGGCTCACGTCATGCTGGAACATAGTTTTACAGTGTGAGCACGACTTTCTCTCTCACTCTTTTGTTGTTTATGGATAAAATATCTGAACGTTTTGTGCCAGATCGACATCCAGCCGTATGGTACAAAGTCTGTTCTTTTCTCACACCTAATGTGAGGACATTTCTGGAGTTGAAGACACAGAATAACTGAATCCCTTCAGCCAGCTTCTTTAGAAATAATGAGACAGAGCAGGAAATCCAGGGAGCAGCACGAGTGGCTGTTAAGGAATAATGCCTGCCTGAAGAGCGCATGGAAAAGGTCAGAGACTAAGTAATTTCCGTGCAGTGAGGGGAGAGGGAGGATGAGCACATATCTTTTTAATCACTTCGCCCGAAGACATGTCGACAGTTAGAGCTGTGGAGTCCACCAAGCATGATTGAGTGATAGATGAAGGAAGAAAGGGGCAGCCATGGGCGTGAGGGGTGGACATGAAGTGCAAGGTACTTCTTTCAGCTATTAGAAAGCATGTTTTAGAGTCAGCAGCTGCTCTTTTCTGTTAGATTTACCTGAACAATTCACTCTAACATGCTAAGTTTAGAAATAATGCCGGTCTACAGATTTTCCTGGACTGTTTGGAAATATGTATTAGATTATTGTGCAATCATACAATATGAACTGGATGATTCTATCTGTTGGATAATATTATAGATGGATTTGATGATCCAGATAGGAATGTATCTTCCTTCCAGGACACCAGATTATTAACACAGACCAACCGCTTCCTTAGCCTACCCATTTGTTTATATTGGATGCCTATTAAATTTGACCTGATCAAGGATTTACATCGGCATTAAGGAGTATTAGGGAACAGTGCGGAAAGCTGTGCTTCCTGTGTGTTGCAAGGTGGAAGTTAGCTGATGAGTACTACAGATGGGCAAACAGCCAAATGGCACAAATACGTCTGCCCTCTACGATCCCAAAGCAGCCATCACTAAACGGTTTGGTGGAAAAAGTGTTTGTTTTTTATTGTTTTTTTGTTTTTCTTTTTACTTACGGTATCCTGTGAATTCATTCCAGGAAAAAAAAAAAGAAAAACTCATATAATAAACATATTAAACAAGTACATCATTGAGCGGTCACCAGTCAGTTTATGCTCCTTCTGTGCTCCACTGTCACATTCATTTTTACCAATTATCTAAATGCATCTGGGACTCGCCCTGAGCTGGACTGGCGACCTGTCCAGGTGTACCTGCCTCTCGCCTGCTGGGATGGACTCCAGCTTCCCCGCGACCCTTAACTGGACTAAGCTGAATAGAAAATAGATGGATGGAAACTTAGACTGTTTGAAAGCCTTAGTATCCCAAGGCTCCTCAAAGTTTCTGACAGAAATTTCATGAATGCTCTGCTTCTGCTCTTGCTGCAGGCATTCACTAAAAGGGACACAGAGTGTCGTACAGCTGGTTTTAAGCTAACAGGAAACTACATTTTCATATGACTCAACAGGTGATTCAAAGATTGCTTGTAGTGTAACATGAGTTCATTTTTGTTTTTATCTATTCACATTGAATTTACATACACAAATATACTATACTTTACTATACTATAATACTAAAAGATATTTTGACATAGCAAAAATATCTGTTTACACCAAAAAGGTGATTTTTTGTGGAACTATTAGCAAATCTCGTCTAATAAAACTGAAACAAATGAAATCAAATATGCTTAATCATGTAGAATAAAATGAAGATAAATAATCTGTTTACTCTATTACTGTTTAAAGATGAAGCACAATAATTTAGAATAATTAAAAAATAAAAGATATGACACTGAAATATAAAAACCCATAGTGTAAGTGTGCCAAACCAAGTGTAAGGTTACATAAGATGACTGATATCATCTTTCTGGTCATATCAGTGTTTTCTTGTTTAAATTAAACTTTATTTATTTAGCACTTTTAATAATAATAATAATAATAATAATAATAATAATAATAATAATAATAATAATAACAATAATAATAATAATAATAATA
>JBAFTA010000024.1:24531610-24545041 GCA_036919975.1 Melanotaenia parkinsoni
TCTGGAACAGGGTAGATCTGGACTCATCAGACCACATGACCTTCTTCCATGGCTCCAGAGTCCAGTCTTTATGCTCCTTAGCGAAGCTTTTTTCTCCGGTTAACCCCTCTGATTAGAGGTTTTGTTATGTCTACACAGCTGTTCAGTCCTTTGAGTTTCCTTTACATTGTTCATGTAGAAATGTTCTAACTTTCACTATTAAACATGGTCCTGAGTTCTACTGCTGTTTTTCTTCCATCTGATTTCACCAAATGTTTAAGTGATCACCATCATTCAGGATGTTTTTCTGAACACTTTTCTTCCTGGAAGACGATGGTTCCCCACAGACATCTCCCCCAGCCAGTGGTGAGATCGCCTGGAGCTACCTTTAACAAAGACGCAAATAATTGGATAAATAGGGGTATGGAAGTGAGTGACAGGTTAAACATACTGACCCCTTGTGGTTGGGAGGAGTCTCAGAGGGATTGGGTGAAGCTGGAGGCTAAAGTTGATGTTGTGGGTATGATGTGATCCAGCTGGAGAGTAGCGCAGACTCTGACTGCTGTCAGAACTGTCAGATACACCATCTCACACCTATGACTCATACACACACACACACACACACACACCAGCACGCACACAAAACCCACTCATGCTCTTGTGTCCTCAGGCTTCACGCAGCCAATAATGCTGCCAGGCTATTGCCTTTGTTTAAATATGCACATGTTCCCATAGGCACACACAAAGATGTATTCCTCCATCCAGATTCACATCAAGCACACAATCAAAGACCTGTGACAGAGCTGATGTTCAGCTGTTGTTTGCAGATGTGGAGAGGGCCACAGATTCATCAAAGGGGGGCTGTCATGCTCATTATATCTGAGATAAAATCATATTTCTTTGTTGTACATTTGTACAGAAGAGTTAGTCAGTGTTTAGTAGTGATGCAGTTCAATTAGCACTAAAGCTTCTGGGGTCCACTACAGTGACCTCATCACAGGAGGCAAGTCCATTTGTCAACGGATGCCCAGAGGATGACAAGTTTCGGGGGGAAATCTAGTGGAGTGTGAAGAGAGTGAATGAGACAGAGAGTCGCAGTCTGTCCAATTAGTGTCCTGACAGTGGAGACAGTCTGGATAAAAGAGGTTTTGTGCTGTAACACCAATAGCCTGTCATTCACAGAGCTGTAGATGTTATGTGAAAGAAGTGAGAAAAATTAGTTACGAAAGATGAGCTGAGTGTAATGAGTAGTGAGGAGGAGGATTTATTCAGGAAACTTTCAGAGATAATCATGCTCAGCTCTCAGCGTGATGAGAGTCAAAGTGAAGACCATCTTGTGATGGGTCAGACCAGCTATGACACTTGTCAACATGTCGATATACAAGTCACATAAATGTTTTCTATTACCATCAAATGCCAGTCATGAATGAGTAGCTGGTGTTTCTTTCACACACTGTGTCACTTTGTGTGACAGTGTGCATCATCAAAAAACAGTGGAAACAACCACAAAGAGGAGCTTTTTCTTCTGTGTGCACAGATTTTCTCAATGTTACACAGTCACTTAACAGGAGAGTAGTAGAGACAAAAATAAAGTTCAGATATGCGTGTGCACTGATTTAAAGATGAGAAATCCCCACCTCAGTCCCGATGCCATAGCTGATATTTTCATGGTGTTACTTAATAAGAAACATTGCAATGAAAACTTATTTAAAGCAGAAAACAACTGCAGGCTGATTAATTTAATCAAATATCTTGTAAGGAGACCAGATCCTCCCGTGGTCATCTGAACACGCCTCGCTGAAAGGAGAATTTCATTCAGTATGCATATTAGAAACCATTTTTATGATTTGGACATTTTATCATGCTGGAATGAGAGTTTTTCTGGGTGGTATGTCATTATTCTGCACTGGTGCTGTTTGATTAATTCATTCTGATTCTGAACCAGTTCTGATTCGCTGCTTCATGTACAATAACAATCCTGCTTCAACGAGAGAGATTTTTATCCAGTTATATTTGAAAGAGACTAATTTGATGCAGTGAAGGGGGTCATAAGTGCAGTAGCATTTTGAAGGAATAATGTCATTTTAACAGCTTATTTCCACATATGTGTGTGTGCATGTTTGGAAATAAATCAAAGGTTAATTCATTTCTTTGGAAATACGTTTTAATGTGAAAGTAAGAATTCTGCTTACAGTGTAAATTTTAAAGCTTTGCTGTGGATCTTGGTAAACTCTTATTGTGTGGCAGTAAGAAATACAAAACAGTATAGGACCCGGGAGTGGTGGGCCGTGGGTCTGGGCTCTCCCACTGTCCTCCTCCCCCTCCTCTCCTTCGCCCCTAGGCATGTGGTGGGTGGGACCTTCTGGGGTCGGTGGCGGCTCATTGGCTGCGCTCGCTGTGTGTCCTGGTCGTGGGGGACGGCTGCTTCTGGCCTGTCTTGCCCAGGGAATCCTCCCAGGGAGCAGGGATGCCTACATCAGCTAGCGGCTCACCTTCTGGAGGGAAGACCGCTTCCCTCTGGACTTACATCCCCGGAACCCTCTCTTTTCCCGCACTCTCTCACACACACATGTCGGGACTCGGGAGGCGTGGACGTCATGCTGGGTGGGCCATCTAAGCGACCTCCTTGGCTGCACCCTGTGGCGACTTGCTGTTTAGTTTAATTTAGTTTTAATTAGACTTAGGCCTGGTACACATAAAGATTTTTGTCCTGATTTTGCCCCTTCCCGACCAAGGATGGCGAATGCCCGATTATCTTGAGTCTTATAAGATTTTCCTATGAAATGATCCTGTGGTGTGAGATGTGTTACGAGCAAGTTCATCCAGACAATCGGCTCCGAAACGGGTTATGGCTGACAATCGGAAATATTGAACATGTTCAATATTTCGACCAAAAATCTTCATGTGTGGGGAAGGCCAGCGACTCCTGAGTCGTGACTGTGTGGATGGTGACGTGGAGCAGAACATAGCCAATCAGAGAGCGAGCTGACTGGGGAGCAAGGAAGGATATAAAGTTTGCGTTCACGCCGTCTGTTGGGTTTTTTTTCAGTTCTGGATTTTTCTGTTAATAATAGTCGCAAGTCCACAATCATTACCTCGTCTTGTACATCCCATATGCTCGTTTTGGGGGGTGGGGTGGGGATGTCGGTGCCCTGGCTCCCAGGGTGTATGGCTGGAACAACTGGGTGTGTGCTGGCCCACGCAACGTGGTTGTGTGGAGGGGCCTGGTCCTCCTGGGCTGATGTGGACCCTCTGCCTTGGAAGGAGGGCGCCTCAGGGCTCTAGGCAAGCATAGCGAAACTCTGAGGAGTCTGTGAGGACTGTTTTTCATTTAATTCTGCATTTTCCACAAGACTGGATAGGAAGACCGACAGTGCAGGTCATTTCAACTACATTAAACACTAGAAATAGATTTTATAAGTTAAGGTCTACCTCCAGGAAAGACTTGGTGTAATCAGCAGTAAATAAAGTTATATTAAATAATGGCTTCACTTTATTTGAGGTAAATTACTGGAGTTATTATTCTCACAATATACCAAACAGTTTGAAGAGAAACAATCATCACCTTTCCTTATGCTGATGAATCTTTTGGTTTTGTTTTTTAACACAGCAAACAGCTCTTATAAGTCCAATGACACCAATAATGTAAAACATTTAAAGGTCTCCGTGTCTGTTTCTTGGTTTTCTTCCTGCAGATGATGCATATCTTCTAACCGGTCTCAACATCGAGGAGATTTACCCAGAAACTAGCAGTTTTATAACATATGATGGCTCGATGACCATTCCTCCGTGCTTCGAGACGGTGACGTGGATCCTGATGAACAAGCCGGTGTATCTCACACGCATGCAGGTGAGCTTCAGCCATCAAACACACCTCCCACAGCCCACTGGGGTTTCGTCTTTCTCACACTGGGATTCTCTTACTAATTATTGTTGCTCCGGTGAAACCTGTGGGCTCAGCAGCAGAGGTCTCACTCTACTCTTTTTGGAGTTAATCCTCAGCACATTCATGGCTGGAAAAGAGCGGTGTGGAGCACAAAGCTTTGCTGACATGTCCATAATACCTCTGCCAACTTCTCTCTGTCATAGATGCACTCCTTGCGGCTGCTGAGCCAGAACCAGCCATCTCAGATCTTCTTGAGCATGAGTGACAATGTTCGTCCGGTTCAGCCACTGAACAACCGCTGCATCCGCACCAACATCAACTTCAGCATGCAGGGCAAGGACTGCCCCAACAACAGGGCTCAGAAGCTCCAGTACCGGGGTACAAACGACTGCCCAGCTGTCTGTGCTGGTGTAGCTCATCAGTCTGGTCATCTCTCTCACACACAGATTATCCATGATAAACATTCTGAATCATCTCATGCAGAAACATGTTTCCTCAGGGAACACGTCACATTCCTTATAGTGTCCTCAAAGAATAATTTAGATTCTTACATCCTGGGTGCTGCTAATGCAGAATCCAATATTTTGTGCATGAATCTGGAAGAATGTAGATTTCATTCAACTTAAATCATTTGGAGAAGAAACAAGTTTTAAACACTTGAGCCAGATTGTCTGAAACACTTTATTCTGGTTTTGTTTTGCAGCTCGAGTTAATTTATCATGGGATCAACAGGAAGATTTGCAGATGGTAAAGTAATAAAAATAGAAAAGTCATGATATTGTATGACAGGACAGCGCAAGTAGTGTATAGCTACCAGTTTACCTACCGACAATCTGAGTCCTTAAAATGAGTCACCAACAGTCACAGGCTCTAAAGAGAGAAGCTGCAGAGGTAGTGGGTACATTTTTAACCCAGAACACATGCCTGGAACCAAAAGCAAAAACTGCATGCACACAGAAATCATGCATACACATTTTCATTATGCAAACAGATTTTTTTACATATGTGAAACACTTTTCTAATGAGGCTTTAAGCAGAAAACAACTGTTTTTCTGGTATTATCCCTTCTCACACACATTAAGTCAACATGTAGGTCAGGGGTTTGCAGCCTGCGGACCGTCAACAATGGCTCTTAATAAAGTTGACTAAAAGAAAAAAAAGAGCCACCTAATGTTTTTAAATATCTATACATATATATATATATATATATATATATATAGAGAGAGAGAGAGAGAGAGAGAGAGAGAGAGAGAGAGCGAGAGAGAGATAATACCAAATGCAGGTTATAGTAGTTCTTTCAGGAAATAATTGCATTGACTTTCTGCAGTGAAACTAAAAGTTCCAGTAATCTACTTTTAGCTCTACTTTTCTTTTCATTAGGTTGAAAACCGTGTGATGTTTTTACACAAATATCTACATCCCAGAAAATGTATCTATCCTCTTATGTTTTTCCTTATTTCAAAACCTAAAAATAGAATAAAGTTGTGGTTCAACAAATTTACTATTTAGATTAAGATAATAGATTATGATTTTTTTCAAAAGGTCTCTTAACATTTGCGTCTCTAAACAAGTTTTTTTAGCTGGGCTAAGGGAAAACGGCTCTTTTAGATTTAGGTTGCAGACCCTGCTGTTTGCTTTCATCCATTGCAGACAAAGCAGTCATATGCACCATGATCCTGTCCCTGTCCGAGCAGATACATGACAGTCTGTAATCAGACTATTTCTTTTCTTTTTTATTTTACTGTTGCATATTTAAAGCTTTAAAAGAAAGGCTCTGAATATTCAGTGATAACTACTCCCATCAGTTTCTTCCATTTATATATATATTTGTTTAGTTTCTGATTCCAGAGATTAAATCAGCGAATGAAAGAGATTTCATTTTTTTATTTATTTATTTTTTAATTATTTATTTATTTTTTGTCCACCAGTAAATGGCTCAATATTGATTCATTTGTGGGGCAAAATTCATTTGTGGGCTAAGACTAAAAAATAAGACTGGAACTCAGATTTGTGTTGTGTTTTTTACCCATCACACAGATATTCGTACATTCTAGGGTTTTGTATCTCGCCCAAGGATGCTGAGTCTGGTGAAGTCACGATTTAACCGCCTGCCTTCCTCGGCTGCTTTCCTCCTAAGCTACAGCCACCCCATGGTTTTACAGTGAAAGAGATCTAAAAAAGAGAACTACATGCAGAGCTTTTTAAATCAGGTGGGAAAGAAAAGCAGATTTCTACCTTTGTGAGTACATGGAGTCATGAAACTACAGTCTCCTGCATCTGGCTCCTGATGTGTCAGGTAAAACTGAACATGACAAAGAAAAGGAGCAAAGCAGTGTGGCAGATAAAACTTTTGCACTTTGACGAGAGAGCAGTATCTGCTATCCTGGAATAAAAGCGGTCTGATGTTGGTGTTAAAGTGGGTCAGACTGTACAAAGCCCACCTCCACCTCCTGATCCCAGTCACAGTTCTGCCTGCTTCACTATCACAGCATCACAAAGTCACACACAGCTCTTGAAATGTGCCATTAAACCGGTCTACTACTGAACTAACGAATCTTTAATGTTGCTTTCCTTCCTTTGACTTCATCAAAGAACTGTAGCATCATGCAGCAGGAGCAGGATCAATACTGTCTCCAACGTTAAAGAAGTTCTGTGTGCAGTTACGCATGCAGCACAGCAGAGGAAGCTTAATTTATTATTTACATCTTTTGACGTGTCTTTGTGATCTTGCAAAGCCAGTCTAAATGCTTTTCTAGTCTGAAAACAGCTCAGCTGTAGCACTTTGTCACAGAACTGCAGTTTCTGTAATGAAGTAATTGGGAACAAAGCAGTGAAGCTCAGGGTTAATGCAGCATCTTCAGAGCAGAGCATATTATTTTCCTCACGTTGGTCACTGCTACATATGACTATGTCAGGTGGAATAGTTCCACCGTGTTCCATCGATGATAAACTACCGATTTACCCCGTTTACTAAAATATCAATATTTAAATATGAAAATCAATTCTAGGATGTAGATATCTGGTAAGGAAGGTATTCAGTATCAATCTGCACACCACTAAAAATGGATTTATGAGATTTGGAAGTTCCAACTTTTCTGGCATTAGGGTTGTGTTACAGAGCCTCCAGCTAGATTTTAGTCTTTATCAGTAGTTGTGCTAAATTTTTACTCATCAAAATCTCCGTTTACAGAGTGTATATACCATCAGATGCATTCCTGATTTACAGGGTCTGCTAGAGGTTTTTTCCTTCCTGTAAAAGGGAGTTTTTTCCTTTCCACTGTCACCTGCAGCCCCGTGCAGCTCAGGATGGGGATTCAATCAAAGACGAGTCTCTGGCTTGTATGAACACAGTTATCATGAATAAGACTAACACATGTTTGTTTTAATTAGGTCACAATGAATTAGCTTGAATTAATTATGTGTGCAGAGCCTCCAGAAGACTTTGTTCTATATTGATGCAATACAAATAAAAGCTGAAGTGATTGACATAAAATTTAATTAAAGTAACATCTAAAGGTATGAATTGCAAATTGGAGCAAGCTGAAGAAAAACCTGTGGCTAAGCAGAGACTCTGTGAAATGCACAATGTTGCTGTGCTAAGAGAAAGAGGGGAAAACAAGGGAGCAGACAGTCAGACGGCTACAGCTTCAGAACACCTGTTCTGACTGGCAGGTCTGACAGCTGGGAGGCTGAAATTGGGCTTGTCACAACTCCCTGCACCCGGAGAGGTGTTCCAGTCTGCCACCTCTGCCACCCCCTGTTTCAGCCCATATATCTGTGCAGAATTCTGAATTTCATCCTTGAAGTCTAAAATACATTTAAGGTGAAAGGCGGCGTGGCTCATTGTTGGGTTAACTGATCGATGGCTGACTCTTTTTATTCTCTGTTTCTCTGTCATCCCTGCTGTTGTTCCTACTCACGCTACTTCTCTTAAAAGAAAAAATATTTATTCACTGCAGCAGTTGTGAGGAAGATTTCAAAGCTCTGCACTCGCCTCTCCTCCTCATTTATCATCAAACAAATGCACACTCTCCGAGAAAGAAAAACACAGGAGCAGACCTGCTTATTTGATTGCCTGGAGATTTAAAGGCCTTGGAGTTGAAGCTGTGGGCTTTGAGAGGCTTTGAGAGGTTGTCTTATTAAATGGGAGAAAATGTCTCTTTTGGTGATTTGTGTAAGGTCAGGAACAGAAGACTGCTCCCTCCTCCACGCGAGAGGCGATAATCAAGGCATCTCAATGTGAGATCAGATGTAGATAATCACATGCTTTACCTGACTTAATGCTTTTGGCCAAGAATGAATTTGGGAAAACAAATTCTGCTTGAGATCAACTCTACCCTGAGCTGCAGGTGCTTTGTACTTATTTAGGAGAGGGTTAAAACCATCTTCATGGCACTGAAACCTTTAATATTACAATAACCATCCACGTGTTGCATCTTTGGTGAAAGCCAAACTTAAATTAACTGGAATAGTGAGCTAAGTGGGATGTAAATGCAGCCAAGTAATAAGCTTGTAATAAGCCAAGAGACTTCAGCCTAGAGGACATAAACTGCATTAGCCAAGTGTGTGATCTGACAAACTATACATTATTTGAAAGCCAAAAAACTTGTATTTCAGAAAATCTAAACTATGATTTTAAAAATATTAATATCAGAGTTGCAATATATCTTGATTTAGTCATAAGAGTGAATGCACAGCAAAGCTGTTGATTGTTAATCGAAGCATATAAAATTCAGTTATACGATTATATAAACATTTATAATATTTTACATATCTAATGAACACGATACAAAAAACACATCTGGTGCTGCAGGTATTAAAATGAGGGAAAATACTACCTGCGATTAGCTAGGAAATTCATTCAAAAGTTCTGTGCAGCTCAAACAGTGAAGCACGGTGACGGAGGGTTGATGATTTGGGCTTGTTTTGCAGCCACAGGACCTGGACCTGGAACATAAACTCATCTGTATACTACACCTTTTAATACACACTGCTTCTGCAGTGTGGATCAGTCCAGTAAGACAAGCAGTAATATGTCATGTCTTCTTATTCATCAGAAGATGTATTTTCTTTATTTTAATACCTGATATTATACTTGATTATCTTTGTTTTTTCCATATTTTTATCATTTTGTCAGTGAGGGGGTTTAATCCACAGAAAGAAGTGAACAGAAAGAAAAACATTTTCCAAAGTCCTTGTATACTTTAACTCAGCGAAATTATCATTCAGAGGAACATGATGAGTAGTGGAGTACAACACAAGCCCCCACTGTTTTAATTATTCCACTTGAATTAGGTCGAACTTCCTAATCTTGAAAGCAGCAGCCTCAGATGGTTGACCTTTGATTTTCAGGGTCTGATGAAAGGAAATCTGATCATGATGAGGTACTCCAATAAATCCCTTCTCCCACAGATTCCTTCTCATCAAATGAGTGTATTTATTCATCTTCCTGACACCTCTTCAGCTTTGGATGTAATTTTCTGTAAGGCCAGTTGAACAATAATGCCACCCCCTCACCCCCAAATTTCCCCCACCAATCACCACACACCCATATACTGTCCATTCACCCCATCTATTCAAGCACTGTCCCTTTAAAATTGCATGGTATCACTAACGATTTAATGCAGTGCAGGGTAGGGCTGAGGGAATAATGTCAGAAAACAGTTGAGCTGCCCCCCGGGAGGGTGACCCATAAATATACTGTATGTTTTTTCTATCATTATTCTCCCTTTCTCACTGCTGTCTTTCTCCTCTCTTTCAGTGAACGAATGGCTGCTAAAATAGGCTTCCTCGGATGTGTGAAGAGAGGGAACGAATGTCAAACATGGATACGAAATGAGGCAAAGAGGAGGAAGAGGAGAATGGAAGGAAAAATATGAAAACTGTTCTTAGGGCTGCATCTCATCGAAGATTTTTTTCATGGCATTGTATAAAGACAACACCAGACATTGGAATAAAGGGACTCACAAGCAAAGAGACTTTTCTTTTCATACATGGAGAACTGATTGAACCTTCAACTTTCACCTGCTAACAAACCCTTTCCCCCCACTGTATGACAACATCTATATGGACATTTTGATACCAACTTTTTGGGAGAAAACAAACAAAATTAAAAAAAAAGGACACTTGTAAAAAATATGGAATCAATCATTTGATATCCTCCCAACCAACAGGACAACGTCAGGACTTTAAAGTCTTTGTACATAAAAAATGTTGCCATCAGTGGGAAAAGTCAAAGACTAAGTCACTGCCCTTCCCCGAACCTCGCCGTTCAAGACAAAAGCAGTCAGAAAGACTCACGTGGACGTTTCATAGTCACCAACAGGATGTGTAATCAGCAGCAGCAGCCTTACCTTGTCATTTGTCCAAAACTACAAGTCATGTCACAGGCAATGAGCAAACCCTCCAGGCTTCCTCAGCCTCAGAGCAACAGCGTCTTGGCCTCGTTTGTACATATTATTGTTATTATTATCAATATTGCGAAAAATGAACATGTAAAGAAAACAATGAATTAAAATGAAAAAGATATATGAAAATGATTTTAAAAAAGTACAAAAAGTTAAGAATATTAACCAGCTTGGCACACTATGAATTCTGGAGCAGTTCTCATTTTGAGCTGATGCCTTTTCTGTTTTATTGTTTACAATGGTCATACACTGTGTTTGAGTAATGTTATCAGCCCAATAAATGTGTCTGGAAGTTCATTTTGGAAAATGTTTCACTAAATAATGATCTGATTTACTGTACCTGTAACTGTTTTGTACTGTTCCATATTAAATGTAATATGTCAATATTTTCCCTTAGAGGCGTGCTCACTAACGCTGAGCAACCATCACTTCCAAACCACACTTTTCTTTTTGACTGCATGAGTAGTGTGGGGTCAGTGCTGATGACACAGATGCAGTGTTGCAAGCCTGTATTTCTTTACATTGTTATCATAGTGCAGCTGAATCTTATCGGCCAAGTGGGGGCTCTGCCTGGGTTACCGTGACCTGTCAGCCTTTTTAGACCTCATCATGACAGCAGGAAGAGAGGAACCTCCACAGGCCCCCAAATACAGGTCTGACCTCCTGCTGGCTCAGTCACACTGAGAGCTAAAGAAAGAGACTTTACAGTATGCAGCTTACAGTATCTTCCTACAGGAAAATGATTTCTGTAAGCAGTTATAGGACAGATGCATGGTGCTGATGGAGAGTCAAACAAACCTTAAGAAAGGGACCAAAAAATAGAATAGCTGAACAATCCCACGTGGAAAAAATCCCTGTTGTTCTGCAAGTGCTTTTTTTTTAAAACTTTATTTATATAGCACTTTTCTAAACAATGTTACAGTGTGCTAAACATAGCAGCAGAAAAAACAGAGGACAAAATTAAAATAAGTTGAGACAAAAACTATTTAAAACAGCAAAATTCTAACATAGAATTAACTTCAGTAACTAATTAATAGAAAGTTATAAAAGCTAGCTTATAAAACATGAATAATAACAACAACCATAGCAACATTATTAACAGTTATGTTTGCTGGTCCGTTTCTTCAGTTTTTATCAAAGACTTCAGTCCTCATTTACAAGTGCAGCTTAAAGCAGTAAAGTACATGTGAGAAATCATCTGTTTCAAGTGCTCAGCTGTAGCCGGAGCACTGATGTACCCTTTGCCCAGAGACAATTTTGTTATTAGGACACATAAACACCCATCACAAGCCAAAATAAGTCAGCTGGGAGAGTGTGAGACCGAAGATCTCATGGAGTCTGGTGGCCCCTTTCTCTCTTAGGATGTGTGTTTACGTGCTGGAGTAGTTAGTTCATCAACGTTGATCACAAGACATTGTCTCCACTACCTTCTGGATATAAGAAACAAGACCAAAGACCACATCTTGGACCAGAATGACAGTGAGGAACTTCGGGCCTTGAAACTTGTGACAAGATTAAAACACCACTGATCTTGCCCACCGTATTTTATCTATAGAAAACTGTAAGAAACTGTGTGAAAGAAGGCAGAAGCAAGGCAGCATGAAGGCATCTAGGCAAAGCTAGCCATTAGCCTGCACAGACCTGCAATATCATCCCTCATTTTGGCCAGTGTTTGTTAATTAGACAACATAATGGATTTATTTGGCCAGCATATTGTGAGGGACTTCTGTGTTTTCATTTGGACTCCTGGTTAAATGATAATATACTGGACTCTGCTATTCAGCTAGCCAGCCAACCTTCTTGTGGAAGGTGGTCAGATTCATGGCAGGGTGTCTGTGTTTGCATCAGGGACACTTGGTGCCAGAAAGCGGCTATTGTGCTCAGACACTGATAGCAGAGGGTATGATCATTAAGTGCCCAAACTTCAACCTATTAAGAGAAATTTGATCAATCCTTTTAGTCACTATTTACTTGCCTTCCACCACAAACAGCAGTGATGAGCATGAGGCACTCAACCAACTCTACCAGGCCATCAGTGAACAACAGCTCACTCTGATGGACACCTCATCACAACAGGCAACATTAATCATGTCGTTCTAAAGGTTTTATTGACCAAACTACATCAACAAGTGGACTTCCCAGCAAGAGGAGACAACTTTCTTGACTAAAGGTTTGCATGTGTAAAACCATTCAAACTTGACAGCACATACAAAAACACATTGAAAAGCACATTGATTCACTAAGCAGGCACACAAAGAACTGTGTCTGTTAAATGGACAAAATAATGCGTGCTATCATATAGCTATCCATTTATCTCTGCCAGAAAGCGTAAAATACTGGAGGAGCAGATGAAAATAGTTCAGCACAGCACACGTAATGGGATTTAGCAAACAGGAAACTGGCTGAACTGGCTGTTTTTGTGTCTATATTTAGCATGTCTGAAAGGCACAACTTGATGAAGAAATGGCTGCAGTTACTGTTGGGAGGAAGAGGCTAGACAGCTCAAAGGCGATGGAGAGACCACATCTTTGCCAAATCCAAAGTAGACTATTTTTTTCTGCTTATGTCACATGAAGATGTTAACACACATCAATGAAAGCTTTGTTGTCGGCGCACACACTTTCATTGCACACATGAAACAATATTGTCATTTAGAAGAAAGCATAGTGTCAGGTGTGTATAAGTTAATAGATTCACACAAAATAATTTCCAAAATGAACAAGGTGTGTGCCGTATGAATGGTTGTATGAAGGTGTGTGTATGTGCACAACAATGGCTTTGGCACTGTTGGAAGACGTTGCCAATGGAAGAAAAACCACACTGACCTGCTGGTGCGGCATGATGACTGGTTAATCAGCTGTTTTAAGTCACTAAGACCAGTTCTTCTGGATCTCTGCACTTAACCGGCCTCAGTGTTTCATTGGGAGTCTGAGAGGGGTTGCACTTTGCCAATGCCAATGCAAGTCCTCACCACACTCGGATGGCTGGAAACAGGAGCCTTTCAATGGGAGCTCGTTGACAGGTCAAGCATCTGTCAGTCATTCCTGAGTCGCACCATGCTGGCCTCATCCAGATGAATGAATAAATGAATGAAAAATACTTTATTAATCCCAAAGGGAAATTCAATATTGTAGTAGTAGTAATTTTTTTTTTTTTTTT
>JBAFTA010000024.1:24640818-24654671 GCA_036919975.1 Melanotaenia parkinsoni
ATGTTTGGGCGCGCCTTGTTTGAATCTGCCGTCTCCCCCGGAACTACGTCACCTACAACATTAGCGTCACTTACCTCCATATTTACCTTCATGGCAAACATTAACATCATTTCAAAGAGCTGATGCTCATTGCAACTTTTATTTCTGTCCAGAGCTCCAGTCATTTGTTTTGCCAGGATCTTGTGTAGATGATGGGAGAGCCTGACAGCTTCTGGTGGTTATATCATCAGACACAGCTGAGAAGTGATGGAGGTTGTTTTTAGATAAGCCTTCCTCACGCGATAAGTCAAGCTTCATATCATAAACTATCCATGTTGAGCGATGGGATCACGATGCCTTATCAAAGAGATTAACGCATTCAAGACTCGTACTGGCCTGAGAATGATAACCTTGTTATCAGTTGTCAGGTTTATTATATTTCATCCAGACGCAGCGAGAGCTAACAGTTAACAGAAGTGGTGACATTCAGTGATTCCTTATCTAATCATATGCATCTTACAGAAAACTATTCTTATAGCTGTTGACTAGAATTGCTTTTTCTCTAAGAAGCCACTTCACATACAATAACTAGTGTCCGAGGATGTGATAGAAGGGTCGCATACACTTATTACAGCTAACATAATCAACTGCAGGCATGTCCCAGGGGAAGGCTGAATGCTGTACTACACAGAAAGGTTATGTCTGTTCAGTAAGTTCAGTACTACGTGGTCTACTGCTCTACAAAGACACATGAAGTCCTTTTTATGATGGTGCTGAAAAACAAATATAAATAATTTTATATATAAAAAATAATTTTGCATGTTTTTATGAACTTCTTTTTACAACAATCTCTCGAGGAAAAAAGTAAACAAATTCTAATATAGAGCTCATATCATTTGGAGGATGCTGATGTTGAAAAGGTAGTCATAGCAACAGAACATCTACACATACATGTGGTTTCAGTTACTTCAAATCCAGTTTCCAGAAAAGATGGAAAAATGTAATAAATGCAAATATAAAAAAAACTCACGTCTTACTCTTCTAGGCAGTGGTCTGCTGGGATGTGGGGGCACCCCATGGAGGTGATGGGCTGTGGCCAAACTGCCCACCATCATGGATAACATCTCCCACCCTCTGCATCAGACCGTGGGGCCTTAAGCAGCTCCTTCAGTAACAGACTCAGACATCCAGGTGTAGGACGGAGGCTTCCGCAGGTCCTTCATATCAAACACCGTCAGACTGTTTAATGCTGCACTATAGTTCTGTTATCGCAACAAACATTTTCATATCTCATTTTCCATTCCATGCATTTACTCATACAGTTAATTCATATCTTATATAAATCCATGTTCACCAGTAATAACACCTCTCCCCTGCACATCAGACTGGGTGAGGCTGCTTATATAAATACTGTTTCTTTCTTTTTTTCTTATTATTATTTACTATTTTTTGTACAAACTGCTTTTTGTGTGTTTGTTCTTTATTTTGCCTATTGTTTAAAGTCTTGTTCACTTTGTGTTTGAGCTGCTTTGACAGTAACACATCCCCACCATCGGATCAATAAAGGATCTTATCTTAAATCTGTAATTCATCTTATTTTACAGACCTACGTTATGTTTATTGATCAGCTTCATTGTATCTCTATCATATGAACACACCTCAGATTTGATGCCAGCAACCCCCTTAAAGAAAGTTAGAGGGGAAAGTAGAAATTAAACCTACTGGTGACAGGTGAGGATCTTAAGTTGAGGTTTAAAAGGTGTGTCCACCAAACACTTACTTTCCAAGCAATGATGGGTCACAGGTCGGGTTTCTAGTTCAGTGCATTTATTTAAGTACTGTAGAGTTTTAGGGTACCTGAAAGTATTCTTCGCTTTGGTAATCTAATACAATTTTTTAAAAAACTACATTTTTGGAGAGTGTAATTTATATTTGTATGATTAATATAGTCAATAATGTAATTACCAAACAAGTGATATTATTAGTCGACAGAGATTAAATCTTCAGGAACGTTTACAAACTACCCAACATATTAATAAAGTCATTCATTTTAGCCTGAAGACTGAACTCGGGAACACTTTATTGCATCAGTATTTCTACCCTGATGGCATACTAAGCAGTTTTGGTACTTTAACTGTACTGTGCCACGTTGTTGTGTTTGTCTTAATCTTTAAGGCAGGACTTTAAAGCTTCATTTCTGCTCCCTTTACGTACAGAAATAGATATGTCTGTGTCAAACATCAAACATTACTGCCCACGTTCATGTGTCCTTTATAGTGCTATGGTTGTTGGACAATACATCCACTAGAGGGCAGTGCAGAGCTCATCTCTGTTCAGTTAAAACCGTCCTTGTGAAAGGGTTAATGAAACCTTTCAGGATAATAGCTGAAGAAGACATCACATGGTGACATCACATGGTGACGGTGGAGGCTGTACAGCCATTACATACGTTGCAGCTTATTCTTCTTTGTTCTTTTTATTGGTTGCATGTCAGTTAAACTGCACAACACTGCCCCTGTGGTTCGAGCTGGTACTGCTCCATTTACTACGTCTGGCTACGCATCCCCAAGCTCTCTGAAAAACAGACTGAAATACGTCTGTAGCTTCAGGAGGCAGTAGGTTTCAAAGAGAGAGATTGATTGTGATACTAAAATACTAAACCTGTACTCAAAGCTGCAGTAATGTTATGGACAGTTATTTAAGTTACATTGCTGGGGTGTGTGGTCCTGATAACAATACCATATCTGAGGATTTTAGGATTTTCCTCAATGGGTGTTTGGAACATTAGTCGGACTGGTTCCAGATTCCCTGGAGTTACTGTAGGTTTTATTCATTGCCATCATAAGATTTAACATTTATTCAGGGACTTTTATTAGAATGCTTTCCACATTTTTCTGCTCATTTTCTCTCTGACATATTTTGTAAGTGAAGAAGTTGTTCGACCATGAACAACCATTGTTTGTTTGAACGACTCTGTCTTAGTTAAATGTTTACAGACATGGATAAATGTTCTGGGATAGAAAGAAGCGCCGTCTGTGCCAACTTTTCTGTGGAAAAATAATTGCTAAGTTCATGAGGGAAAAGCTGATTGCTTGGTTACCTACACATCTAGAGAAGAGAATAAAACCTCTGGGTTTTTGTTGAATATTATCCACCACTATCCAATGTTCAGACAACATGCAGATTATACTGAATAAACATTCATAAATATACACCAGTTACCAACACCACTACACCTACCGCTGTTAAGCTGTACAGCACCCAATGAGGAGGTTATTACAAAGATAAATGGCTTTATTACTTAATTTTTTTTCCTTTTTTAGTGACATACCACATACAAACACATAGTATAGGAACAAATCTATGGATGCACATTTATCATTTACACACTCACACCCTTCATCCATCAGAGCATTAAGAGTACGAGTTCTGTAATTATTAAACAGGTGGATCTGTGTGCACACAATTTCCTCCAGGACTAATAAACCATTCTGATTCTGATCTGAAAGTAGTGTGGGTGGGAATCAAATTTAAGTAGATTAAATTAAATGAAAAATGTTGGGAAATTGTATTATTGAAAGTTTAAATTTGTTTTTTTGTTTGTTTGTTTTAAAAAAAAAACACACATTAATAATTATGGCTGTCAAAAAGTTCGCGTTAACAGCGGTAACTAATTTATGTAATTAATTGTGTTAAAAATTTTAACATAATTAGCGTATGCCGGACATGACAAGCCCCATACATCCGTCATTTCTCTGTTACGACAGCGTGATGTGGAGAAGCACGATGGAAGAGGTGAGCCGGCTGGCTCTATAGATGGATTTAAGAATAAACTCAGCATTAATGGAGTGACCCATGGGCCTCGCCTCCATGGAGAATAAAGGTTTTAACACACACTCTTTTCCCGGTGAGAGGATTCCACACCCGCACTTTTCCCATAATTTTTTTTTTTTTTTTTGACTTATCCTGCGTTTTGGTGCAACGTGGCTGCTCTAGAGGATCTCTGGTCATCTCTGTTTGTGCAGCAGCTGCTTCCTCCTCCTTGTCTCATGTTGTTCTGTGAATCATGGCAGCTGTCGGTGATCAGCTGATCGGCTTTTCTCTCTTGCTGCATGTGTTTATAGATCAGCTGAGGAGGAGGAAACTAGCGGCTCATGGTTCACACGTCACACCCCAAAGTCTTGTTGTTACCAGGATCTTCTCTAACACAGTAGCTGCTGGTGGTAGACAGGGTTTATACTTCAGCTATGAAGGGGCAGGTCTAGAAAAGTTTGGATGGGGGGCCAGGAGCACTGACCAGAAAAAGGGGGGTCACAAATTAGACCTTTTTTAGATTTTATGAAAAATTGAACTGATCATTACAACTAAAGTGATCATCTAATGTAAAAAAATGAAGAAAAACTAGTAAAACAAGCAGCCAATGATGTATTTTATCAGCAGGTGTTTACTTTGGGTGAAGCTGCTGTAGGACTTTTATCACGGCTGCACAAACACACACACTTCAATGAAAAAGAAAAAACCTGTTTTTATCCAGATCATCAGTTTTATCAGAGTTTCTTCATCAATGTCGGCTGTTTGACTTCAGTCGTCACATCTGCTGGTTTTAGGACAGAAATTATCACCATGGAGACGGTTGGTGAGATGATGATGTATGAATTGACCCTTGGAGAAATACATAACATTGAAAAATAATCGTGAATGGTGATTAATCGTGATTAATTAATTTGTAAGCTGTGATGAATCTGATTACAAATTTTAATCATTTGACAGCCCTAATAATAATCTATTTGAAGACAAAAAGAAGCCTTGATCTGGAGGTCGATGGCTGCTTGCAGGAATAACTTCTGTGCTGCGCTTCAGTCTGTTGTCCAGCTGAACTCCAAGTTGTATTCCTCCACCACCCCCACCTCTTCTCCCAGGATGTAAACAGTGTTTTTTCTACTCCTGTTGCTCCTGAAATCAACAATCATGTCTTTTGTTATGTTTGTGTTCAAGATGAGATGATTGTTTCTACGCTATGACAGGACTTGGAGTTGTATTGGAAGTTGGAGGTGTACAGTGTGAAGCGAAATGTTGAGGGTTCAGTCCTCCGGTGCTCCTGACCACCATCTCAGAAACATAGTCTCACAAACTGTGGCCTAACCTACCGGTTAGCTAGTCATAAATACAGCTGGTGGTGGAGGTATCCACCTGGAATTTATGGACACATAGCATATAAAAGAGGAGTGTGAACTATATTAAAATCACTTGAGAAATCAAAGAACATGATCCTCAAAGTGTTGCCTGATTGGTGCAGGGAGTGAATTCCAGATGTGAGGAGCAGAGTGGCTCAATGCTTTCCTTGCCGTGATTCTGAGACGGCTGGAGGAAGAAGGCCTGAGGGAGGGGGAGGAGGTGATGATGTGCAGGAGATCTGACAGAGAAGCAGATGGAGGTTGCGAATGGCCTTGAATGTGTGCAGGAGGAGCCAGTGCAGCTGCAGCAGGATTGGAGTGATGTAGTGAAAGGAAGAGGTTTTGATGATGATGCGACACTTGGAGATATTTCTGAGGAAGACCGAAGAGGAGAGCATTGCAGTAGTAGGAAGTGACGAGGCTATGAACAAGGATAGAGGCGGTATGGGCGGTGAGGGAGGGGCAGAGACTAGATGGAAACGTACAGAGCGAGTAACATTACTGATGTGAGCATGAAATGATAATGAGCTATCAAGGATAACATCCAGTCTCCTAACCTGAGGACAGGGGGGAACATGGGAGCTGTAGAAGGAGAAAGAATGTCAACTTTGGATGGCGTAGATTTGTTTCCTATGAGGAGGATTTCTTTTATCGCTGTTTAGCTTGAGGAAGCTGGAGATGAACCAGGATTTATAGACATTATGATAAATTGCCTCCAGTACATGTTGTTGGCACTTTCAACATTTACACAGAGTTGGTAGAATTCTCTGAGCATGAAATAAACAGAGATGTCACATCTCTAAATCCATGTTTTATTATTACGTTTTGTACAGAGCTGTGTAGACTGCAGAAGAAGAGGGGAACTGATTGTGTATTCTTTAAGTCCTAATGAGAGAAGATTTAAAAAAAGAAAGATGTTAAACTAAATCCTCCATCTATGAATGGAAAAGGAATGTTGTTATACTTTCAGTCAGGAATTTAAGAAACTAACTCTGAACTCATCATTTCATTTCTGGGGGTGAACTGGTTGTTTACATTGATTTATTAGAATCAAAAGATAAGTAATGGAGTCCATCACCTCCACATGGAGCTGTGGCTGGCAGCAGATGTACACAACAAGCATCTGTAATCAGTATGAGCGGCTGCAGTCTCCTTTAAGAACATTTACTCTATTTCAGTGCTTTACATCATATTTGTGTAATTTAGCTATCGTGCTTCGAGCTTCTTCACTGTAGGACAGTTGACATCAAAGCTGACTGTATCAATGATTACACTGAAGCAGGGATCAAGCTAGTTCTCTTTCTCTTTTCTTTCAGCACTTCTTTTTCTTGCCACTTCCATCTGTCTTGATGAGTATTATGTGAGTGGCCACCTAGAGGATGTTTCTGTAACTACAGGCGTAGTGTAACTGGGAGCTTTACATCATTGTGTATTGAGTCACAGTAATGGCAACTGAGCACACAGTGTCCAGAACTGCTTCTGGCTACGTAGGCTATGTAGTGATTACATTTTAAAGAAAGCATTTATTCACGGCTAAACAAGACAGCATGACCAGGCAGGTAGACTCCACAGCAGAATCTGTAACTAGAGTAAAGCATGGAGTGAAGCCTGACATCACACACCATCTCTGTGTTTACCAGCTGATCCGGCTGTACGTTCATGTGACTCGCTGCCTCCTCTCAGAGCCCTTGGCCCTCAGCCAGCGAGCAATGGCAGCTCATATTTTCGATGCAAAATAGCAGCAAGTGAAACAAAATGTTCACCTGAAGCAAACCAGGATCCGACTTTACCTCTAAAGAAACAAACAACTGTGTGCTAACACCGTTAGCGGAGAGCAGACACCGTATGATGCTAAAAACTGTTCAGAAAATCTGCCGAAGGTAAGTTCTCTTGCTCGTGGCATCATAATCTTATAAGTTAGTTCATTACTTGACATGTTCCAGAAATTAGTGATGTTGTCTGACTCAGTGTGTTTTTCCTTTGCAGACATTCGTTTGCTGACGAGGCAGGTGGGGGAGGGGGAAGCAGCAGAGGGAGGTGTGGCTCATGCCACCTTTTGTTTTAGTCTACAGGCAATGCACAACAGCAAATTTAGCTTTTTTTTCCTTTTAAAGATGCACTGCCGAACTTGAGCAGGTTTTCTCAGTGACGCCTATCAACGGCTAATCCAGCGCCCTGTGAGATCTCCAGCCAGTAAAAACCAGTCTTCACTCATGTCTTGCCTCGGGCCTCTGATGAGTAGCGACGGCTCCAAAAATGTAGATAATAGATTTCACTGAGCCAGCAAGCAGGTCTGGAATTCAGAGTTTTAAGATCGGAAAGTTACGTAGTGCGTCCCTAAATCTAAATACTTGTCCACATTAAAGCATAGCCCTTAATGCAATTCATTTGCTGTAATGCTTAGTTTTATCCAGACAAATATGTTTTTCTCAGTGGTTTCCATGTTTCACACCAACTGTCACACGTGGTTACGCTCCACGTTGTTTGTGGCAGGTTTGATTTGATCGCAATGAAAACCGAAGAAATCACGGAGCAAGACAAAGTGTCATTAGCACCGTTTCAAACAAAAGAAAAGTGAATTTATTATGCTGTGTGTCCACTGTAAAACTGTATTAGCTTACCATAAAAGCACAACTTTAACACCATCGCATGTCAGCAGAAAGCAGCGAGTTTCCACATCCAGTCAAACACAGCAGAACAAACACGAGATAATGTTTCATGTTAGCATTTTAATGTAAAACTGAGCCTCGGCTAAGAAAGCACATTAGCTGAGGTTTGCATTTGACAGTAAAAAACCTCTTTCATTTCTTCACACAGATAAAACAAGCCCATGATTTCTCCCCCCCAAAAAAAGAACTTCATGCCAGTTTGCATTAAAAAATCATCTCCTGTGGTTCTTCAGCTATGAAGAGCAGTAGGTGTAAAGGAACAAGAAATCACTGGAGTTAATGAGTCTGTTCAGTCACTCCTGAGCTGAGGTAGCTTCTCCTCAGCTGACTGCCATTTATTTTCTGTCAGGGTCATTTCAAAAGTGGCACTGAAGCCTGAATTTATCTGGCAGCCCACATCACTCTGTGTTGTCACCGCCAGCCCTGGCAGGAGAAAATGACTTAGCATTTTTTTAAAACACACTCTTGTGCTTCTTGTCAAAATTAGCAATTCAAATGTAAAAGAGACAACAGCAACATTAACTGGCTTAATGGCAGCTGTACTAGCAAACATGTGTTTGATAGTCATCTCATTATTTCCCTATTAGTAAAAATGACACCGTATATTTGGAAGCAGAATTTCCCTAAAGGATTCTTTACATATTCCTGACCTGTCATGGATTTGTTTCTTCATCATTATTAATATTTTTGGTGGTGTTCATCAGGTGATGGCTGAAAGGAGTAGACACAGGCAGTGATTGAACTTTCGCTCCTCCGTGGGTAATGGGGTGGACAGCAGGGAGTAAACAGGGGCCTGGGCAAAGGTTTGGCTAATAGAGAGTAACAACAGGGGCCAAGGCTCATTCAATACTAGTTGTTGATGTTCATATGAAGCGTACACATTGGAGCTATTGACTGCTGTTGTGCCTACTCTTCAATCGCAGTCAAAACAGAGAAGCAACAACTACTCATGCAACAAGTGTCACAAACCAATCAGCAGCTGTAACCTCTAAAGTTCACTGATCCGAAGTTCATTTGTTTAATGGACTGAATGACCAGGTACTGAAATCCTAAAAAGCCTCTTATTTACTTTTTTCTGTTATTAGTAGTGAATCAGAAGAAGACTGAAAGGACACCAGTTAAGATTTCATCATATCCAGCAGTCACTGATTTTCTTTTTGGTTGTACGTTAATGTAAAAGGGTCGAGAATATTAGGTCGCATGAAGTTTTCCAGGCTGAAGTTGCTCAGATGTGCAGGTGCAGATGAAGGAGAGCCCAGGGTGTAAGTTTTAGGGGCTCTCTGGTGTGCTTGGCCAGGGGCACTGGGGTGGGTGCCGACTAGAGATGTGACGTTCGTGAACGAATCGATTCTTTTAAACGACTCTTTTAAATGAACGATGGGAACCGATTCAGAGCTGTGAACCGTTCATTTGCGAGCCATTCTTTATAAATACAAATTTTTGACACTGCCTTCATCAAATCAAATCAAACTTTATTTATAAAGCGCTTTTCATGCCATAGGCAGCACAAAGTTCTTTACATGACTAAAAACATTAGAATAAAAACACTCAATGAAATCTTTCACACAGTCACACATGTATGCCCCCCACCCCTTCCAGCTAAAAATGACTGAATGAACAAATAAATGAATAAATAAGTAAATAAGAAGTAGTTCAATAAAATAAATAACATTTGTGACATCATAGAAGCCTGATGTCAAACACGCTCCATTCATGTGAAGCATCTATGGGAAGAGAGTTTTGTTTGGAAACAAATACTGTGAGTTCTATCCAAAACATTTACTAGAATTTATCGTTTTTTAATCTTGTAGAGTAGATTTTATACAGGTACATATTTTGATTGTTTGTCATTCTTATATATTGTGAAATTTTGTAAGATATTGTGAGAACAAGCCAGTCCTTTGAATGGCTCTTTGAAAGGAACGGCTCCTCAAGATCCGGCTCCCTTCAAAGAGCCATAAATCCCATCTCTTGACAAGAAACATTTAAAAATTGCTAAAATAATTTAACAATAAAGAATCATATTTAAGATTCAAGGGGAAGCTCATATCCGAAAAGCTCTTGTACTAAAGTGAATTAGTTCGGCACATCACGGCAGCCATCATTCTGCTGTTACGATGTTGGACTGAAAAAAAAAGGAAAAACAGCCATGTTTTTGTGGGGAAGTGGAGCGTCGGCCCCACAAATAGATCTGCTGCTCTTTCATGAAGCTTCCATATTTAGTGGAACCGAGTTACAGCTCCAAAACGGTTCTTTTATCAGCATCACTCGCATCATCTATTTTATCCTAATTCAGCAAATGTGAACGGTTTGCGTTACGAAACTTTTTATTCAGTGTTTTCATAAAAACTTTGATTACATGCATGTTTTGTTACAAAAAATACATTTTTTAATCGAAGCCTTTACATGAACAAGTGAACACAGAACCACATCAAACAAATCAAACAAAGGCTAAACATTATCACACTTTTAGATAAATTGATGGATATTTTCATTTTACTAATTCTGCTCTTGGCTATTCAGTCTCCAATATCTTTTCTGCTAATTTATTTGAACTTTTCTTGACATGACTGCATTGAAATCTGAGCTGGGCTTCCTACAGGAAGCAAAGAACTGTAAACAGAGAGAGAAAAAGGCATACTTTCTACTTTGTGCCATACAGATAAACTAGCTGAATCCCTGTAAACACAGTGGGAGCTGCTTTGATGGAGCAGAGGATCGTCTCAAAGGGCCGCTACCCTCCTGTGTCCCTGTTTGTGTTTCTTTCGTCCAGTCTTTATCTTCCTGTGGCTCACTGGGGAAGGAGGCAGTCCAGCCTCAGAAAAGAAGCAATGATGAATGACATAACACAACTCTCTCTCCCTCTGTTATTTTCTGTCCTCTTGTCTTTTTTTCCTGTTGCCTCTTTATCTCCCTGCGAGGATGAGGACGCTTGTCTCCTCTTTGTCATGTGCTGCTGTGCAGCTGCATAAAGACAGGACATCATCCCGCGGTGTTACAGCTTGCAGCCGGTCGCTTCAAGGACCTGTCACACTCTGCCATGCATTTTGAGGACTGTGGGGATTGAGCCACTTCGGGTCCAAGGAGTTGCTGTGTCTGAATTGAAACAAGCTCTGTGAAAGGCCCTCAGTCTGCTGAAGGCGAGCCAGCTGGTGACGCATAACAAACTTGTGTGTTGACTGTTAAATGACAGGGGAAAACATGCATCCTCTGTTGGGTTATGTGCACATTAAAAGCATGCATTTCTCCTCTTATTTCCATTTATTTGTCCTTGACTGCCTGTCTGTGATTAGAAAACCGTGTTCCTTGGGCTCCTGTGAATGCACTGTGTTTTGAAGTATTCGATCAAAAGCTTTTCACAGTTTGTTTCTCTGCATCAAACAGCTTAAATGGCAACTGAATGGATTTTTTAAAAATGCCCTTGCCACTGTATTTGCAGTTTTGAGTGAATACAAAGTCTGGTAGAGGGAGTTGGGGGTCCGGTTTGATTCCTCCAATGTCTTTAGGAGATTTTCTAAGCCTCTCAAAACTGCTGTGTTTGTGTATTTTTGATAGAGTTCAGTCTCCACAAAGGACTTACCTTGTGATTTCTGAAACTGCAACTCTTCTCTCCAGTGTAACGCACGGCATGCTGATTAAGAATGAGGAGACGGATGTAAATTTAATGAGTAGTTTGCAGGTCCCAGATCGAGCCGAGGCAGGTCGCTCAAATGACTTCAGATCATTTATTTAAGGTTCAGATTTCTGACTGACCTCTGCTGCTGCTACAATGATCACACGAAGGGTCTAAAGACCCACTACGTAGCTTTCCGACCTGTCCAGCAGCATCCAGCACAGGATTCTTTTTAAATGCTTGAAAGCATATATGTTAAATCTACACAAGCATATCACAGATTGGTCGAGAGACTAAAACATAAGTGACGATACGTTACTATTGTAAAATGAATTATTGTTGTTTTGGGTGAACATGGTTTCACATTTGTTGGGCCTATATTGTGCTACTGCCACAGTGGAGAGCAGGTGGAGTGATACGGCTGAGAATGCTCTCAATGTCGGAGTAGAAGAAGAGCTGCAGTGTTGTGTTGTGACCGGGTCCATCATACGTTCAATTCAGAAGTTGTTCCCGAAATATTTCTCTCACCCACAACCTGAATTTAGTTAGCAGTTAATGCTGAAAACGCAGACAGCATTACACTGTAACTCTGCACACTGATGCTGTCTTCATCTGACCGGGGGAAACAACCACAGAGCCTAAAGAAAGAAGATTGACAGGTAAAGAGTAAAATGTCATGGCAGGCTGGCCACGGTGTGTAGAAGTAAAGACAACCTAAATGTAGAGTGATGAGACAGCAGGCTGGCAAATTAAAGGTTTTTCAACCAAACAAAATGTGCTGCACTGGCAGGGCGATAAACAAGAACCAAAAACAGCTTCAGCAAAAGCAGACAAAGCCAGGGTACCAAAAGAACAAGCTCCACCAGGATGCCTGACCCGAGACTTCAGCTCCTGGGCCGTGACGTCTCCACCTTAGAGAAGTTTGTGCTGTGGAGAATTTCTCTAAATGCTGAGGCAATGGCTTTCATGTGGGTGACCCTCACATGGAGGTTTTCTGAAGTCGGCTCCCTCACAACAGCTTCCTTGTTGCCCTGCCTTGCCTTGTCTCTGCCACTGGAGACCTTCCTTACAATAGGAAGGGAAATGGGCAGCTGTGCTTCTTTAAATTGAGCTTGAGGCTGTTGGCAGACAACATTTATCATCATCAGTCATTAGTAAATCATTTGGTTTCTTTAGCTAGGTCATTTTTATTAACTGGCTTATATATGAACCAGGGGCGTTTCCTGGACCTGGGAACATTAGGGGCTGAGCCCACACCCTTGTAAAAAGAACCAACACAGTAAAACCGCTTTATATTTAAGCTTTATTGAGCATTGGTCACCTTGTTTAAAGCCAAATACTGTATTATGTGCTTTGATATGTATTTATTTTCAATTTTAAACGTGACCATGTAAACAAGATCTCTAAAATCAGTATTAAACTTTTACTTTTCCAGACATCTGCTGTTTATCTCCACAACCTGCTCTTTATACTCATTGCTGTCCTGGAGCAACACACACATATAAGAACCACCAACCTCATTAATACATAAAGTACACACACACACAAAAGGTGAGACCATTAAAGACTGGTTTTATATTCCAAAAATAAATGTATAGTAAGCAACATAAAATGTAAAACACTCTGTAAAACTCTAACTATGACCAGCCAGTTACCTGGAGGTAAACAAAAGCATCAGTAAATAAATTTATAATAAAGCTGTTCTTTATTTATCTATATTTAAACTAAAACAGCATCTAGAAACCAAACATCCAACACTGGGAAAGCCGTTTCCATCTACAACACAAACGCATGCATGCGTGCGCACACACACACTCACAGCAGCGGGTAAACCAGCAAAATACGTAGACTTCACTGGATTTATTGTAAATGTGTAGAACAGAAAAGGGCAGGGCTAACGGTTTAGTACAGCTAGCTTAACCTTCGAAGTACCAAGTACTGTCGCGAATGATCTGCCTAATGTTCATTTAATTTTAAGACATACAGGGTTTAAATTATTTGTGGTTTACCTGTTTCGTGTGTTAGACCAGAGTCTTGCTGTTACGGTGTGTCAGGCACGAATGCTTTCTGGACCCCAAGAGGCAGACGCTGAGCGACCAAAAACAGCAGAGAGCGGTTAGTTTAGGAGATAAGGGGATTTAATAGAGTTTCTTTAAACAGTGTTCGAAGAGCAGTATAAGCCACAGGCAGAATCCAGGAATCACGGTGGCAGGCAGAGTGGATGATCGGCTGAGTGTTTGTGTGGAGCTGGCTTGTGCTGGAGATGGATAGGAATCGAGGTGGCAGGAAAGTAATCCAGGAGGGAGGCGTAGCAGGCAGGGCTGACAGAATCCAAGGACCAGGGGCCTCATGTACTAAGCGTTCGTACGCACAAAAACGTGGCGTACGATCATTGTCACGGTAAAGTCGGGATGTATC
>JBAFTA010000024.1:24690053-24702114 GCA_036919975.1 Melanotaenia parkinsoni
ATTTCATCAAGAGGGACTTTATACATGTAGTATAAATCCCTGCTTGATAGAGGAAAAGTGCCCAGCACCAGACAGCAGCCAGACAATCATTCTGTTTGCAACGGGGTTGGAAAAGAAAGGTTAAAAAAAAAAAAAAAAAAAAAAAAAAGATGAGGGGGGTCTTCAAGAAAAATAGTTTGAGAACCACTGATTCAGTTTGGAACCGATCAATATTTGGCTGCTGTGGTGAGATAAAGACCTTCTCTGCTCACCAAAAGACAGAATCTTAAAGGAAACAGGGCTGCAGCTAAAAAACGACATGTTTAGATGCAGATCTCCATCATCTCCATGTTCCAAGATGCTGCATGAGATGTTTACTGTTTCTAAGATGGAACAAAGGTGTGATAGCAGAGAAAAGCAGCAAGCATTCTTATACATCAACGTCATTAATGCCTTTTGTTAATTTACGTATTGAAAGTATTAAAATAAAAAAAGATGATGAGTTTGTGCTTTATGTCCAGAAAGAGTTTTTGATTTTCTTTCTTACCAACCATTTATTAATATTATTTAATTTACATTTCTTTAGCAGTGTGGTGTATAAAATAGGAATTAAAATCTCTGCACCTTATCACCACCTGCGCTGTGACATGACCTTTCTCCCTCACGTCTGTAAACTGTCAGCTGAAACCTGAACAAACGGCGTGTTGTTCTGTGTACAAAATGACAATAAAGTCTGTCTAAAGTCCAAAGTCTAAAGATGTGGAGGTGTGTAATGGAGAGCGGAGGATTGACAGCCCGTAGAACGTGTGTGTGTGAATGAAAGCGAGGACGGTTGGTGAACAACTTCAGACACTAAGTACAGAGATGGGTTATGATGTGGGAAAGTTTTGAGTCTTCATTCATGAGTCTTTCATCATTTTTAATGTTTTTATGATTGTGTTGGGCTTTTTTCACGTCTCTTTAAGGTTTAGGTCATTTTAGGTCATTTTGTGGTTGATTTGAATCCCTGTGGTCATGTTGTGTTTCTTTGTGACCTCACAGAGTTTGTGATGGACCAGGTCTCTTCATGGTTACAGTAGTTGGTGCTTGGGCTTACGGTATAGTCTTGTGTCCTGTAGGACCTGAATCTGCAGCAGAGAGGATCTTTTCTGTAGAGGAGCACCACCAGCATCAGTATCGCTAAACAAAAGGCTGCACAGGACACTGAGGAAGAGGAGGAAGATTGAAAAACAACAAACTGCATACAGTATACTCCTCACATCAGACAGACATGTGTTAATTTTCTATAGAAGCCATCAGGCAGGGTACACCCTGCTTAGTCGCTAGTCCATCACAAGGTCTGCATCTGGACCAGATCGGATGTAAAGTGTTCCAGGATGTCTTTATATTCACGAATCTGTCTTATTTATGTATTTTTTTAAGAAATTTCCTGCTTCTTGGTAAAAGTCGGACCACCAACAGGCCAAAGCTAGTTAAACATTAACCCCTTTAACCTTAAAAGTACCTTTAATTGTTTTGTATTTCACTATATTTGGTATGAAAACACAACCCAGCAGCAGGTTTAGATCTTTAAATGAAGAGGCCTTTAAAATGAATGCAGCATCGCAGGGCTTCACTTATCAGCCTGCTGATGGTTTTAATCAGACTTCTGTGCCACTGAGCCATTGTTCTACTGCTGTTTAAGATTTTCTCCCTTTTAAAGAGGCGTAAGAGACTTAACTTTCTCATCCATGAAGAGACTTTTTTACTTTGACCCCATACAGTAGAGCCAGTCCCGACCACATTATATGGTAAACATGGCTCTGAGTTTAAGTAAGTAAAACAAAGAAAGTCAAGGAACATACTATTCAGCCATCAAAGATTTATAGTTGCCATGGTAACGCTTAAAACACAGTTACATTTTTCCATCATGAGAGTCTTGTCCCCTAACATCCCTCCTAGTTTATAACTGAATCGTGTCAGATAGACATGTTGAAGAAGAAAATGAAGTCAAACACCCACCTGAAGCCATGATGATGGTCACCAGCTCTGGAGGCATGGCAGCGCTCTAATAACCACCTTCTAGTCTTAATTTCAGTGTTCTGCTCTGCACGTCATTTGCAGCCTTAGACAGGTCCTGCCTTTCCATTGGAGCTGGACGGAAACAGTTTCATGTTTTTCTTTCATCATGCAGAAACTAGATCCTCCTGGTAGCTAAATATTAACACTGTGTCAAGAGCGAGGGTGACTTTCCTGTCCTCATTCTGGGGGTAAAAATAAATAAATAAGTACCTTGAAGCTGTCTTTTGTAAACTCTAGTGGACGTTTCTGGAAGTGCACAAAGAATGAGCTGCTGCTGGTTATTAGAATCACCACAAGACACAGTAATGTGACTTTACTGGGCTTTTCTGTTCTTTACAGTAAATGTAGTTTAGGGTCTGCAGGGCTTCATCTGCTTCATCCTGACCAGGATGAAGTGAGTGGAGAAAATGGATGGCTAGTTAAAATGTGCACTGCCCACAGAGGCGTTGTGTTTTTCAGCTTCCTCTCCATATGTGCACGTTGGAGCACCGCCTCTACAGTTTAGCCGTTTTGCTCCTGGTTATCAGACCTCCTACGCATGAGCTGTTTGTTACTCAGCTTTCTGCTGCTCAGTGTGGATTTCTGGCTCCATTTGCAACAGCGGACAAAATGAATGAAATAAAGGTTGAAGGTGTGAAATATGAACAAGCCACGCATGGGGCAACATCAGGCCAACTTCTCCAGCCATGAGTCAGTCCGTACATATCGTAAGCTTTATATCATAATGGCCGAAGTCATATTTTGGTTAAATTGTGATATCTAACGGTACTCTCTGAATATTTCTGACTATGCATCATTGTTAAAATGATTTAGGCAATTATACTATGAGTCTGCAAATATGCAAGAAAGGGACGATTACAATATTCATTTTAACTGGACCCATTTCTGTTTGTTATTTCACCGCCTGGTCAATCACAGCAAGCCTGTTTACAAGCTGTAAAGCTTTTAATGTTTTATGTAAAGCACTTTTAATAGTCTTGTACACACGTGTGCTATGCAAATAAACATGCCTTTACATCTGTGCATGTGTAAAAAAAATAAAATAATTATAGAAACAGAAGTGATGTAGTCACAACCCATATATTTGCTTTATTTATTTTATCTCTATTCCCAATACATCGGTCCATATCAAATAACAAACCGTTTTCTCCTCATGGAGGATAAACAAAGGACAGCCTGTAGCCTGTTTCCTGTTATTCCAGGGAATTAATGGACTGTGTCTGTAAAGTCCCTCAAGTTGACTTTGACATGGATTGACAGCAGGACGGACCTGAGCCTTTATGGGACTCCAAGCAGATTTTAATTTGCACTTTTCAATATGCAGCGTGATGTATGCACATAGTATAAAAGACCAGATATTTACAAGATGTTGGGTACTGATACAAATACTAATACTAATTAGTTTTGATTTTAAAACTTGAAACAAAGGTACAAAAGTGTGTAAAAAGGCAATCTTCCATTACAGAATAGTTAATAACTGCAGCTTACTTGTCTTGACTTCTAAAGTTAGTGAACCTCAACTAATCTACAGAACTCTGCTGCAAAAAAAAATGCATGCACCGAATTATAATAGGAAAGGAAATGATTGAACTATTTGCATCACAACCTAGAGGCTTAGTGCTCCCACCACAATGTGGCGCGACATCAGTAGCTAGACTCTTTTCCTCTGCTGAGTGAGGAAATCGTGATGAAAGGACTAAGAAAAAAGCTAAACGCACCGCCTCTAGCACTACACCACAGCACCTGTGTCCATGACGTCCTCTCCTGTTTGATTTCTTGCTTGTGTTGTTCCTACTCTCAGATGTAAACCTGGATTTACTCGTGTGGTGTCTGCTTCACGGCCATACGAGATGCATAGCTCCACGGAGGCCCGACGCGCACCCCTTCCAGACCTGACGTGCACCCCTGCGATGCAGAACTACTCCCTTATGATTGCTCAATTTGGGATTACGAAATTCCAGATATCTGGATCTTCTTCTTTTTAAAAACAGCATCCGATGGATCAAGTTGATGAGAGGCTGATCGAATTATTTCTTCATTTTTATCCTAATAAAGACACTGAACCATATTGGACGCCATTGTTGTTTTAAAATAGAAAATATGTACCGGAACTGAAGTAAACCATCAAAAGATCTCCGACCTGGTGAGTTTATCGGCCGATACCACCGCTGCTGCCCCCTTCAGGTTAGGAGGAGAAACTGCAACAGGACCCCAAACAAGGCGTTCCCCCTACACTGGAGTGAGAGCAAACTCACCAGCGTCAGCTACGCCGTACCCAACGCACGCAGACGCCGCGCGAGCATAAATCCAGCTTGAGTCGCTTTGGAAAAAAGCGTCTGCTAAATTAATGTAGAATAGAACAACCATGATTAAATGATATAAAAATGGAGTTCCTGTGTGTATTACCATTTTTATTTCAGCGATTCTCTATCTGCCTGTTTTTAATGATTTTCCTTTAAATTAAGGCATCTTGACATTTCAAGAACACTTGGGGGGGGGGGGGGGGGGCTGCGTGTGATGGGAGACCCAAACGTTATCTTGTGCTTTGGGCCGCCTCTGATCTGAACTGAGTTGAATTGCAGTAACAGTGGGACAGGGATGGTTAAGGATGCTGGATGTCTAATGAAGATTCAGCCTCAGCTCCCTCCATCCTCCCCCAGCTTCAGCACCGCGTGAAGCGTGGTGCGTGTGAACCATCACGACGTGTGTTTATTTAAATGTGAAGTGATGTGGACTGTGATTCAGTCCGAGGGAGGGGTTTGTTTTGGAGCGTGCATCGTTTGGAGAAGGCTGAGGGTGGGGAGGGTTGGAGCCTGAACGCGTGCGCGGTCCGTCAGTTTAGCTTCTTCTTCCTCCGCCTCGGTCCTCGGTTTTGTCTTAGACGCGCGCAGGAGCAGAAGACACCAGGATGGAGCGGATGGAGTCTATGGAGCCCATCTCGGCGTACTACACCACAGCGTACCCGGAGATTCAACCCGACAGCGGCTACGGCTCCGGAGAGACCACCGAGAATCAGGCGAAGACTCCGCCGGCTCCGACTTATGATGAGGAGTTGGTGCACAAGGTATGAGCCTTACAGCTAGAATAACAGACTGTTGTTTCCTGGTGATCTGTTAGTTTTGGACGTGGCGCTTTCCACGGTGTTGATCTTCTCCTGGATGCAGTTTCACTGGAGTTGGTCAGCTTCCAGACTTACTGCGCATCAAATCTGCTCAGTAAAACACAGCATCCCTTCAGCAGAAGGAAACAAAGTGGATTTCTTTTAAAACAGAACCAGTTTAACAAAAGCAATCATCGTCTCAACTAAATTCTGCTAAGCTGATATACAAAATTACAAGATTGTAAGTGAATGCTGTCACACACACACACACACACACACACACAGCCTCATCAGTCTGAAGGTTTGAAGTGGGACTGCAGCGATCCAGAGGATGCTTGCCTGTCTTACTCTCTGACCCTTGACTTCGTTGTTGGTGGAGCAAAGATAAAAGAGAAACTCCCTGAAGGCTTCATAGAAAAATGTCACATCGCGTTATGAATCAGTGCAGCCGGAACAGCTTCCATTTAAACCCCACAGAGCTGTCAGTCATAACTTGCTTCCTTTTTAAGATATAAGCCCATATGTGGTGGTCTCCACTCTGCAGCGCCCTACTTAAATATCAACGGATTAGTGTGTCAGCTCACTGATACACTGGTCCCTACTGTTCCTATTAAATGATGGCTTCATGTCCGGGTTTAGTAAGTTGTCCCACATGTCAGTGGTTGGATGAGACATTACTGGGGTTCCTCTTCTAATTTAACCACATGCACTTTGGCTAAAAACCTCTGATGGGCTCAGAATCTAAATGTGTTGATTTAATCTGGCTCAGTTCTCTCTTTCTATGTTTGTGGAGTCCAGTACAAGGAGCCCACCTTACTAAACAGCTGCTGTGGGCTCAAAATGTTGAATTAGATATTTGAGGATCTAAAGGTTAGAAATATTTAAGGATATGGTTGAATATTAAGTGGTGGTGGTCAGAGGAAACTAATTTATCTGGAGGAAACCTCTGAAGAACAAGAAAAACCACTTGTTAACAACATGTATAACATGTTATACACCACTGGAAAGCCACGATTCTGGAGATGTGAATGATGTGTACAGTAGTTGCTGTAGATTCAGTAAATACTTATTTCAGACCAGTTGCCAGTGCAGTTAACCTCTGAAGCCCAGCTGTACAGTAGCAGATGATGCTGTTACACCAGCAGGGGACCAGTAAAAGCAGTCCAGTACCTGCTACAGTCTTTTATCATAAAAACCCATTTTAGGCATAAAATTGCAGGCTCTTAAGGGGTTAAACAGCTGTGAACATCACTTTGCTGCTAGAGACAAGTCCTGATAACACAAGTAATTTGAGTATGTAGACACTAACCTGAGTGGTTACTGTTTGTAAATGCAGCATTTCTAACGACGCTGCAGAGTAGTGTTGCACCTGATGTATCTTGGAAGTGGAGAGTCACTTCTGATCTCAAGCTAATGGCTAACTTCTTTAGACATTTTCACACTGCAGACAAATTTGTCTTTTTTTGCTCATATGTGACCCATATCAGATATTTTTATGACAGTCTGAACGGCACAAATCAGATTTTTTTCTAATTTAACCCAGACTTCTTTCATATGTTGTTCTTAGGCGGATACATATTCTGTTTTTCTCAAAGTGACCTCAGAACGGTCACGTTGCATTTCATCTGACTTTTACGTCATTGGAGGGAGATAGAAGTCATAATTCTGTGTCGGAGGCGGGACGCGGTAAGATGGAACATAAACGATGGCAGGAAAAATTTTTCTCTGATTTGATTGCACAACAACTTTGAAACTGATGCACACAAGCTATCAAGTTTAGCATCCGTATTAACCTCCATAAAAGCAGCGTGAGGTCACGTCTGCCTCCACCCAAGCAGGTCACATTTAAAGATAATGTGAACAACCATGCAAAACAGTCCGAGTTTTATCACAGAGGATGCTTATAAAGACAGAGATAGAACAAATGTGTGTGTGTGAGTGCACGCATACATCATCATGCACATTTCTATTGTGAAGGGAGCAGGTGGATTTCAAATGTCAAAATATTCAACACGAGCTGTTCTTTCTTTCAGAAACCAGGAGCAATATTTACAAGTGAGCCGCAGACTGCTTGGCTTTTCTCTCCTTATTAGTCCTTGTTTCTTGGTGACTCGTGTGCTGATGATTCTCTCTGGAGGCGGTCTTCCTTCTGTCCTTCTGCTCCACCTTCATCCCCTGAGTAAACATAATGACTCAACAAACAAGAAGCCCTTTAAGTGTTCTCTGGTTGGACCACAGGGAGACTAAATACTCTCAGCTGTCCATGCCACATTTCCCCTTCATTTCTAGTTTTGATCAGAAACACAAGACTTAAATCCATTGTTTTTTTTTAGGCTGTTTTTCGTGTGATTGCAGAGTAAAAATGTTTTAATGTGAGAAATGTCAGAGAATTTGACAGAGTTCCTCTTTTCCAGTCTGTTTTCACAGCATTTTATGGGGTTTCAGCATCTTGTGTTGACTCAAGCATCACATCTATAAACCCAGCTGGATTAAAAAGAAGCTGCCTGACCAAGGCTTTTAAATCAGGGTGTCACTGCTTTGAAATGGAGCATTTATATGATACTGCAGATTCCTTTTCAAACCATTTAGAACCCTGCATGGAGTCAGCTTTGACCCAGACATGTCATCTAAGTCGCATATAAAACTCAGATTTCTCATCGTGGTGATGAGAAACTGGTCCATGCGTTCATTTCAGCGCCACTTAAACCGAATATGTATCAGCCGATCCAACAACAGTGCTGCTGGGGACTGCTGAGGTTAAACCTCGGATTCCCACTGCAAAAGCAAACGGGAGGGATGTACACTGATTATTTATACATGTGAATGCAGCTATTTTTTCAGCGATAACGCTGATAAAATGTTGAATGTTCGAACAGCAGCTCTCCACATTAACCTCATAAACAACATTAAAACAGATAAATAACCAGATAGGAAACTTCAGTCCACATCAGAGGTGGACATAGTGATCATTTAGAAAACATTCTTCATGAAGAACATGTGAAACTGTTTCTATTTTCACGGTTCTAACAACCAAAGTGTTTGATTTAATTTGATGAGGAAAATGCTGATATCCAGAGATGTGGTGTGTAACTATGATAAAGTCTTTCAGCACACACACATCTGCTCCAACTGAACATTTACTGCAGCCATCAAAGGGGAAAACTGCGGTAATCTGCTGCTAATCTATGGTTTCTAATCCCAGCAGCCATATGGAAAGTGTCCAGCTACTCCCATCCCAGTCTCACAGACTTCATACACACCAGGAAAATGCAAGTGTCATTTCTCCTTTATCAGTCAAGGAGGGGCCTCTAAGTTCACTCAATTACCTGAAACACTTCCTCTGACTTCGCCGAGAAGAAGCAGATCCATCTTTATTACCACGACGGTTGCTGTGGAAGCTCTGTTCGTGAAAAAAAAGCAGGACTCGAACAGGAAGAAAGGGAAGTCACTGCAACTTAATCTTCTAAAGAACCCTGGAGTTGAGTAAAATCTAATTTTCTTTCTCTCTTGCTAACACCAATGTCCCATATTTCACGTCATCAGTGTCTAATTCCCGAACATGTGCGGAGCTTTTGCCTAATTGCCTTCAGTCTCCTGAGGGGTTTGATGAGACAGCCCATTTCCCAACTAACGTCTGTTACCACAGAAACAGTCTCATCATCATCATGTGGACCATATGTGTGGCTTATAGTATGTATGTTTGTTTCACTCCGTAACGCACACACATATGGAGGTGTTCTGTTACAAGCACTCAGTGATATTCAGAGAAAAGCAAAGAGACATAATTAATTCAGGGAGACTGAATCAAAGGACATTCTAGTTATGCTCCTTCCCTTCTGATCCCTTCTAAACACCGTTTCTCAATATTAAGCGTTTTTAATTATTTTGAGAATTTTTCTTTTTCTTTTTTGTATTTTAAACTAAAATGTCAAACAAAAAAAGTGAAAATTTAACACAAAATCTAAATTTCAATGTTACATAAAGGGTATAGGGTGACCCCTAATCCTGGTAAGCCTCAGATTCCCAAGTGCAAGTGAATGCATCATTTAATGCATCATATGTGGTTCTGTAGCGTAATCTGGACAAACACCAGAAGTAGAAGCTCTGCCGTGGCTGAGGTGGCATTTCTGTACATGTCAGAGCAGATGAGAATCAGACTATTTTCTTAACAACGCCAAAGAAACCTGGAAGGACTTCTGCATTTATTTGCTGTTCGAACAGCTGCAGACAACTATTTTTGTGGTTAAAAAAAATCAGCACCTTGGTGGTTGTCTGAACCCGTCGTGTGTGATATCATTTGAAAGATCTGATCTCAGCTAAACTCGATATCCCGTAAACATGACAGTAAAAGGGAGGGTTTTATGCTAGGTGTGGACTCTCATTGGTTGGTCTCAATTATGGATAATGCCATTGGTTCATTTTGATCATGTGACACACTTCACTGACTTCCTGTTTAGCTCCTTATGGGACTTATCGTGCGTTCCACTTCTCCTCTGTCTCATCGTTTTAAACTGCTCATTTAGCAGAGTCCTGGAAACTCAGTTACATCATAATTATTCATACTGAGATTAAAATGCAATTAAATTAAATTAAATCAAATCATCCGTGTTTGCTGTCGCTATAAAGAACTCCCTAATTATCCTGTGGCCACCGCTTTGTTATCACTTCCCATGGATATCTAACCGGGTGGCCATGAGTTAACTATCCCGTTCCCTTGTGTTAGTGATCTGTGGCCATGGATTCATGTGTTGTCCAGACGGGCTCCTTTAAATTCACTAGTTTTATGTTTTAGGATTCTTATGACTGTTGATTGGATTACAATCTATTTAGTTGGTGGGATTTGTTATTTTTGATAATTGTTCTATTGCATTTTGTAAAGAACTTGTTGAAAAGTGTTATAAATAAAGTGTTATTCATGACAGAAAACATTAAATCTAAACATTATGGCTTAGAAAAGCAAAACTTAAAAATGGAAAAAAAGTTTTAAATTAATCCCATTTATTATTTCTGGCTCAGTCAGAGGGAAAACATGGAATTCATAGTTTTTTGTTCTAAACTTTTGCTAAATTAACGCTATAAGCTAGTACAGCCGAAGAGATGTCGTCCGTTATTTGCAGAAAGAGGTGTTTGCATCCCTTTACCCTGTCAAGGCAGAGTGCGTTCTTTCTGTGCATTCTTTCTGTGTGTTTCAAAGGCAGAATAATTAGAATTTTCTGGCAATGCTTGAGTGAATCTGAAATTACCTGGATGATCATTGAGGCAGCATCCATATTTTATCCACTGACACTTTTCCTAAAATCCCTCTAAAAGCTGAGATCAAAGCAAGGCTGAGAAACCTGTAAGTGTTGAGAAAAGCTGCCCCAGCCTTCCAGCTCTAATCCTTTCCTTTCATTCCTTCAATGTGTTCCAACCTTGATCGCTCACAAAGCTCGAACACAAGCGGAGCTGCTCTCAGACTTCTGCCTCTGATCGCCTTGTCTCGCCTTGTGGCTTTTTCCTCTTAGGATGGAAAGCACTCATCATCAGTGTCAATGATTTGCACCTACGTTGCTATTTAAGTGATAACAAGGACATTTCAGCACACAGAAAGGCCAGTGGACCCCTCAAACCCGCCTTCCGTGGACAACCTGTTCTACCTCCTGATGAAGGAAAATTACAATCACTTCATTCTCTATTTTGATCTCATATAAGCTGCTCAGCTTAAGTCGTGCTTATATGGAGAATGTTTTTCGAGTGTATTTCTCGCCTCTATTAGGAAGTCAACGGTAGCGAGATAAAAGTAAAGAAAGAAGGTGAAGTGACATCCAGCAAAGGTCACCTGCCACGCAGGAACCACAGGTAGCTGCTAGGAGTCATGGTTGTCGTATATAACCCCTCCACGCCCAGGACACCCCCTCATTTGACATTCGATACAAATTCAAGACAGGTCAACCTGTAAATAACCTGCAGAAATACTCTCACACATTACAGATATTTATAGTCACACTGAGGCCCCCAGCACCTCCACATTTACTCTTAAACTGTAGCAGAGACGTTCAGCCAAGCTTTGTTCTGCCTTTTAACCCTTAAAACACCAAGACGTTTTTGCTATTTTGGTCTGCCTGTTTGCTTTGTTTTTGTTTTTCAATATAAAAATAATAAAAATAAATATATACATAATAAAAATGCATGTAAGACTTTTTCAGGACAGCCTCAGCTGTCAGATTCTGAGCCTAAAATGATGTAAAAATGAGTGTATTAATAGATATAGCAACATAAAGGCCAACCAAAACATTCATTTATTTATTTTCTAAACCACTTAATCCAATTCAGGATTTTCATAGTAGTGATGGTGATGTTTTTATGGTGAAATGTGATAAATAAAGCTGTTATCATGGATCATTGTGGATTTACCAGATAGAGTTTCTGAATAAAACTACATTTAGTGGCTGGATTGTAAACCTCCTGGACGGGATAGAAATGCCTGTAAGACTTCTATAGATCAGATAAAAGATAAACTATCCATCACAATTTAACCCACAGAGCCACACACCACTACTTCCTGAGAAACTGCGACATCATAAGAAATAAAATCTAGTGGCGTTTTAAGGGTTAAAGGAAAAATTTGGGAGTTTTTTTATTTGTTTGTTTATTTTTTTAGATAGAGTAGAATTTCTTCTGACAACCAAATAATTAAATACCTTCTGATAGTCAGAAATGCCTGTAACAAGACATC
This sequence comes from Melanotaenia parkinsoni, assembly GCA_036919975.1. NCBI lineage: Eukaryota > Metazoa > Chordata > Actinopteri > Atheriniformes > Melanotaeniidae > Melanotaenia > Melanotaenia parkinsoni. The sequence continues at coordinate 24,701,909 of JBAFTA010000024.1, forward strand.
TAGCAATGAGCTTGTTATAAATATCAAATCCTTGTTGCTAGACAAGAACATGATTAATTTTCCACCTTGACAGTTCTGGGTTGGACCCTTTTTCTCTCCAGAACTGTCTTAGTTCCTGGTGTCATTGATTGAAGCAGGTGGAGGAAACCTTCCTCAGAGGTTTTCTCCATGTTGACATGACAGCATCACACAGTTGCTGCAGGTTT
>JBAFTA010000024.1:24778909-24789122 GCA_036919975.1 Melanotaenia parkinsoni
CCGGTGGGAACCAAACCGTTAACTAAAACAGCCGCGGCGCAGCCGGTGGGAACCAAACCGTTAACTAAAACAGCCGCGGCGCAGCCGTAACATGGCGCACACGCACAAGGTGGAAATGAGGCATAACAGTACCCACGGAAACATCTAAAGAAGAGCTTTGCAAAGTCCTTCAAAGATCCTGGAGAACTATTCCTGATGGCCTAAAGACATGAGAGGGATCTTAAGGGTTCAGACTGTGTTGAGGAACCAAATAATCACTTTCAAGCTACCTAAATTAGGACAAACTCTGTTGACGCCGCTGATCTGTATTATTATTCATGTTTGTATCTGTTTTAATAAACCAGTGAACTTATTTTCTCCTACCTGGTGATATATGAAGGATTACAGGGTGGATTAAAACTCTCTCTGTATGTATGTTTGCCTGCAAACAACCAGTGTATCAGCAGTTAAATAATCCCACCTGACCCCACGTATGTGATTAAACAAATACTTTTAGATTAAAGATTTTTGTCTCTTTATCAAACCCACTCTGTGAACTGTTGGTCAATGTATTTACAGCAACAACTGCAGGACGTTTTTGTCTTTAATAACTAGACGTAAAGTTAAATGTGAGTTTCTTTGTGTACCTGCTCTTCTGCTGAGGACCTCCACCACTGAAGGGGGGAAGAAGCCCACCCGGTCCGTCCCCCGCTGGGAGTCGTGGACGTGGCCTTTCCACCTGCCGTCCGAGTGCTGCTCCAGGACCTGATGCCAAAAACCCAGAGTTAAAAGTTGTGTGCATGTCTGAAAACAGGCATTAGCCACACAACAGTTCACAATCGCATTAGAGGGGTACATGCGACACAATGAGTGCAAATTACTCAGTGATGTGGGGATGAAGGGTTTGATTAAAGCACAGAAATAAAAATAAATAAATCCTGCCCCTTGTCAGCGGTGCATTAGCTCCAAGTGATGTGTGCGACTCTCTCAGGAATGCATTTAAGACTGTAATGAGAGAGCCAATGAGCTGGAAATACACAATCTATTCATCACAAGAGTTAACAAAACACCTCGAGGGGACAAAAACAAAAAATACACCACAGAGCAAAGTTCCAGTTCAAACAGGAGTTCACTGGAGTAATGATATCAAAATACAGCAAAAAAACATGAATAGAATCAGCTCATATGGAGTGTGTGTGTGTGTGTGTGTGTGTGTGTGTGTGTGTGTGTGTGTGTGTGTGTGTGTGGAGGTGGGGTGTTGAGTAAACAAGCTGGTAATGAGAGAGTGACAGCAGCAGCAAGTCTGTGCCTGCTTCTCTGCTGTGGTCTCCGGCTCAGGGTACACCAAATTACCCCAAAACATCCCAAACAAATCCAACTCACTCAAGTCTTCATCACATAATCCCGACCCCCCCGCCCCCCGAGTCCGGGGGCAGGCTGAACAAAGCAGCGGTAAAAAGGCTCAGAAGGACTTCACATCAGTTCATGTTACATATTCTCTGACACGTTTCTGCTATTATCCCTGCAACATCAGCATTAATAAAACTCCATCAGCCGTAACTCTGTTCGCACTTGTTCTTTAACTTTATTCAAGAATGAACTCCTTTCTTTACCTAGAAACTGGAAAGTGGAGTATCCAAAACGACCAAATTCTATTTACAAAAATGAGCAAATTACTAAAAGACACTTGAATAGTGTTCTCTGTGATGGCCTTGTGTTGTCGGGAATCAGATTTCTCTCAGTCAAACTTTAAGCTAAGGGTCCTGAAACTTTGCTTCTGGTAGTGCAGGAAGCCAGTCTGGGGTTTACCACCTGGACCTGTGGAGCGAGCTGAAACCCAGGTGTGAAACAGCTGTGAGAGCTTGACTTTAATGGGGAAAACCTCTGCTCCTAAACACAACACGTAAGCCCAACGGAGACCCAGCATGATGGACGGATGCTAATCCCGGTTAGCGGCAGCTAAATGAATCAGGGAAGATGTGATGGGTCGCAGGCATGGTGGGTCTCTAGGAAGCCGCTGAAAAAGCTCGATTTACTCTGTTTTCTTTGAAATGGAAGCTAACAACCAGTAAAAGTTAAGATTTTTCTTAACTTTTTTCTTTTTAGTGCTGAGCAATGATTAGATTTTTAACCAGAATTAATCACGTTGTTGATGAAAGCTCAATAATCAATTAGAAAACAGTGTATTGCAGATTTTTCTTTCAAAAGTACTGCTAATGAAGAAAAGATCTGCTTTTTAACAGCAGCAGTTTAACGTTTTCCTGTCAATCTCAAACTTAATATTAATGTAATTTATAAGAAAAGTAGATTGAAAAGATTTTTCAGTTAAAAAGGTAGAAAGTCAGCAGGATGAATTTCAAAGCTGTGAATCTGCTTTCCTTCTAAACGCAATTGATCAGGACGGCTTCTCCAGGCTCTGCTAACTCACCTCCATCCCGCCATCCAAACTGACGTAGCTCTTCACCGACATCTCTGCCCTGCCTGCTCTAGGTGGTCTAACATCGGTCTAGACTGCAGCTGGATCATTTTCCACGCCGTGCTTAGCTTCTGAAGGGTTAATGATGTGTTTGGTGAACAGTGACAGCAGCGTTCTTCTCATTTGTAGATTAACTCAACATGATGATTTCCTACATTACTGCACACATCAAGTTATTCTCAGCATGCCAGAGACCTGAATACTTTAAGCCTTCAGCACGGTGTCAGCTGTTATGTGGATTTTTAAGTTCTTTAGAAATCAAATGGTTTGTTAACCACTTTTTAAAACTGAGAACGGTAAAATAAAATCAGACGCTGTGAAAAGACAGAAATTCTGGCATTTACACACGTAGTAACTCTGTGAAACCAGTGCAGCTTCAGCGACGGCGTGGAGATCCAGTCAATGCTCTCCCGACCCTGTGCCATTTGCCTGTATGTGCCTTCAGAGCCGGTGAGCAGCCCAGTCTAACTGTTTTACCCTCCCAGTATGGGTTTAATAACGTACGCTCCAGCCTGGGCGACCGGGAGCTGCCTCCAGCTACAGATGCATTTTTATGTGTTTCATTGATCTTTTGTGCAGGCGGCTGATGTGTCACCCCTCTAAAACACATTCCCCAGAGGGGACAATAAAACGTGCTGTACTGAGAACTAGAAAGCTCCAACCAAGTGATGGGGTTGTGTTTTAATTGGCTGTTGCTGTATTAGAAAGTGATTCTCCCACACAGAGACAGTTACCATGATAAGCTCTCCAGCCCGCAGGTTCAGAGCTGTCGGGTCGTGGAGGTTCCAGTAGTCCTTCACCGCTCTGACTTGGAGAGAACTTGATGCCTCTGTTAAAAAAGAACGAAAACAACGAAGCATCTTTACTCAGGTTTCTCTTAAGCTTCACAGAAGCATGAAAAGTAAAAAAAAGCGACAAGTTTCCGACCTCGTAGGAGCTGCTTGATCTCCCTGCTGGCTGAGGAGGTGGTGAACTGGTTGACGATATCCAGAGCGGTCTGGTTGTACGTGTTGCGCATATTTACATTAATTCCCGCCTAAACACACACACACACACACTAAGTGAGATGCACTTTAAAAACTAACTCCTGCTTTTATAGAAGAATGAGAAAGAAATCTGTAATCACATCAAGCAGCAGCCGCACTACTTCCGTCTTGCCGTAGAGGGCAGCCTCGTGCAGAGAAGTCCCGGCTTTGGTGGATCTGTTGATGTCGATGCCGGCTTTCAGCAGCAGCCTGGTAAATAAATCAGAAACATGCGTGTAAACCGCAGGCGGAGCTCACAAACACATGCATACATTCAACCTCTGCAAACATCTGCAACATCTCATTAAGCCACCACCCACGCACACACCCAGGATAACAAATCTGTCTCTGGTGCTGTCAGAGGTCCAGATGGAGGAATGCTGGCATCACAGCAGAGGTGCAGGAGGAAGAGGAGGATGAGGAGGTTGTTGGCTCATCATGTGGAGGTTTGAGTCGTGGTTTAAAGATGTAAACAATTCTGAAGCTGCATGATGACGAATTCATGCGTTTTCTGAACGTCCTTCTTTTTGTTGCTGCACCACGTTTCAGACCAACAGACCTGGGGGGCTGATACCTAACCCCTACTCCCCACAGCTAATTAGATTCATTACCAACCAGCCAGTAACATGATCGGGTATAAAAAGTTCCTCCCAGAGTTCAAAACAGAGGAGTTCAATGTTCCTACAAGCTGTTTGGATCAAATTCAGAGTGAAGGAGAGGATGGTTCTCAATTAAGTTAAATGATTTAAGAAAAGGGTTGAAATGTGAATTTCAACATTTCCACCCATCCAGCACTGCGGGACAGAAACAGAAAGCTGAAATCTTCTGCTGTAACCTGCAGCTTCTGCCTCCTCTCAGTTTTAATCGTGTTGCTACGAAATCCTGAGAAGGCTCAGCGTCTCAGAGGTGACAGAGCTCAGACCTGGATGCTATTCCTGAAGAGAAACAGCTGCTCACACACACGTTAGATTCTCAGCGATCAGCCACAACCTTCACACCACGGAGAGGGAACGTTACTGGTCAGAGGACCGACCTCATGTCAGACCGCTGGTTTGAATGGCATACTGTCCTCCCACTGAGAAACACCCGGTTCCTCATTTATAAACCATTCATAGAAACGGACTTAAATTTTAACCTATGAATGAAATGTTCATTTTGTAAGTACAAAAAATCCGTTTATCAAACGTGTGGAGGCCAGTCGCAGCACATTAGCCAGTAATCAGCTGACGATAAATCCCACATGATCTAAAGCACCTACTTGTTCATGGTCACTTCCACTCAGAAACATCCTCAGTTAACCAGATATGGTGAGTACACATCTTTTTAGAAGTCACATGTAAATCACTGTTGTTCTCCTCAGAGTGAAGGTAGAGGAAGAAAGACTGAATTTTGAAGAAAAAGTGTTGTGGCTCACAGACGAGACGAGTCTGCAGCTGAAGGGCAGAAGGCCCTGTGAAGCTCTTTGGTTGACCTCGGCTGCTTCTACATGTTCTGTAGAAATGAAGGAGACACACACATTCCCACAAACACTGCAGCTTCTGAATCGTTCAGGTCAAATAAATGTGTTTTTGTTCAGAGAAAAGAGCACATAATGTCCCACTTGTCTCCTATCTCATGTCATTTAACAACCTGAATAGTTGTTAGTAAGAGTGGGCAGAAACCTACCAGGCTCTCTTTCTGGAAGCATCTGATCAGCTGGCTGACGACGAGCTCACAGCCGATTCCATAACAGATCAATGATAATAAGTTCTGATCTGTTTGTCACTGGGATCTGTTTAAGTTTTGAAACCAATAAAGTTATACACCTGGTTATTTTTTTTCTCTAAAAGTTTACTGGTTGTCATTTAGTTGAAATAAAGAATGCAGGAAGACGCTGATACACCTGCAAAATAATGCGATTTCCCTGTTCTACCACTAGATTCTGTACATGTGCAGGTCGGAGATGCTCTTCTGTTTACACACATTTCTAAGTGGAAGTACAAGGAAAATGTTTTCACAGTAAAGACGCACAGATCTGTACGGCTGATAAAGAAGGGCCCTAATTTTCCTTGTAGAAATCTTGTCAGTGGGTCCTGCTGTGACGGTGTGGGGGTAAAAACAGGAATCCCTCAGTGGGAAACCAACGTCTGGATTAGCATGTCTGCTAATGCAGGTGGTGATTTTTTTGAGCTCAAACGTGCTTCCTGCATGTCTTAGTGGCTTAGCTAGCTCAGGAGGAAAGAGATGATGGTGCACAAATAAGTGAGGGAAGATAATTAGCAGCATGTCTCAGAGACAGGGAGGTGCTTCCTGGCAAAGAGAACATATCTATGAGAAACTGCTGACATGTCTGGGGGTGTTCACACATTGTCGCGCATCTATTACCCCTGGTGCTTTTTCTTCACATTGTACCTCCATGATCTGACCGATCACACCCAGTATGGTTTGCTGGGTTTTACTTTCGGTGTGGCACAAGTCTGATCTGCTGCATTCACATTAAGAGACACACATCTGCAGCTGTGAGCTTATTTAACAGCAGACCAGCTGTAGGAAGGAGTGTGTAATAAATAAATAGTTGACTTTCCAAACTTTCCTCCTCCATGATTTTACACCCGGTGGTGGTTTTATTCTCAGCGTCAGAGGCAACCAGATGAGGAAAGTGAAGCTTTGCCTGATCATTTATCGCTGTCTACCGCAGTTTTCTTCAACACCTGCAACCTGCTCCTCAGTTTGATAAGAATTTATGCCAAGGCGTGCTACGAGGAAGCAGTCGCTCCAGATGGACGCCGGTAAATACCCATGGTTCTGATTCCTCATCAACGTGTAGAAAAGCTCATTTTTAGCTGTTTCCATCCATGTTTTACGTAACCACTGCACACTCGGCATGTTCATTTAAACGTTTAGTAAAAGAAAACTCAATAAAAACAGGAAGTGGCTGAGTATTACTTCCTGTAATACTCAGCCTCATTTGAATGGCTGTTATCTCACAGTCACTTTAACAGACTGATGAAGCTACAAATCTGAACTCCCTGCTCTCCATCACGTAAAAACGTACGCATACCGTCTCTGTCCACATGCTTGAAGCCTTTTCTTTAAAGTGTCACAACGTAACTTTCAAACTTTAAAACTCTGTTTCTGACTCATTGAATGGTACGCTGGCATTCATTACGCACACTCCTGGAGCCAGCGTTGCTCTGCATCATCCTGAGAAACCCGCAGAGCATCGCCCAGAGAGGAGACAGGAGGAAGATGGATCAGCCATTACTTCAGTTCAGTAGTGCTGCTTATTACCTACAGTTTTCACTCAGTAACATGGCCTACTTCAATAAGCTCAGCTCGATCACAGCCAGATTCAGGTCATATCGATCACTTTCATTATGTGTCTCATGATTAGTTGAGCTTTGATCTGCGATCGCTGTAGATAAATTGTGTGCTGGTGGATGTGTTGGTCTTCAGCGCTGTCAGTTCAGAGACACATCTGTCACCTCTGGTGTGTACTCAGAAGTTTTAACGAGGAATTTCATTGTTTGTTGAGTCGTATGTTGAAAAAAAGCTGGCATGGATGGAAGAGCGGAAATTTCTGGATTCTAAGAAACATCAATGATGAAGATGTTTCTGCATGAATGCAGAGACAGGATGTAACAGGAAGTTTGCATCCGACGGGGCTTTCAGTATTCAGCTGTACGTCTGGGCAGACTTCCGACTCCAGTGGATATTAAAAGTTTTAAAATGTCAGGATTTTATGATGCTGAAAAATGAAGCAACAATAAATCATTGAATCTGTTAAGAACTCCTCCAGCTAAAGAAAAGCACCCACAGAGCATGATACTGCCCCCACCATGCTCCTCCCATCATTACAACTAAAGAAATCTCAAACGCACAGAGCCAGTGATTTTGTTTATAAAGCTGTTGTTTAATGTCTGACTTTAATCACCTTAATCACTGAGCCAAATCAGCAGTTTTTTCAGTGTTTCTTCAGCATTACTGGCTGTTTAACTTTGCACAGTCCTCACATCTGGTGGTTTGATAACTTTTACATCCTTTTCATGGAATATAAACAGTTTGTACAGACTCGTTTTTTCACCACTTGGGTGGTTGATTAGACGATGCTGTATAAAAGCATGGCAGGCTGATGTAGAACAGCATATACAAGTACATGCTGCGTTCACTTGTCGAGGTCAGGGGTTGAGCGGCCGCCCTAAGTACGCTGGACAAATTTGTAAAAGCACCAATGGGCCAACGTCGATGAATCAAGAACAGAGATTTTAGCTACCAAAAAAAAAGACAACAAAACAGAATGAGGCATATCTTGCTTCAGGTTTGACCAGGTGATGGTCAGGCAATGGTCAATAGACGGTGAAGAGACCACAGTGTGCTGTTCGTGTCAAAATATCAGCATGTGTCAGTAGAAGCCCAACGCTGTCTTTACTTTACAAAGAAACTACTCAACTGTCATATTGTTGTTTTACTAAAGCAGCATCTGACACATTGAAAGCTCAGGTCACCTGAGGTGGTTTGCAGTTTCCTGCTTTAAGCGCCTCACGCCGTAGCAGAGTTGATGATTCCTTCTGCCACAGACGTGGTTTTAGTTAACGAAGACGCAGTCAATGGAGACTTCAACCTGAGTCACCCAGCCCCAAGTCCGCCTCTTTATCCACTACTAATATATGCATACATACATACATATACATATATATATATATATATATATGTATATATACACTACCGTTCTAAAGTTTGGGGTAACTTTGCCATGGGATTCAATAGGGAAGTGACCCCAAACTGTTGTATGGTATTGTATATATATATGTGTTTTTTTTCTCTCTCTCTCCTTTATGAGCATGGCCTGGCCAGCAGCAGTAACACAACCAGGACAGGTTGCACAGGACAATACCTTATACAGTACCTAACAATATTAAAACACACATTAAAACAATATTATACTCACTTCTTACTTATTTCATTTTAATTTCTTTATTATTATTATTCCACTTATTTTCTTTTTTTAAGTATTTATTATGATTCAGTTCTTTTTATCACAGATTTATATTTATTTAAAATAATACTAATAATTTCTATACTAATAAAATACAATTATCTATTTTATTCTTATTTATATTCATTTGTTATAATTATTATTTTCATTTCTACATTTATTTAATCTTTATATTTTTATGTATTTATATGATTATTTTATTATTTATTTTATTTATTAAGTATATGTTGATTTATATTTTATTTATGTATTCTAATTTATTTTTATTAATAATCATTTATTAAATAAATATCTATTTTTGCAGCCTCTCCACAGAGCCAATCCCCGCCGCTCGCTGTTATCTCACCTGATGACGTCTTTGTGTCCGTTCCTGGCTGCCAGGTGGAGGGGGGTGGTGGGCGGGGAGTTCAGGCCGTCGTTCCCTCCATCTCCCTCTAACAGCGTCGTCACCATGTTGCTGCTCAGCAGCAACTGAGCCACCTAAAGAGAAATCAGTCAGAAGATGAGGCGTCTGCTGGCAGAATCAGGACAGGAATTATAACACAGACATAAATAATGTATGTATGCAAAGCCGAGCTCCTTGAAGTTCCCTGGAAAAATACATAGTGATATAAAATACTGTATATGATCATTAAATGTGGAAAGTTGAACCAGCACTCAGAGGCTTATCCACTGCCCAGCAGCTGTCTGAAGATACCACCGCCAAAATAATAAAAAAACAGCCTAAAGCCGTCTTTCTGCTCTTTTACAGCTAAACTGCAAACTCAGACCCAACAAGGAAACATTTAACAAGCATGGGAAGAGTGTGTGTGTGTGTCTAATTCTGAATTATAGTGCCAGCTATACATCTCACAGCCCAGCTAATCCGCTGATGTGGCAGGGAAACAGTAAAACACACTGAAGTGTGTGTCCAAAAACAGCCAATGAGGCCTGTTTTCCTTTCACTTAAAAAGGCTAATTTTAGCCGGGTCACTTCCCTCCAAGCTGTGGCTCATGTTTGATACGGATCATCCTCTAGAGAAAAGGAGGGCAAGTGTGTTTTCATATGCAAATCATTGGATTATTTGACCAAGTACATGAATGAATCCAATCTCTTCAGTAAAGAACCATAAAATGTAGTACTTAGAAGAAATGATGTAAAAACAAGTTTTTTTTTTTTTCTATAATTTGGGCAGCCATTTATTCTAAATACAGGGAAAAGTTTCTCATTTCCAGATATAAAGACATCCAAACATTCCCATACCTTCAGTCTGCCAAACTCGCAGGCCAGATCTAGCGGCGTCTTCTTAGCCTTGCTCCTGAGGCAGGGATTAGACTGATGCTGCAGCAACATCTCCGACTGAGAGCGAAAGGGAGAGAGTATCGCTCTGTAAGTAATATCACCTCATGTATAATGCACATGCACTCACACGCCAGTCATCCCCTACATGTGTTTTGATGTTTTGTCTTTGATCAGAGGGGAGGAACATACGATAGCGCCGGTGCAGCTCCTGTTCAGGATAGACGGTGTTGTCCGTGATGGTGTTGTCAGGTCTCAGCCCGGGTTTGTGTTACAGGTGGAGATGTATGAGTTTTCCCTTTAACCCTTAAAACTCCAAGCCATTCCTTGCTATTTTTGGTCCACATAATTTTTTATGTAAAATTACATATAGATGCTATTTTTATTTTATTTTTTCCAGGACAGCCTCAGCTGTCAGACTGGGAGGTAAATGATGTAAAATGAATGTATGAATAGATGTAGCAGCATAAAGGTCGACC
>JBAFTA010000024.1:24808263-24822877 GCA_036919975.1 Melanotaenia parkinsoni
CACCACATCCCAAAGCTGCTCTACTGGACTGAGATCTGGTGGCTGTGGAGGCCGTTGGAGTCCAGTGAACTCATTGTTATGATGTTCACCCTCGAGATGGCTTTGTGTGAAAATCCCAGTAGATCATTAGTTTCTGAAATACTCGGACCAACAACCATGCCATGTTCAAAGTCACTTAAATCCCCCTTCTGCCTCATTCTGGTGCTCAGTTTGAACTTCACCAAGGGGTCTTGACCAAATGACTAGATGCACTGAGGTGCTGCCGTGTGATTGGCTGGTTAGATATTTGTGTTAACAAGAAACTGAACAGGTGGAGCTGTAAAAGTGGCCAGTGAGAGTATTTTTTTTCTTAAAACTACAGACAGGAAAGTGAACACCACACACCCAGGGGCATCCAAACAACACTAAATTTGAAAAGTGACACGCTTCTCTTCATGAATTCTTCATCAACTCCGCCAGCACTGCACAGTTTGCTTTCAGCGTAAACTCTCAGAACCGGGTCTTGGGGAAAAACTCTTTTATATCAAATCAGTTTCAGGCTGTATTATCCAATAATTTTCTCTATTGTTAAAAATGAAGGAAGCAATCTCCCATGGTGCAGCTGATAACTAGGTCAGACACTCAATATAAACACTCAATAAAAGGTAATGAGCCAGTGTGGAAATTCAACAGATCATGTGTTGTGCTGCTGCGTGCACTCATGTGCGCGCACATGAACCAGAATTGCTGCATGTGTTTACTTACCTCAAATCAACAAGGACGTTAGAGCAGGCATAAACACACCTGCAGCTCTCATCTTACACAACACATTTTAACTCTGGACCTTCGGGACAAAACACTTTACATACCATTCAAATCATCTGTTTACTCTGCTTACAACGCTCTGCACAGCCCTTCCTTTATTACTGTCTAATCTTCCTAAAGCTATCAGACCCGAGACTATGTGCAACAAGACTGACACCACTGTCCAACAACATTGGCCTACTAAAACCTACAATGGACAGGTGTTTAAAGTTCTTCTAGAGAAGTTTAAACCATTTCATCTTTATAGTTAAACAAATACGTGCAGCCAGCGAGGTGCAAATCCCTCACATGACAGGCTGATGAAAACAAGTTAAACCACTATGATCCATCAGTGGTGTCTATGAAAGACTTTAATACCTTTATGAGCCGATGGAGATACAGAAGAAGAATATTTAACAGATCAGAAATGTTCAGCACTGGGAACGCCACCCTGAAGATTCCAGGTGTATTCCCTCCCTTCCAGGATGGTTTCAAAGAGTAACATCCTGGTCTACGGATGACAGAAATAAAAGAAATTCTCATGATTATCACAAAGAAGTAATATGTCAGGAAGTGGTGCAACATTGGCCGTTAGACGCAGCCGGTCTGTTGTGGTCTTGTAGTTAAACATGACGACACAGAGAAAACGAGCTGCATCTGGTGTCTGCAGGAACTTTGGTTTTAAAAGGTCAGACCAAACAACTCGTTACTGAAAATGATGTCTCGTTAAAGTTGTCAACACCAGCAATCTGTTTTTCTCTGTTGCTACTTTTTATTTTGAACAGTTGCTTGTTTGTTCTGTTCCTGGTTGTTTCTATGTTTACTTCCACATATCGTGAAACAGAAACTACTCCGTGTGCCAGCAACTGCCATTTGAAGTGAATTCAATCTGCTGCACCACCTTAGCTGCAAACTTGCCTTGAATCAGCATCCTCCTCATCCTCAGGTAAAACTGTTTGCTAGAGATACTGACTACGATATAAAAAGAAAACCAACACTACCACTTTCCATACAGCCAAAGACCAGGTTCTGAGTGGTTCTGTGGAGAGAGACGGATTCAGGGCAAAGATCCAAACACATTCTGAAACTCAGGTAAAAATGATCCTTACTGAACGTCCGTCATGTCAGCTGTACATCAGTGTAACGTAATCCTACACTTTACATGGCGGAGAAAAATATGCACACAGTATTGTTTGTTTGCAGACATCATTGTTTCTTCTTCTACTGTTTCTAGAAAGTCAGACCGCGACTGATATTGACACAATGATGCATCACAACTGATGGATCACTGCGTTTAAACGTGATAAGCACACGTCACGACTGGAGTAACTTTTTCAGGGTCAGCGTAAGCAGCACAGGGCTGGTTGGAAGTGGAACCTCACTGAAGCAATGTTGTGCATGTAAACATGGCTACTGTAATTTTGCTCATACAGCCCAGCACTAGTAGAAGACTGAGAGGAAACATCCTACCACTGGCAGTGGCAAAAGACTGAATGAGATGTACCTTAAGAAAACCTGCTTCACCACAGTATTTTGGTGTGTAAATGGCATGTCTGAGCGGGAAGCCGGTGAGGCGTCAGCTCAGAAAGCCCCTTGCTTGGTGGAAGACTTAATCTAATTCTCAGATCAACTATAACCCTACCAGTGGGGCAATAAACACAAATATCCAATGTCCAAAAGATTCCAGGCTCAAACAATCAAAAACACAGGGAAATTAGAGGTTTTCTCCATCTGTTTTTCCTGATCTTAATCTCAGCCGTGTTTGTCTCCATCCCGGAGCCACAGGGTGTAAATGAGAGGAAATACGATGCAGGTTCATGAGGAGTTCACCTGGCTGGCAAACTTTCGGCTCATCATCCTCGGCTCTTTAATGGCACACAGGTCCTGTTGTCACTTTCTCTTTCAGTAGTTTATGACCAAGTTTGTTTCCTCATTTGTGACTTGTGTTATGCTTGGCATACACTCCTGAAGAGGATTTCCTACTTGCCTCAGTCGTTTGTTGTGACTTCACTGGTGTGTAATAATGTGATGATCAATGAGTGGATCCCTAAAGCAGCATTAATACTGCTAGAAAGAAAGGCGTCAACCATGTTCCTAGTTCAAAGAGGGCAACAGTGTCCGAGCCTTTAGGCCTTTTCCATTTATGCTAATCAGGTCTAAAACATTGACCAACTGAGCCCCCCACCTCCAGATAATTAACCATTATCTAATCACTGAACCACACACCAGCACAAGTTCACACTCTCCTGCATTCATGAAAAAGTCTGATCATTACATTTAAGAAACAAGCCTCAGTATGTTACGGGAAAATATCAAATGAGAAAGCAAAATATTTGCTCAATTAAACAAGTTAAGACAACAGCTAATCAGACCCTGAACCCGCTGGCAGAGACGGTTTTTACTAACAGCATCCAACACTGACAACAACCCGTCACTAGAAGAATTCAGACACATCTGGGCCTAATCTTAGCTACTGTTGGCACTTCTGGTTCAGATACAGCACTAGCAAGTGTAATGTAGGCCAGATGTGGTCCAGATGTCAGCTGGTGGCTTGGATGTGGATTATGGTAAGTGCTGTGTGGGCCAGGGTTGGTCTAAATATGAAGAGCCAGCCTGGACATCGTTGACGACCATGTCCTTGTGGGTCAGTTTGGTCAGCCTCACTCACACGGAGTCAACAGTGTGAGTCAAAGCCAAGTCAACCTGCAGAAGTGGGCCATATGTGGGCCAAACATTTTTCTGCTATCTGGGATTTTTTTTCTTGTCATGTGACCACAAAATGTCACATCTTTAGATTTCACCCTGTCTGTATTCGTCCTGTCCGAAGATGGAGGAAACATATCATGTATAAATGACCCGTTTTTCAGACCACCATTTAAGGAAGTTTAGGTTTCCAGATGTTTACATTTTTACCTAATGATTTAAAAAGGATAACTTTCACGATTTATTGAAAAGTCTTGTGTTATTTGAGGGGGAGTCTACTCATCACTGGAGGAATTTCTGAGTTGTTTTACGACTTAAAATTGATCCAATACTCTGTTGGTTTTATCGGGGTCCATATATTATCTGAGATCTGAACTATAATATTTAGACCTACTCCACACACAGTACAATGCCGGCATACTGTGTGGAGTACTTTTTTTTCCAGTGGTGTTTAAATTACTTAGTCATTATCACTAGTCATCTTCACACTGTAATGGTGTAATCTGGCTACCTGTTCCTACATCAGAGTTCTTTGTGAATTGATTCAGTCGTGCTAATTTTAAAGGTTGCTAAGACTTGAATCCCATTAAGTCTACAGATAAATTCAGGCAAATACCTGAAGTACACACTCCTCTGCTGCGGTGGCATTTCTGTCCATGTTAGAGCCGAAAAAAGGAGAAAAAATGAAGAAAATGAACTAGAATATTGTTTAATTAGTAACCAGGTCAAACATCTGAACACTGCTGTCTGTTTGTGGTTAAAGGTAAGAAATACGCAACTACAGGGAACTGTGTATAGATGTGTACCTGCATATGCATTCATACTGTGTATTTTATCTTTCATTGTGTATTTAGTTTTGTATCACTCATTTCAAACACGTCTCACCTCTTCAAACCCTCCACAAAGGTTTCTTTCTACGGCAAAGTTATCAAAACCTAAATTGTATAAAACACTGCAGTAAAACCTAAAAAACACCAGTTGTGTGTTTCCTTGTTTTTCATGTTGTGTGATTTGCTTAACATCTTAGCATTTCTTATTACTGCCCTACCACAGCAAAGTCACTGTCCTATTACATAATATGATTTATGTTTGCTTTCAATTCAGGACAGAAGACAAGATAAGGAAAAAAATCAAGGAATGAAATGTAAATTAGGTTATTAAAAAATGAAAAAAAGGGTTTGATAACAATGGAGATGAAAGCTGCAACAGCAACCTCTCCTGCTGATTCTCATTAGCGCTACTAGAAACTGATTCAACTCAACTCCCAGCTGGGAGACGCTACCGCACCAAAACACATTCCTGTACACAGAAAATTAAAAACAAACACGCCCTGTAAGACGGTCACATTCTCCTTATCTGTTTAAAAAACAACCCCAAAAAGGCTGAATCCTCTGCTTTTTTCACCTGATTTTATCGTAGATTTGAATCAAAACACATGGAAACACGTGTGTGGCATGCAGGGGCAGGCAGACCTCAGCGGCAGCCTGAACGCAGCATCCACCCGGCTGACAGCTCTTTTCTTTTTATTGTACAGAAAAGAAAAGAACTAAATGAAGATGAGCTCCAGATCTAACTATGTGCACCCTGAAGCCAGTAATAAAAAGGTGGTTATGCCAGATTAAATTATGCTGTCAACTGCAACCACAAACACACACACACACGGGGTAAGTAAGTAATTCCTTCGGTAAATTCCTCAGCAATCCCAGACAGGCTGCCCCATCTGTCACGGAGGGAAAGGTTCAGGATTAGCGTGCATGTGTGTTCATGTGTGTGTGTCCAGTACCAGAGCAGGTGAACTGGAAAGCTGTTCACAGACTACTTGGCTGCTACCCAGCTGTCTGGGCTAATCAGTCTTCTACTTTACTAGCCTATTAGTAGGTTAGCTAATGAGGCTAATTAAGTAAGTTGCAACTCAGATGAGAGTACATTTAAAAACATTAACAGATTTTTATGTGCTTCATACACACACAGGTCACAGTTCACCGAAGCACACATCAACACACACGTGCACAGCTAGCCTCAAAGCTACTTTTAAATCTAACAGATTTCTAATCTGACATAAGGCCAGATGGGCTGGGACTAATTCAAGGTCCAGACTCGATGGAGGTGGAGGCTGGTGGCTTCTGGGCTTGACTGGCTAACCTTTCAGCAAGCGCATGCTGGGTTGAACAACTATCTTAGCTCTGTGCAGTGTAAAAAAAAACACACTAAAAAGTGCATTAATCAGCATTTTGGTGATGACAGAAATAGATTTATAAATGCATGTATAAATCTATGTATATAAAGAGATAGAGTTTAACTAATTCTAGAAGTACAAAACTTTATAAAACGCCTCCAGTATGAGATGAAATGGGTCTTCAGGCACATCACAGTTCGAAGTGATAAAAAAAATGATAATTGATGCATCTTTGTTCTTGTGGGATGACAAGACTGACGCAAAGAGGAAAACTTGTTCATCTGCAGGACAACTTCTGTTTCCACCACATCAGAGCAAAACATGGAGCTGAATCAAATCCTAAACGGTCCTGGGTTGACCAGATTTCTATCAGAGTTCTTCCACATCTGATTGCGACACTTCTCATCCGGCCAAAGCTTCGACACGTGTTTGTTTTATTTGCGTTTACCCACAATGCCCTTTGCACTGTAGCCTACTTCCTGTATTTGGCTCACAAGAAGCCAACCAAAAGCTACGTTTGTAGGCAGACCAGAGTTCGCTCCTTTCATCAGAGTTTGTTCATTCACACCTCCCCCTAAACGAAGCAACCCACCCAGCAGGGATGTCCAGCTCCAGTCCTCAAGGGCCACAATCCTGCATGTTTTTGATGTTTCCCTGCTCCAACACACCGGCCTCAAATTAATGAGTCCTTGTGCAGAACTTCAGAGGCTGTTGGACCTATTTAATTGGAGTCAGGCGTGTTGGAGCAGGGAAACATTACAAACCTGCAGGACGGTGGCCTTTGAGGACCAACTTTGGACATCCCTGCCGTAGAAGCTAAGACAATGGTTTCTATTGGATTTTGAACAGACCTTCTCTGTGGGAGGTGTGTGTACACACGCTGTCTTCAGTCACAGACACATTTACACATTAATATTTTACCCTAAAGATGCAAAAAGATGGATTTTCGGAGCATGTGTGGAGTACGTCGGTCCATGTGAGTCTAGTTGAGCATCTGCATGTAGGAGTAATTCCACCGTATGGTCTAGGAGAGACATGCTGGCTTTCTGAGCATTGATTTAGCACAATTTCAGTCAGTCTGACGTCTTCATATTTTTTAAAGCCATTTGGATTCGACTGGATAAAACCCCTTGTTTTTAAAGATGTGCTTGCATACTATATGCAGCAGTTATCAGACTGACTGAAAATGGCTTATAATGAATAAATCAAACAGCAGCATTGTACAATCGCACAGCACTCACACTATTGTGCCACAGAATGTTAAAAATCTCATGAATATTTAATTGAGATGATTAAATTAAAGTGGTTAATACTGCCAGGCCTGTATTAGTGTTGGTCTTCAATCCCACATCTTCTATGCGTGGCCTGCATTTGGATCTAATCAAAGAACAATCTAATCAAATAAATTAAAAATACTCAAATTTGACCTCAAAAAAGCTCAAATTATGTAGAGAGCAAGAACATGTTCTATTCAATGCAGCTTTATTTCTGTAGCACCAAATCACAACAAGGTCAGCTTAAAGATGCACTACAGAATCTTTGCAGTTTTTCTTAGTGACGCGGTCCAGACCGACGGCTGGTCCAGCATCCATCTTGTATCCAACCTGAACTCTGGGATCTCTCCAGCCAGTAAAGACGACTTGACTCTTGCCTTTTCTCTTCTTCTGTCCCTTTCTCCCTTTCTTTTTATTCCTTCCTCCAATAATGTCTTCTTGTGTTTCTTAGCTGAATCAGCCTCGGTGTGCGTTCAAAACGATTGCTGCGTTTATATCGGCCTACTAGCATGTGGCGCGTTGCATGAAGCAAAACTCTCGGCCTCGGGACATAAATGTCCCATCAAACAAGCCTAGAACGCAGAGTTTGGAAAGGAAAGGTCGGAAAGTTGCATAATGAGTCTTTAAAGTACTTTACAGACGTGATCTGTTCAATCCTATTCATTGTGATCCAATTAAAACAAACCCACATTAGTCCAATTTATAATGACTGTGTTCATGAAGCCAATTCATAAGAATTAATTGCCTAGCTAAAGAAAATAATCAGTCAGTGCCCCTTAATATACAAATTTGTTCCAGATGAGGTAAAAACCTCAGAGACGCTGACATGTTTGACAAACCGGCCAAAAAATACAGCAGAGTTACACTACAAGGAGTTAGTCTGTGGAACAAGAACACAGAGGAATTAAAGAAATGTTTAACAATTCATCAGTTCAAACAAATGTTTAAATCCATGAAATTCAGACATTATGTGGAAGAATGTTCCCAGTAACCCAACTGTCCGATTACGTGTCTTCTAAATACACATTTAGCTAGCTGATGATGGGAGCATATTTATCGCAGCAGGTGACAAACTTCTCCCTTTCAGACATAAACCATGAATCTATTTATCAACTAAAACCCCATTTTCACCTGAGAAATATCCTTGCATGTAGTATGTTTTTAAAGTGTTTTTCCTACACATTTGCTGTAAAATATGCAGAGATATGCTAACATGTTAAATCTTACCCGTCAGCTTCATCTGCTATGCAGTGTTCATTACACATGGTAAAAAATCCTGACACACAGGCCGAGAGACGTCCTGACAAAGACGAGGGTTGGACCGTAAGTCAAGAGTAAAGGAAGCATGTGTTCAAACAAAAGACATTGTAATGGTGAAGGCCTTTGAAGGACTTCTAGCCTTTAATGGACCCTGTTAAGGGAGGGGTTTCTGTGCATCTGTACGCACTGCTTGGAACAGCTAAAGCAAAAAGAGTGAAGCTGTACGTCCACTTAGATTGGCTGAGCAGCCAACCTGATGTCAGCAGATGGCTGACTGGAGAAGAAACCTCCATCTCAGCTGCCTGTCAGTCAAAGCCTGCCTCAGTGCCACAGCTAATCCCTGAGGGACACTGCAGGTCTTTTTACTGACACCCCCCAGCCAGGGTTACTACGGCGTACCTGCACCAGCACCACAACAACTGAGGAAACACAACTTTGGTCATAAAAAGGCTTAAGCCTAAATATCTTCATGCAAAACTGATGTGTGTTGGGATAGAAGCCACTTCTGAAGCACACCTCATTAGGAAAACAGACCGAAGCGTGTGGATGTTTTGTCATTTATCGCTGTGCTACTGCAACATTTAAATGCAGCTCAGTTACATAATGGTATCCAAGTCTTCATGGACCATCTATCCCACACCACATCAGGATAAAACTTTTAATCAGCCATCAGAACAAATAAACAAAGGAAGGAAGAGGCAGCCCCTTCTAGCAATGTTACAAACCAGGCAAAAACTGGATGAGGACTAAATTTTCTGCTCTGAATAAACACTTATTGTGTTTGTATTTACTGCAATGTTGCGCTGTGGTTTTACTCTGTTTCACTTGGTATTATTCCACTAAACAACAACATAAACAATATAGTTTGTCCTCCTCATTCTGTATGTAGTCCATGTGTTGGTGTTTCTTTTCTCCAGGCTAGAGACCCAAAGGTTTGAGGATGTCCAACATCATAAAAGCACACGTGTAGCTTTTATTTGCCGTCAGTCTGGAAACGAAAACCAGCGAGAGGTCGTCGAAGGGTTTGTGTGGAGGTGTGAGCGGTTAAGTTTCACCAATTCTTTTGACTGATTCTTCTATTTCTTCCTTCTTTTAATAAGCTGGTATGCTATGGATTGTTATCAAATCATCTGATTCTTCAAAGGTTAATTAAACACCTCTCTTGTATTCTAATGATAGGTTACCACTGTCAGGACAATCCGAGGGTTGACATTTTTATGAGTAAATATATAGCTGCAGTCCTTATTTTTGGGCCAGCTGGACCTCCAACCTTTTCAGAGCAGGTCACTAGAAAGCAATCAATCGGTCCACATTGACAGAGCTCTGCAGCAGCAGCCAGTGGAGGTCATGTGCAGAGTTCCCACCGCCAGCTGCAGCCTCTGTTGTGCTGCTGTCAGACACTAAACACTCCGACCGAGGTGACAAACGACCACGTCTTTGACACAGCTCTGCAAGGGTCCTCAGCCGTGTTGAAAGCAGGAAGACATGACACACCACCCACCGCTGCAACCGTTTCACACTTTATGATTTCAAGCAATATTACTGAATGCTGCTGCAATGCAGGTGGAAGGCAGAGTAAAATGAGAACTGTATAAGTCTATAATCAGCTCAAAGTGAGGTAACTAAGAGGCCAAAGGTTAATGTAAAGAGCTCTGGAGTTCAACAAAAGGCTTCTATAAGAAGAAGATAAGTTTCTGAGACTAAAAATTAACAAAACGGCCGTCAAGACAGTGAACACTGAAAAAGGGAATAGTTGAACTAACTCGTATGACTTGATTCAACTGGTAAAAAGTGGCTGAATTAAGTTTGATCCAAGTTCAGTTAAGTTCATTAAGAAGTCAGACCGACTCAAATCGTTAAGTTTCCAATAAAAATAATAAATTTCAAATAAAGAACCCGAATCGCTCGGACTCAGTTTGATGGAAAAATCACCTTAAAAACCTCAAACGAAATATTTCATTTAGCCAAGAATAACTTTACTTTCGCATAGAATTTAATAACATATCTTCTAAAGAGAGGATTTTAACTGTGCATTTCTTTGTGTTGGGGTATTCCTGCAGCAAGCAGAGCTGAGACTGGCCGGCGTGATGTCAGTCAGGAGCTTGATTCCCGTCCCTGGTCCGACACGGAGATGGTGTCCCTCCCTGTACCGTCCTCCACTCAGGATGACAGCATTCAAACAGAACAACACTGCCTAAATATAAACATACCACACGAGTCCGATTCACCCAGTAACAATCATAAAATGTTAAATTCCTGCTGAACGTGAATTTTAAGTCCACCCTTTGCACACCTGCTACTGCTGATCTGTGAATGTGGAGAAAAGTGTTGAAACTTAACTGTTGAATGCTGAGAGTAGAAAACTAGTGTCGGATTAGAAACCGCATTCAGTTCATGTAGAGCACTTTTTTAATCCCCACTTTATTTTGTTAAGTGTTGATAACTTCCTCCGTGAATTAAATTAACCTGCAAACCATAGTTTGTCATCTAAAACCTAAAACAACGAGCTAAACCACACAATTAAAATACTCTATTTATACACATATTATGAAGTAGATCCTTTCATTTGGAACATCTAATATTTAATTTGGAGGAAACTGAGTCCTGCTAGTTGACTTTCTATTAAATTAAATCAGATGATTCAGATTATTTATTTGAAGGAATTAAGTAATTTGAGTAAGTCTAACTGTCGAGTAACTTAATAAATGAACTTCAGTCAATTACTTCTTCAAAATAGAAGTAATGTATGTTGGTCCTACAATTCTCCTGATTACAGCTTGAACAGACGTAAGCTTCGCGGTAAGTAAAAAGTGCTTTAGATCAACTACAGTCCAGATACGTTCACAGCCTCATGCTTTTGTTTTTGTTGTGTTTTAAATCGAGAGGATCTGGGAAACGAATGAAGCTTAAGAAAAATGGCGGAAGGTTGCTAAATGCAGGCACATTCTTTAAGTAATCCAGTTAAGGTCCTAAGACTGGGCTGGAGGGTGACCTTTCAGCACAACTTTGACCCCTAACAACCTGCTGAAGCAGCACTTTAAAGATTTAAGGGGAAACATTTAACTGTATTGGATTTGTACAGTCAAAGCTCCGTTCTCAGTCAGACTCCGTAACGGGACTAAAAGCACTGCTGGACACCAACAGAAGCTGGATGAGCTAAACATGTCGGCCAAGCCTAAAAAAGGTTCACCTGCAAGGTATCGACCAGGTAATGACCACGATTATTAGTCCTCCTGCTGCAATTATTGTCAGAGAAATAACCCATGTTACTCTACATATCCTCTATAAATGTGTAAAATCACATCAACGCTCCTCATAAGCAAGTTTTATTTATTTCTATCTTCTGATGCCAACATAACAATATAGAACAAAGTAAAGTAACCAAGAAATCTCATTTCAACTCCGTCTCCTCTGCTGTGTAAAGAATAAATAAATCCTACGTATTAAAGCTGCATTTCTCTCATGGGAAACTGATAAAAAGGCTGCAGGACCTGTACTCGGACTTGGGAGGCTTCTTTTTGGAAACTACTTTATAAAAACGGTTTTGAACATTTCTTTTCAACCCGAGGAGAGAACTTATGAACACAAGACAAACATCTAGCTAGCTTTGACTTCCAGATGTGCTTTAGCAGAATAGCTGCTGTTTGACATAAATGATACTGAACGAGCGGAAATAAAGAAACAGGACCACGTATCTGAGATTAAATGTGGTTTCTTCTACAGAATCGAGCACACTGACAAATAAAAGATGCTTTCGACTTCATGCTGAGTCGATTATATTTGAACAGTGAAACTATGCATCAAAATTCTGGGGGCAAAAACTTTTTGCTACAAGTCCGACTCGAGTCGTACGCTATTACAAAACTGCAAATGACACAAAAACATTTCATTTCAGCGTAAAAATTCACGTATAAACTGTGTTTATAAAAGAGTGTTTATCTCTCAGGGGCTGAAACAGATCGATGCATTTCCTCCTTTCTCTGCAACGTTTTAAGACATATTTACAGGCCGATGAGCCGTCCTGCACAACAGCTTGGTCTTTTTTATCTATAACCAAAAACACACACACACAAACAAAGCAACACAAGCGGCAGCACATGGGTGCAGCTTTGTTTTTGTTGGTGTTGCTCTGGTCTCTCGGTTTGGTTCGGACATAATCTTTTATGGAAAGTGATTTTATTGAGGGTTTAATACAACAAGTAAATGTGACATCTTTGGTATCAACTTTGGGCGTCACATATCTTTGCATCCTGTTAAGTGGAAGATGTTTTTTGTTGATGCAAATCAAACTAAAATCCTTCTGATTCCAGCTTTTAACATGACAAAGAAGTGAAAAATGACATCATGGTGAGGACTTTTTCGGTGCACTGAAAATAGATGATGTCACTCTAAATCAGGAATGATCACCGTTCCTCACCAGCTTCATGATTAATCTAATTCTGACTTTGGAACTGCGCAGGACATTCACTACTTTGCTTTTAACTCCAGAGCTGCACTCCCTCAGCTTGCTTCAGGGCACCTCAGCATCAGTTTTCCACGGCTGCATGGCCTCAGCCAGCGTGGCAGAAGTACAAAGCGGTACGCAGACAGACAGAATGGCTTTTAATGTTGTGTGCCGAGCAGCGCTCGCCGCTTGTAACAGGCTTTTTCCTGACAGCTTTGTTCCCAGAGCTTGTCAACGAGCAGCCAGCCATCCTGATAAAAGCCCAGAGCAGATAATGCTGCACAGAGAGGCTGCTTCAACTTCACAGACCGAGTCTGGATAAGGGCAAACGTCCGTCATTTGCAACAATGCTACTGTAAGGGAGCCCGCTTGTCGCCCGACATGGAATCTGTACAGATAAGAAACTCTGAAAGAAGAAAAAAAGCTGCTAAAACCCACACAGCAAGACGTCAGAGCTGCAGGGCTCTGTATTTAGGAGATTAGCTCATGTTGTGGCGCAGTGTGAATCCACTTAGTTTCAAATAGTTCCCAACCTGTCTGCTGCAGGGGGGCTCGGAGATGAGAGTGGAAACAATTACACTGCCAGGCTCTGACCACAAAACAAACATTACAAAGAAATCAAACAATCCAACCCTCCCGTGCCTTCTAAGCTTTGTACTCACTGGTTTTGTTGCACTTGACTTTGGAAAGAAGCTTGTGTGCCAGTAGAAGATCTCCATTCTTCACCGCCACCAGTAGATCCTGTTCCTTTCCCATGATTCCAACCTAAGCTGGATTCCCAGCTCTTCAGAGCTTCACGGCCAGGACATGAGGTGATGCTGGAGAACAGGAGGCTCAGCTACAGAGACACAGCACTGGGTAGAGTGTTCCTGGCAATATTCCTCCTCTGGTTGCACAAGTTTAGGTCCATTATCTGTGACGGCTGTTTGACTGCTCGATGAGGAGGTTTCCTGTAGGGCTGAGTGGATGTTCATAGCCTCTCCCTGTCTGCAGCCCAACCTGTCATTGCACTGCAAGGACAGACGGAAATTCCATCATTACTTTGAGAAGAAAATAGTCAAACATCAGAGTTTTACATCATTAGTCCTATAATCATAAAACCTTATCAATCCTACAGCGAGGTGCCCTTTGACTTCCTGTTGTGAACAAGGAGAATTTGTAAAATATGGAGGAATATGTTAAGGATCTACTTGGCCACATGAATAGGGACATTTGCTTGAAAAAAAGAAAACTGGAGCTGTGGACTGAAATACCATCAGATCAGAGCATTTAGCAGAAGTATTAGCAGTGAGCCCTGTCAAGCCTTACAAGGACCCAATGATTTCCACAATGTGCAAAACATGAACGGAATCACAGAGTTTGACCATGAAACTGGAATCATTTGTAAAATATGGAATATCCTGGTGTTTGCTCATATGTGGGTGTGATTTCCACCAATTAAGGAGTGTGACGTCACCTGAACTGATGGAGATCAAGTCTGCTCCAGAAGTTCGGCAGTGTTTCAGAGTAGGGCTGGACTTACAACAGTACGATTCACTTAAAATTCAATTAAATCCAGTTTGAATAAAAACCGATTCATTTACAGATATTTATGTAACATCAGTTTTTCCTGATGTTCTTGTATAACTATTTTTATCAAACATTGAGCCCGTTTACATGAGCATCAAAATCAGATATCTGAGAGTAATCAGAGCAGGATACTGTAATAACTGACACATTTACATGATCTCCATGTAGCCATTATCAAATTTATTTTGTATGTACATGTGTGGTGATGTCACCTCCTGTTATTTTCAAATCAGTGTTTGTTTAACATGGCAGAGCCCACGTTCTTAGCCTTAGCTGCTAATGTGAGAGCCCACGTTCTTAGCGTTAGCTGCTAATGTGAGAGCCCACAATC
Organism: Melanotaenia parkinsoni; assembly: GCA_036919975.1. NCBI lineage: Eukaryota > Metazoa > Chordata > Actinopteri > Atheriniformes > Melanotaeniidae > Melanotaenia > Melanotaenia parkinsoni. The sequence goes on from JBAFTA010000024.1 coordinate 24,822,804, forward strand.
TTAGCGTTAGCTGCTAATGTGAGAGCCCACGAGCTTAGCGTTAGCTGCTAATGTGAGAGCCCACAATCTTAGCG
>JBAFTA010000024.1:24840975-24854227 GCA_036919975.1 Melanotaenia parkinsoni
TCTCCTCTGACCTCTGACATCAACCAGACATTCTGGTCCAGACAACTGCTGCTCGCTGGATGTTTTCTCTTCTTCAGTTCATTCTCTGGAAACCCTGGAGATGTCTGTGTGTGAATCCCAGTAAATCCTCAGGTACTTTACCACGTTCAAAGTCTCTTAATTCTCATTTCTTCCTCATCCTGATGCTCAGTTTGAACTTCAGCAAGTCGTCTTCACCACGTCTACATGACTAGATGTACTGAGTTGCTGCCGTGTGATTGGCTGGTTAGACATTTGTGTTAACAAGCAGCTGAACAGGTGGAGCTGATGAAGTGGACGGTAAGTGTTGGTGACAAACACGGATGCTCTGCAGTTCTGTACGATAAAAATGAAAAATGGACTTGTTTGCTTTTAGATGTATAATTTAAAAAACTGATTGCTTTAGAACGTGTTTAATATATGTTGTAGAGTCCATGTTAATGTATGATATTAACTTATCTTGTTTGGAGTCTCAGCAGGGGCACTCAGAAAACCATCCTTCCTTCGGCTCTGGCCATTTAATGTTCCCATAGCATGGTGCTGCCACCACCATGCTTCATAGGGATGACATCATCAAGTGATGAGCTTTTATAGATAATGTTTTTGATGTTTTAGAGAAAAAAAACAATCTAATCAAACTAATTTTCTTGCATTGCTTCAGTGGTACCGGTGCTGCCCTGACCTGCTGGGAGAATCTGTGCGTCCCCTGTTCGTTCAGAGCCACCTGGACTCGGACACCAAGACTTTCCTCAGGCAGAGTGCAGAAAAGTCCAGCTGGTTGTTCACGCAGCTCTACCACTCCCTTGTGTCTACCGTGCTCAGCCCTGTGGTGTCGCGCACCTCCATCAACGGGTGAGTGGTCCAGACCGGTCCGTTTTCTCCCAGAGTTTATCCCCCTCTGCATCCCTCTCTCTGACCTGCTCTCTGTCTCAGGTTTCTGGGCCGTGGATCAATGTTCGTGTTTTCTGCCGACCAGTTTCAGCGGCTGCTTCGGATTGGCCCGGACTGGAGGGCAGAGAGACTCCTGGACCTCGGAGCCGGGGATGGAGGTGTCACAGAGGTGATGGGAGTCCATTTCAGACAGGTTTATGCAACTGAAGTGTCAGCACCCATGAAATGGCACCTCCAGAGGAGGAATTACAAGTGAGCAGAAGTTTCACTCTTCAGCTGTAAAGGCACAGTGATCTAGATGTAGAAATTGTCTCCTTGTAGTAAAATTATTTGGATTAATTAATAATTTTAAAGGTTAACTACTGTCTTCTTCACTTTTATCGCACTGATTTGATTCCCAGTCTGATTTGGTAAAAGATGTTTTAGCTGCAACAAATTTGGACACGAGAGAGAATGAAAGACGTTCGCCGGACTTATAAGTGAAAGTTTGTGGCTATGCTGTGGGTCTCGGCTGTATTTGAATGTAAGATGATCCGTCACGGATAAACCTGGAAGACATCTTTATTTTCCCTCTAACACATCCATAAACGCTGAGGTGCTGCTCGCTGCCTTCCTGCATGTCGTTAAACAAACGGGGATTCGACCCGCTGCTGCGTTGATCTGGTTAAAGTAACTAGTCACCAGCCGGATCAGCCAGCACATTTTTGTCTCCTGTCTTTCTAATCCAGTAAAACTGAGGACAGAACTTCTTAGAAAACACAAAAACAGAAAAAAATGATTTTGTAATGTTTTTTTTTTTTAATATCTGGAAAACTAAACAGAAAAGATTTTTTTTTATAGAAAATTATGTTTTTACTCTATAAAAACAGAAGAAACATTTTTAATGGAAAAATAGATTTATTTAGAAGAACAGAATACAATTTTAATTATCTAATTTTTTTATTAATAGATACTTTAACAATAAATAAAAAATTTGAAAACCACACAGAAAAGCTTTTGCATGAAATGATCTTAATGCAGAAAGAAAGTTGATTCCATTTTTAAGACTAGATCCTTTTTTTATATAAAATCATCATAAAATGTAAAATGTTGTGTTTTTTCCCCCCTAAATGATGGCGGCGAGCTTCCATACTTTTAGGAATAAATTATCTGAAAATCTCGTATTTTCTGTGATAAACTGACTGCGCTGCTTTTCTTTCTGTGTACACAGAGTTCTGGATATAGATGAGTGGCAGGATACTGGTTTCCAGTATGATGTGATCAGCTGTCTGAACCTGCTGGACCGCTGCGATGATCCTCTGAACCTCCTGCGGGACATCAGGAGATCCTTAGTTCCCAAAACAGGAAGACTGGTCCTGGCTGCCGTGCTTCCCTTCCAGCCTTATGTGGAAGTCGGTCAGTAGGAAACCAGTGTTTCATATCCCAGTGGAATATTAAAAATCCACAACAAAACACTATTATCTTTCCTCAGGAGGGAAATGGGAGCGTCCGAAAGAGCACCTGAAAATTGCGGGAAAGACGTGGGAGGAGCAAGTGACCAACTTGTCCAACGAGGTTTTCCTGCGTGCAGGGTTCGAGGTGGAGGCTGTGACCCGAGTGCCGTACCTCTGTGAAGGAGACATGTACAACGATTACTACGTCCTGGATGACGCCGTGTTCGTCCTCAAGGCCTCAGAGGGCGGTGAAGACTGACGCTCACAGATCGCTGTCCAAGTTTGACCCTGGTTGGTTTTAGTGCAGTTTTCATAAGCATCCTTCACACTTTCATTCAGTTTTTACTTGTATTGGAATGGTGAGTCAGGTGAAGCTCAGGTACTGTAGTTCTAACTTTTACCAGCCACCCTGCGATACCTCAACCTTTTAAGCCAAAAAAAAAAAAAAAGCTAACTTAAAGGTTGTTTATCCTCATGGAAATGCCACTGAAGATCTACTCTTCTAAACATATCATGTTGTGGGTGTTTATTCAATTTTTTTTAAAGATGTTTGCTAACATTTTTGTCAGTGATGACAGAAGTCATCGAAGTGCTTCTTTATTTGGAGTAGTGAAAAAAATCTTGGTTCATGCCTTGTTTTTTATACAGTGTACCTGCAGGACAAAAGGAAATTCACTGAAACATGTAAACGTAGTTCTCCAGACTTCCTGAAGGCCTTTCCAAAGCTCTTCTTTGGATGTTTCTGCATTTTGTTGCGTTCTCTGTTCAGATGATCCCACAATGCTTCAATAATGAGGTCTGGTTTCTGGGAAGATCCCAGAGTAATATAGAGTGGAACAGCTTTAATGATCATACATGACCCATGACGGACGAAACACTGGAGTGTTTATCATGAATTACAGGTTCACTCGGCCACTCGGAATTAAAAAAACGTGCCATTCTTTAATGCAATATTTGTGAACCCTATGTCATGTGTTTTTAAATAAAAACTAAATTTCTTGCACTTTTTGGGTCATTTTTTTCATCTTATCACCAAGGGAATGTGGCGTGTGGTTGAAATGCTGCTGCAGGTGTGTCGTTTTCTACATGCCTAAAGGTCCTCCAAATATACTCAATTTTGCTATCGTAGTCATAGGTATTTATTCATATAGTTTTTTTTGTTTTTTTTTTTAGTTAAATGTATAACATGTTAAACATTTTCCTAACAAAGCTGAAAATTTCCTGGTTCACTAAAAATTAAAACGCATCAAAACAGGAAGCTCAGATTTACTATATTTTATTCGGAACAGGAAGGCAGCGTTCGTGTAACATAATTTATGCAAATGAGACATCCCGCTTTTCTGATTGGTTGAGCCACCCGCGTTTCTCGTTTTGCATTGGATACTGTTGTATTAGCCACGTCCCCAAGCCACGTCGCTCTTTACTCGCCATTTTCCCAGCTTCTGAGGCTAGAATCGGACTATTCTGGCGTCACGTTGTTATTCAGCACTGACAGGTAAAAACCTAATCGCTGCCGGAGACGAACGGAACTGTCTAAAGGTTCTGAGATCGGTTTCCGAGTGAAGACGCTTCCTCAAACATGAACATTTTCAGGCTAACCGGCGATCTGTCCCACCTAGCAGCCATCATCATTCTGCTGCTAAAAATATGGAAAACCAGGTCTTGTGCCGGTGAGTGCTTCCATTTCTTAATTTAGAGTTTGCACTGACCTCTGTCTTAACCAAATGTGTCCTATCGTGTATATGGACAGAGGGGGGAAATAAATATCCGCTGTGTAACTTGAGTAGTTTGAGCTCATTCACCAGCTCGCAGCTAACGTTAGCTAAAACTTGCTAGTACCAGTGTTCACACCACCGGCATGCCCTGTCATCAAATATTAACTGTCACTGTCACGGTCACTGGTGGGACGTAGCTGCGTGGAACGTGAAACTATAAACTGCTTTTGTGACTGAAAGAAGAATTAGCCTAAGAAGCAGCTACCTTGTTAGCTAGTTCTGACAGCGCAGCAGGCCCCGTTTGACAGATAGATGAATGAGAGGGGGTATTTTTATTTATTTTTTACGTTTGACATGTAAAAGCTGGCTTCAGTGGCTGAGTTAAACTTGAGTTTTCACGCTGCTCGGTGCAGCTGTTGCACGTTACTTTACTCCAGCCGGGCGCGAGCTCTCTGACGTGGCAGCAGTAGGTGTCTGACTGCAGGTTTGTTTTAAACCTCTCAGAGGAAAAAAGTGCTCCTTGCAACCGTGATGAAAGTAGACTGTTTTCTTGTTACCTCAGTGACCAAAGGTTGAAGCTGTTATCACTACCGGGAAGTCAGTCAACTGAGGTCTCTATCACAGCTGTTTACAGGGAGCTAAACCTCAAAGATCAGTCCTTCTAAGGCTGATCTATGTAGATGTTTACCTGTCTCTTATCTGCAGCGTAGTTCTGCATAATTCATGTATTATAACAGATGTGATTAGGCTGTAACTGACTAACACGACGCTGAAGTTGGGCTCTAATTAGCAGCAAAGGTTAAGGGCGACTCCGCTGCTTGCTTTGAGACCTTGACCACATTTGATCAGATTCATTCAAACACTATTTCTGATTCGTAAAAGCTTAATTCTGTTTGTGCAAAAACCGTACAAATGTAAGCCATTTTACCTTTCTCACCATCAAAAAGATCCATAACATGAGCCTAATTAGCATTTTCACAAGTAGATTAAAGGTTTCACAAATCAGAAATAGCATTTTAATGAATCAACAAGCTATATAGAATTTTTCTGTCCAGATTTAAAGAGTCCAAGTATTGTAGTTTTTCAGTCGGACCTGATCAAATGTGATCAAGGTTTCCAAAAGAGCAGTGGAATTGTCCTTAATGCGAACTGGGAATCGGAAGCTAACTTCAGCATTTTTTGCCCACTGATTGTCGCCCCCTGCTTCCCTAACAGTGCTCGATGGATGCGGTTACCTGGATACAAGTGAAGGCTGTAAGAGTGAATGGTTGCAGGAAGGGAACTTTACTGAATGAATGGATGAAAAGTTTTGCGTTGCATGGAAATCAGGTGGTAAAACTTGTGTTAGAAAGTAGCGGGAAGTAGGAAAAGAGAGCAGGGAACTGACATTATAAATTGAGGGTGTTGCAGCAAATTGCATCCAAACCCTTCACACACGTGAGTTCCTGCTGTGCACGGTCTGTTTATGCTCTGCTCATTTCCGTGCAGGCATTTCTGGAAAGAGTCAAGTCCTCTTTGCCTTGGTGTTCACCACTCGCTATCTGGACCTGCTCACATCCTTCATCTCCCTCTACAACACCACCATGAAGGTAAGCCCTCTCTATGTGCTCCTCATGCTCCAGGACTCCACACACAGTATTTGAGGAATAGCCTGCACACCAAGCTGACACACCTTTGTTTGCTAAAGGATGAAAATGCAGTAAAATTCAGCAGACTCTTCGTGGCTGATCAGCTGGATTTGCATCAAGCTAGCGTGTGTTTTAAAACTTTAATGTCTTGTCTTCCAGGTCATCTACATTGGATGTGCGTACGCCACCGTGTACCTAATCTACATGAAGTTTAAGGCGACCTACGATGGGAACCATGATACGTTCAGAGTGGAGTTCCTGGTCGTTCCCGTGGGTGGACTGGCTTTCCTCGTTAACCACGACTTTTCCCCTCTGGAGGTTAGACGTCTTCCATTTGGTCTCTACCTCATCTATGAAACAATTTTAATTCCGTCTTGTTATTGTTTGTTTACCTGAAATCAACATCACTGCCGACACGCTTTCCTCCCTCTCAGATCTTGTGGACGTTCTCCATCTACTTGGAGTCGGTGGCTATTCTCCCCCAGCTCTTCATGATCAGCAAAACGGGTGAAGCGGAGACCATCACCACCCACTACCTGTTCTTCCTGGGACTCTACAGAGCCCTCTACCTCTTCAACTGGATATGGAGGTTCTACTTTGAGGGTTTCTTTGACATGATTGCTATTGTGGCCGGAGTGGTACAGACCATCCTCTACTGCGACTTTTTCTACTTGTATGTAACAAAAGGTGAGTGTTGATTTACACACCAAAATAGATAACATGGCAATTTAAAAACACACTCATTATAGTCTCTTTCACACACAGTCACAAACACACACAAACAAAGCAGTTGCTCCTCCCCCGTCTGTAAACTGAATTAGGTATAAAATATAATAAACATCTGGCCTGATGCTGCTCGGAGGGAAACAATATCATGGGGATCCATCCACTCAATGTTAGTGAGGCCGTCGCCATAGCAACCACCCACATCAGGGCAGGCTTGGGTCCACACCACAGCCGAAAGGCTGCAGTGCAGGACCCCAGCCACTTAGACAGGGACGATCACCGTGGCAACAACCCCCCGACCGAACAGGCAGAAGCCCCAGCTTCCCTGATCCCAGTCCAGTGTTGTCCTCTTGTGTGAATCTTTTACAAATAACCTCCAAATAACAGCCATCAGTAAGGAAGGAATATTGTAAAAACAAGGAAAACTGGCAGTAAAATCACAGCTGTTGAACTTCTTGTCTGCCACGAAGTCCCTCCAGGAACTGGAGGGACTTCTGCAAACGCAGGTATCAGTGAAAATTCTGCCAATTTCTTGTGAATTCTGCACATCCTTGCAAGTTTTATTTTCTCTGATTTTCATCTTAAATCGCCGCTAAGAACTATGCATGACACTTCCAAAGAGTTCTGCATGAAGGTGGAGGTAAACTGCGATGGAAGACTAACCAAAGCAAAACGCAGAGAATGCCTGAAAAAGAGAGAAACCCCGTCATGGAGTCCATAACGTCCAGATCTGCCTGAGAGGCTGAAATGTTTGAACAAGGAGTTTCATCCTCTGCTCAACGGTGGAAAAAAAAACACTCTGCAGTTTTTCACTGAACAGTGTTGGATTATCAGAATAAAAATTTTAATCAGTTATTTGAAATAAATTTCATGGGCTTTTGCAAGAAAAAGAACCACTGCAACATTTCACAAAAACTGCTACAAAATCAGACATTTTTGGCTGCAGCGATCAGAAAGAGTGCGGAGAAATCCTGGAAGGACTGCGTGTTAACGAAGGTGGCAGTGATGCACCTGGTAGGTGAGGAAAAAGACTAAATGTAAGTCAGGGGTGTCCAAAGTTGGTCCTCAGGGGTTTTGTATGTTTCCTGCTGTAGCACCTGAAGAGATTCATGGGTCAACACGGGCAGAAGTTGTTGAGGAGTTATTTGATTTGAATAGGGTGTGTTGGAGCAAGTAAACATCTAAAACCTGCAGGACTGCAGCCCTCGAGGACCTCAGCTGGTCCTTAAAGTTCAGACAACTTTATTAAGTTTAACTTTGTTAAAATAAATAACTTAGGATGGCAAAAAGGAAGAAAGTGAAAATAACAATAGAATAAAATTTGTCAATTTTCAGCGCTTTTAATATTATTTTTTTTTATAACATTATTTATACAAGATTTTTTCAATTATATTACTATTTAATACCATCTGTATCACACTTGAAATGTAGATATTGTGAATCCTTCAATGGTAGAAATACTTGTCTTCTGCCCCCTGGTGGACACATTTTGCACTACAATGATTTTGACATATCACACAGTAATAAATGGCACCTACATGGAGATTATTTATTCTTTTTTTAAGTTTTTTTTTTAAAGGGCACATTAAAAATTTCATGAAAATGATCATTTTCTGCCCATAATTCCCAGTGTCAGGGTTTAAAGGGTTAAAGTGGTGCAGCAGATTGCTCGCGTCCTCCAGCAGCAGCTTTATCTGGACATCCTCTTCAGTAACTAGTTGTTTGGCTGACGTTTGACCTTTTAAAATGAAAATATTTCAGACAACAGATGTGTCATCATGTTCAACATCTGCTCCAGCTTCACTTTCTGAACTTTTCTGTGTATTTTCACCGCTCTGCATCTCCAGTAACACAGCCCCTCTGCTGCAGGTTTAGTGGTGCAGCACTGAAAAAGGTCCCCCTGAAACAGTTTCCTGCTGCACCATGCTCACTGGTAAAGTGAGACTTCCCAGTGCTGGATTCAGTCACTCTACTGGTTAACCACACAACAAAGACGCCACCTATCAAACAGTTGGTGGTGACGTCATCGTGTGAGCAGGTTTCTGTGGCCGACGTTCTCATAAATCTACTCTCTGCTTTCAGTACTGAAAGGAAAGAAGCTGAGTCTGCCAGCTTAAGTGCCAAAGAGAGCTGTTTGGGCAGCGGGGGCTCGGAGGGGAGGAGGTCCAGACCCCCACCGCCCTCCTCCTACACCGCCCCCACCGCTTCCTCTTCGTCCCCTCCAACCAGAGTAAGATGCCTGAGACAGAGAGCGTGCAGGAGCTGCCGGCTGCACCTGATCCAGAATCAGAGGAACCAGAACCCCTGCAGAGGCCGGTCCGTGGCCTTGGGATTTCTGTTTGACGCATCTTGCCTTAACTTTTTTATTGCTCTGTAAAAGAAGGAAAAAGTTTTTCTATATAAAAATGTGTTTTGAAGATTGGGCCTCGGAGAAAAAGAGCTGCAGACGTGATTTACGTTGTAGAGATGGAGGCAGACTGCTGGGTTAGCGGTGAGCGTTTGTAATAGTATTTGAATCAGAATAAACGTGCATTGTTTTACATTCATTTGAGGAGGAACCTGTTGAATCCTTTTTTTCTTTTTTATCGAAATGCATTCCCATGTGTAAATTTTCACTTTAGCCCTTTGGCTGGATATAACTCTGTTATAGAAGCAGTAATCTAACATTCTCTTTTTATTTTACAAATGAACTTGGGTGTAACCGAAATTGCATTTTTGTTTTAATGCCATCAGAATGAGAGTTTAAGATGCCTCTCCATATTAATACAGAGAGGAAGCACAGGTTTAAACGGAGGCTGCTGAACTCATCACTGTAAATGGCTTTTCTTTAAACAACTCCCGACCCAACACATACGCCATATCACCTGTAGCTACGCCACATTGCCAAGACCGTTTGTTGCAGAAAGCTGCTCGTAAATGTGCTGTATCACATGCTGTATGTGGAGTCTCACTACAGGAAGTTTTCTTTTAGAAGCAGATGTATTTATTCTTTTTTTTTCTTCCTGCCGATTTCCAATAAACAGAGTCCGTAAAATCGTCTACGTCTTGTGCATGATTTTAACCCTAAAGAGGAAGCTCTTCGGACTCAGAGAGGAGCATCACAATCCTGCAGAAAGCTGCAGCCTGCCTGTTTTTATTTTTCATGCACATCGTTTTTCAAGATTTTTTTCCCCCCATTTCTCACCAGAGCTTTTTGCATGATGTTGCCACCACGAATAAAAAAAGCTGATGGGAAACGTTTGTGTCTGTGTTTTGGTTTCAGTTAAACATTCACAGTTTAGAGAGTCGGCCTTGTGATGCTTTATTAAAAAAAGGTAAATGTGGTTTCTGTGCAGACCAGAGTCAAGACAACAGAAGATCTAAAATGTATTTAGGTGTAAAACCATTTAAAGCTTTATTAGGGGAAAGCAGGGCTGGAGAAAATGAACCTTATTACATGATGGGATATTTTTACATGAATTGTATAACCACACATATTGTATAACCTGTACAGGTTTATTTAACTTTCTCTAAACTTTTTAATGTACAACTGTTGTTCAAGTACTTGTTGCAGAACTTGTTCTCCAACAAGACGATTAACCGCAAAAAACCCCCCAAAGGAAGGGTCTGAGCCCTGAATGCAGCACGAAATGGCTGAATGACAACCAGTCCTCTTCATCATTTTCACATCATCAGACCAACACAACAAGTTGTTAAGTTAACATTTTCATGTCGTAATCTATCTGCTACTAGTTAGTTAGTAGTCGGCTTTCGTTTCAACACATGCTTTGAAGTGAAGGAATGATAAACCTTTTACATTTTCTGTAAATTTCACCTGAAGGTTGTTAATGTACATTTAATGTATGTTTACATAAAACAAAAAGCATTACAGCGGGATGCAGAAGAAGAATTAAAAAGTACATTAAAAACAGAGAGAAGACGTAATTAAAAGATTTTCTTATGAAAAGTTAGTCATTATTATTTGTGTTATTTGTATTTTTTTTATTTTACATATCCCTTACAATACCTACAAAAAAACGTACATCATCCTGGGGTTGTATGTTCAGTGAGACACGTGGTTTGTTGAGTGTGATGGGAAGAAATCTCAAGTTTTGCCTAATGGTGGTGACTTTAATGAGGAGGGGTGGAGGAAAAGTGGTAGGAGGAAAAGTAAAAGGAAAGAACGTGGAGATAACTCCCAGGGCAGTGATATTGATGACAGTGGCCAAGCTGAAACACAAAGAGCAAGGCAAGGAAGAGGGAGTGTTTGTTAAAATGAAAGAAGGTTCTGAGTATAACACAAGAGGAAGTGATCACACACCGATCATCAGCAAGTCTGGGAGACAGGTTCTAGAGGAACCGATGGATTCTCCAGGTTCTAGAGGAACCGATGGATTCTCCAGGTTCTAGAGGAACCGATGGATTCTCCCCCAAGGCTGACTGGTTGAAGTTCAGAGAAGCGGTTGACGGGGAGGTACAGTGTGTGACTTAGATATAGATGAATGGAAAGACTAACTAACACAGTGTGGTAAGCTGCAGATGGAACGATACCAAAGAAGAAAATCTGCCAGAAAGAAGAATCGTCCCCTGGTGGAATGAGGACTGGACAGGAGCAGAGCTTATAGAAATTTAGGAAAGTATCCAACAGACAAATATGTCCCTGAATGCAGGAGACGTGTGATTAAAGGAGGGTGGAGGTGGACCTGCCAAAGTTAGAAGGAATTTGGTGCATAAAAAGAATAGAATACGCAAACAGACAACAGCTGTTCTTCCAGTGTGAGAATGGGCAACAAGTGGGTAGTAAGGAAAAAAAGGCCGTTGTACAACAGCAGAAAACAGGAGGAGGAGAGATTAAAGCACAGAACCAGGATAAGCTGGAGTTCAATACAGATAACATGGCATTAATTAATATTTTCTCCCTCAAGATGGATTAAAAAGAGCCACAAAGCAAGGGAAAGATACCTCCCCAGGAAGGATGGGGAGAGATATTTTTGGAAGAGCTTCTAGCTCTGTGTAACAAAGCGTGGGCAGATGGATGTCTACCAAAGAACGGAAGCATGCCACTGTAATCCCAATTATAAAACCGGGGAAAGAGGCTAGCGGTCTGAGCTCCTATAGGCCTGTAGCCCTGACCTCTGTTGTATGTAGACAATGGAGACGATGGTCACACACAGATAACTGCATAAACTGGAGAAACTGGATTTAGATCCTCACCACGGTGGGTTTAGACACTATGGAGGCTGTCTTAAGGTTGGATGTCGATTTAAAAAAGCTACGGCCAACAAAGAGGCGGTCGCTCCAGTATTCTTGGACATGGAAAAGCTGATGATATGCTGTGGAGGGTCTGTTAGTTGCACTTTTTGATGCTGGGGTTCATGGAAGAAGGTTTAACTGGATCAACAATTCGGACAATACAAAGTACTGATAATGGTACCCCCCCAAGGAAGTGTTATTAGCCCCATTTTATTTAATGTTCTGGTATATTTAATGGGGTGGGGAAAAGGTTTGGTTTGTTCTTATTTGCAGATGATGGAGCCATCTGGATAAGAGAAAGGAATCTGATGAACATTTTCAATCCAAAACGCTTTGGAGGAAAAATACTTGTTTTTTGTGCATAAAAGCGAATACTAGATAACCTGACCTGAAAAACTCGTATTGAGAAACTTTGTGTGAAATGTGGAGGACTTATTAATGTCCTTCAGTGTGGATCTGAATGGGGTGCTAGTACGGAGTTATTGTTAGTGGTATACAGAGCCAGTGTAAGGTTCATCTTAAATTATGGCTGCGTAGCGTGAGGACCAGCTGCCCTGTGAGTGATAAAGAAGCTGGATGTAATTCAGGCAAAGGCTTTAAGAGCGTGCAGCAGAGCTTTTACTACTCCAGTATTTGCTCTGTTGATAGCAATGGAAGAACTTCCATTAATACTCAGAAGATACAAACTGGGATTAAAGTACCTCATGAAAATAAAAGGACAGGATGAGGCCAGTCCAGTTAAGGGTATGGATAAAACGACTGGAGGAAGCTCCAGCAGTTCATAAGGAAAAGTCAAGCAACCCTCTCAGTCACCTGTGGCAGAAACTAAGAAGAAGCATGTGCACTGATGAACTGCAGCACTTCTACCAGCAGAAAGATGGGGGTCAGTCTGCAGAAGGGACTGAAATCAAAATTGTCCAGGAACTGGTTATGCAGCACAACCATCTCAATAAAAACAATGAACTCATAAACACGAAGAGGAAAGGTTTTCATCCAGTTAATGTCCAAAATCTGCGATCCACACATGTCTCTGTTAAACATTGTTTCCCTGTGGCCTGGAGGAACGGTTTATTCTGACTGGTTTATTCTGCAGATTTGCTCTGTGGGTGTGCGCTTCAAGCAGGAGCTGTGAGGATGGCTGGCTGATTGGTGAGAGTTACATTTCAGATTCATTTCTGTGCTTCATATGGTTTATTATAGCATTTCTGTAGGTGATCGGGGATATCCACTGAACCGTAGCTACTGACCCTTGTAACCTGAGGACCCCGCAGGAGCAGACTTTGACCTTGATGTTAAACCAGTTCTCTTTTATTTCCGAGATGGCTCCTTCCTCTGATCCAACAGAGGTAACTGAAGCCGTTACTTCTCCCACACTTTATTTTGCTTTTAGTGGTCACACATGCATTAAGTGTTCCACAGTCCATGTCCAGTTCTTCTACTAGAAGTACCTCAGTTTGGAGAAACTCCTCTTTTCACCCTCTTTGATCATTTGAATTGTCTTTGTTACACGCATGCATGCACGCACACGCGCGCACACACACACACACACACACGCACGCACACACACACACACACACACACACACACACACACACACACACACACACAC
>JBAFTA010000024.1:25122055-25135153 GCA_036919975.1 Melanotaenia parkinsoni
AGCGTTGATCCAAGGCAGGATGGATCCATGTTTTCATGATGTTTCCAGCAGATTCTGAGCCGAGCATCTGAATGTGGTGAGAAGAGAAATCTATGACTGACTTATCTATATGTTGAGTAGAGAGCAGAGAGGACCCCAGTGCATCATGGGGTCCCCCCAGCAGCCTCGGATTATAGCAGCAGGACTAGAGGGATGAATCAGGGTCACCAAGCCAGACCCAGTATAAAGGCCCATATATTACGGTTACGTACGTAATTTGGTCTGTTTTGGCCCCTGAGCTGGATGAGCTTTCCCTCAACCTGGAGGGTGTTTAACCTTTAAGGTTCAGGAAATGGATGGATGGTTGCAGTAGAGAGTGTCTGACTGTACTGTAGGTCTGAAAACGAAGGTGGGCTTTTTTCCACCCTACTTTGGTCTTCCTCCTGCTCGTCGGCAGCATAGCAGGTCAAGTCTTCAGATGCATAGTTGATTTGGATCTTCTCGGTCATGCCCATGACCAAGCTGAACACATGAACATTTCAGATCTAAATAACATCTCTGACAAGGTATCCTGGTGAGGAGCAGCTTTGTTCAGCATCGGTAGTGAACCTAAAGACCGTCTTAGGCTGCATTCACATCTCCTGATTCCAGTCTTAGCTGGTTTGCTGGGGAGGTCCGCTTCGTTTGGGAAGGTGTGAATGCGCAGAACAAACTGATGCGGATCGAAGAGGTGAACTCTGGTCCGCCTACAAACGTAGGTCTCGGTTTCACTTCAAGTAAAGGTTGAACTGCAGGAATGTTGGCATTAAGAAAAGAATAAGATGCCGACACCAATAATCCATCTTGATGCTCCTCTTTTCTTCTTTTTATAAGCCACATTTTCTTTTTTCTGTAGCAGGTTTTGCATTTTTTGACAATTGTGACCAAAAGTCAAACATTCAGTGATTTTTCTTTTATTTGTTTTGTTTTTTTTAGCTGTCTGAACACTTTTCTTCTCCAAACACGCTGTCATACAACAACATTTCGGAAGTCAGAGCCAGGCTCCTTCTGGTTCTCAGCTGGAGATTATTCTAGACACATTGAAGCTTTGGATCTCTCTGTGAATGACGTGTTAGTTCAGGAGGATTTTTGTTAACGGGCCTACAGGACCTATACCTTTTTAGTATGTTTTAATTACTCTCTTCCATGACGACGCAAAATGCTGAAGCATCTTTCCAGCGTAGGTAAAATGAAGTCAGCTAACAGTACAGCTAATGGTTCAGTGCCACATGCAGCTACTTTGCAGTTTACACTTAAAAATCAACAAAGGAAGCAAATTAAGTTGATAACAGAGCAGACAGCTTCCTAAAGACCAGCAGTGTGTCCGCACCACTCTGTTCTTTGTTGGCTAGCGCTTCCAGGAGAGAGCTCATGGGTTCTGCATGTTGTAACAGGAGAGCATAACTAAACATTGCAGTACTGTTTTAGGACTTCGCTTTTAAGTGATGTTGAGGAATGAGTGAGCTCTATTTCATAAAAGAAAAATGCAAACTGCAGCTCCCAGAAATGTTCCGCAGCATGCAAACACTTGCTGGTATCCAGTTAAACTAGGAGCCATTCACCGTGCTCTTCAGCTGTCAGCTGGGGTCGCTCATCGTTGTTAAATTTAACGCTGCTGACAGCCATTTTAAACTCTGAAAACAACAAAAAGCAAAACCCAAAAAACCTGAACCTCAGTTCAATCTTGGCTTGAGTTTAATGGTGTCATGAGTATAAACGGGTAAGACCATGCTTACTTTAACCCTTAGAACTGTGCTAGATACCTGGCGCCCACCATTGCATCAGGAACAGACATTTCTTAGGTGATATCAGGCATTAAAACTCCAGCAGATACCCCTGATCTCCATCTCTTCCATTGTCTCAGGATGGTGTGTGTAGCTCTCACCTCACATTTAAACAGAGAAAGTCCTGTTACCCTGGGTTAGGGCTGCACGACATGGCCTATCACTGAGATCCCAATATGTTCCTTGCCTTATCCCGATACACCATATGTATCTGGATGTTCTTAAAATCTCCTCTAAAACCCTGGAAATGATGACTTCAACATTGTCAGCATAAAAAGACACCAGTAGGATTCTAGTAAACTCTGCATAATTTATCTTCAATGTGATTTTTCTCTATCAACAAACCTTTTATTCTGAACCAGGAACCTGTTCTCATACACTTAATAAAAACCAGTGTTTCCCCAAAGCACTGTACTACGTCAACCCCCGCCACCCCTAGAAGATCAAGTTGATTTTATTTTCTATGTTAGCTCAGTGGTAGAGCGTGTGCTTTGCATGAATGAGCTCCCGGGTTCAATCCCGGCATCTGCAGCCCTGATGGGGACACAAGCCAGTGATCTCTGAGGCCTGCCCCATGTCCAGATAAATGCCAAGGGAACAAATCCTACGGCTTCCATACCGGGTCAGGTGCCAGCGGATGATTCGCTGTGGCGACCCCTGAAGAGAAAAGCCTCAATTATTATCATATATTTTTTCATTTTATATTAAAATATTATCTTATTTAGTTTTTTTCAACTTTGCAACAGATCCCAGCAGAAGTAATCTAGGGTTCCCTTTCCTTATATTTTTAGCTTTCATTATGAAAACTACACAGCTGGGCTTTATTGATCTCATGTTGACATGTAACTATGTTGCGTCATGTCTGTCCGTGACGTGCACACACTGGTGAGCTTTACTCCGACCAGCAGACAGAGGCTACGAAGAAAAACCCATGTAGACGCCTAAAACGCTGCCGTGGAGGTTTATACTCGATGTTCGTGATATAGCTGTTTTATATATCCTGGAAAAACGACTCGGCACACATCGAGTCCACTCGATGTGTCGCCTGTCCTGCCTGGGTGAGCTTTGGAGGCATTAGAACATGAAAAGGTCAAAGTATCTACATGGCAGAAGGACCTAATTTCTGTGGTGCAGCTGTGATAGAAACTACCGGTGAATACGACCAGAACGTGGCTGCTAATGGTTTTCTGTTGTCTGAGCATCAACAGTTAGGATGAGAATATACCTGCTTTTAATTACACGTGCATGTTAATCATGGTTGTTTTGTGTTTGAAGCATTGTCATGTTCACGAGCTGCAACACGTTGGTAACCAGTAGGAGGCAGTTAATGGACCAGTTTAACCAGAGGCAGTGTCACAGGGTCCACAGTGTAAAGGTGGTGGAGAGTTTTTAACACAAGCTGGTGGAACAAATATGACCTTACCTGCATGTTCACGATGAATCGTTGCAAATACAGCACCAGTCAAATGTTTGGACACACTTTCCCATTAAATCCAACAGCTGATGGGGTGTTTGAACCACCAGGCATCAGACGCCTGAGTTGGCTCAGTAGTTTCATTAACAACTTATCTACAAATACTGATTCCCACCTACCTAGTACCTAGTTTTGTTTCTATCCTACAAATTCAGTCACTCTGTCTGGTCTGAGTGCTCTAATGCGCCCCCTCGTGGATCCTCTGGATTCACTGTTTAATTGATTAATTCGACAAGTACTGATTCAATAATAGATGCTTAAAACCTGCTTTTTTAATAGTAATTAAATGACAGGAAGACAGTTGCAAAGTGCCGCCCGGACACTTCGCTAGTTTCCACTGAGAAAGAAGAAGTCGACAGGTCGTCACACAGAGAGAAAAGATGCATCGATACTTGTTTATAATCGCATCGTATTCAGGACTTCACGTAAGTTTGCAGGCCTTGTTTCGGTAAATCCATGAAATTTAGCATTTATAACGTCCGATTCCTGCACAGATGTAGACTGATATCATTTATTAAAGCTGAGAGTGGTGCAGAATCCAGGACGCCTCACTGTCCTCCAAACCCTCCTTACTGTTGCAGCATCTCTGCAATGACACCAGCTGGTTGGTTCAGCATCAGCCTGAAAACAGCCTGCACACCCAGAGCTGTAGATGGGTTTACCACTTCCACCATGTTCACCTGGCAGCTTTTCCCCACGATCACATATTTCCAGGATAGAGCTGGACACATGATAAAAACAGTTAACACAATTTATTTCATTTCATTTCACCGAGCATAAAAATCTGTTCGTGTCTTGAAAAACACGTGACCACAACGTTAAGGCACGATTAAAATATCTTCACTAAGAGAAGACACAATCCTGCTTTTACATTTCAGTTAGACGCCATTTAGCTCGATGGTGATTGTTGGGCTGCAGACGGCGAAAAACCTAACAAACCAATCTACCGATCAAGAAGTATTTTACATTCCTGCTCTGAAGAGGAAAGTCTCCCATTCTGATTATTAATTTCATGTCAGAAGAGCTAAAGCACTCGGTGCATTTCAGTGTCACATTAAAAAGAAACCGTGAATGAACAAAACAGAAGCAGAAATCAGTTCCAGTGTGGACTTTCAATAAAATCACACTGGAAAGAAAATGTTTTGAGCGTATGTTGAGATTTAATGAGAATATTAAGCTATGTCCACCTGCAGCTTCCTGCCTGGTAGTTGACATTAGGAATGAAAGTGACCTCCACCAGGTCCCGTGTGAACGGTAAATGACTCTGAAGACTTCAGGACTGCTGGTGCATGACCGTTCAGGCTGGTGTCACTTAAAAACAAAACATTAGATATGGATCTGATTTAGGACCACACGGAAAGGTCTGGGTCTGAAGAAGAAGATCACATTTGTGCTCTCCACACCAGGCCACTTCTTTCAGCCCTAGCTGACATATTCCAGGGCAGAGCTGGAAGAAGATGAAGAAATGATGAGCTCTTGAGCCAGTGGACAAATTTTTCAATCTCAATAAATGTAAGTTGCTCCTTAGACAAAAGAAAAGGGCCAGAAATGAAAAGTAGCTGCACTGTCCAGCCAAAAGATGCTAGCATGAAGCATCGGTTCTCTCTGAGCCCTGAATTAAAACTTTCTGCAGCAACAACGAAGCTCTGCTGACGTGATGACAGGATTCACTGTTGCTATGGAGACACTGTTCAATATTTTAGCTTATCTTTTGTTTCAGACTTTCCCAAACTTCAGTTGTTTGGTTGTTTAGATTAAATCAGTTTGCATCAAGGGTGTTTTGTGATTAAGTTTCAGAAGGTTTGGATGCTCTTGTTGCTTCTTTTCTCTTTAATTTAGTCTTTAAATAAGTGGTGACCTCAATTCCACACGTCTGAACGTTTTTCTCCAAAGCGCACACACCAGTAAAGAGGCTGGCCGAGTCTGAGCGGCTGGCTTCATGTTCTCTGACTCTGTTACTGCTGTATTCATCCTGCCTTGTGCTGCTGGTGCATGACTCACTGGCAGGCATTCGGTATTACAGAAACACAGAGGGACTGAGAGATGAAGGGAAGAGAGAGCTGAAGAGAAAGAAGGAGTGAAAGCGTTTTGAAAAATGAAGAGAAGGAGAGGGAGAGAGTTGAAGAGCTGTGTACTCTCATTAGTCGTTTGGTTTTCCAGCCAGCGAGGCTCTCAGGCGGAGAGGGAATGAGAGAGCGGAGGAGAAAATGGGACTGAAAGAGGGAGCTTTCTTTCTGCTCTGTCTGGCCTTTCTCCCATAGCAACAGCGGCTTAGCCACGTGAACGCCAGTTCCTTTGAGTTCACCCACTGCATTGAACTTAACTCCTTCATCACCAGATTACAGCTCCATCCAGCCGAGCCTCAGAAAGCTTCGCAGGCTTTTTATAGGCTTCATCTGTAGAACATGTCTCTAGGCTTAGAAAATCTCCATGGCAACAAGTATAAACAGCAGATTTACTGTTAATTTTTTTATTTTTCACAACTGGTCATTCATGTCTTTATTTTCCCTCCAATGCACTGCACAGCCTTCGGTCTGCTTGCAAGCCACAAGCAGCTCTGCACACGTGCCGGCAGCGTATTTACCGCTGCTTGTTCGTGTAGAAGTGTCCGTTCAGGACTCGCCGCTACGTGTCCAGGAGGTCTCTGAAGACTGTGAACGATCCGCAGGTCAGGAAAGCATCTACATCCAGAGACGACTACATGGGACCTGTGGTCAGAGAGGAAGCTCGGGCTGAGATGGAAACAAAACGAAACAAAAGCTCAAATAGAAAACAGTATTTACTCATTTATAAATGTAGTTTTTAACTTTTCTTCGTACTGGATTAAGCAGCCCAGCTACCATCAGCTTCTAGCTAGGTATGCCACAATTATTAAATTATTAATTAATATTATTATTATTAAAGATTTTATTGGTACAATTATTGTCAGAGAAATAATCCTGATTGTTCGGCGTTGATTGCACTATGAATGTGTAAAATCACATCGACGCTCTTAAGTTTTATTTCTACCTTTCGATGCCATCAGTAATATGACAAGTAAATTCCAGCTACATCCGCTCTGCTGTGTAACGAACAAATGAATCATCCATGTTAACATTTACTATCAGTGTTAGTGAAACATTAGCATCGTTTCACCTGGTTACTGAACATTTACAAAGTTGCTGGTTATCCTGCTGGCGGGGAAACATGTTGGATGGATCTCGTGACCTTTTATTCTCCTAAACGGAGCTCTAAGGGTTAATACCAGGGATAATAGTGAAAACAAGTGATTGTGACATCCCTACTGCTAACCTAGCTGGCCTTGTCCGATCAACTATAGTACGCATTTGCTCCCACCCCTGATGGACATCGGCAGCTTGTACTCGGCCATCGAAGGGGGGTTTTAAGCATCGTTATCTTCTAGATGTTTACAGCCGTTGTGTTCTGTCTCAGCTGGTATTTCACCACAAACCTCTGCACCTGCTAACGTACGGAAATGCACCGAGGAAGCGAAAGGCGGCATCAGATTTATCCAACTGAGACGTCCTGCTGTGGTCTGTGTGTGGTGGTCCATCCTGATGTCCACCTTCTGGTTCTGGATCCAACACGGACGGCTAGATAAGAGCTGATGTCATAATGTAGGTGAAGTGTGTTTGTCACTGTTTGGCTTATTTACAAGGTTGTTATCTTGCTGACTGGAGTCACGTTGGTCCAGGAATTCAACCAATCTGAGAGACCCCCCTCGCCTTGTTACAACCTGTTTGACCTGAGACATGAAATGACCTCTTTCCTGTAATTATTGCCAAATCATTCATGTAGTTAAGATGGAAAAACCATGAAAGTGGATGTGAACGATGACCCAGTGAGGAGTTCTGTGTTATTAACGTTCGACTGGAACCCAGTTACAATTTAAAACAGCTTCCTCGTCCATACACTGAAGAAAGAAACCAGTTCTTTCTCTCCCACTCCTTTCTGTTTGTTCAGCAGTGAGCTAACTCTTTCCAGATGGTTTAGTGTTAACACTCTGCTCCTCCCAGCTCCTTCCTTCTTCTTCCTTCTTCTCCCAGCTCCTCCCAGCTCCTTCCTTCTTCTCCCTTCTTCTCCCAGCTCCTCCCAGCTCCTCCCAGCTCCTCTGCTGCAAACCTCCAGTTCCCAAACAGTTGGGAAACTGTGTAAAATGTAAATAACAACAAAGCCAGAAATGCTCCTTTTATACCAGTCATGTTACTGACCTGTTGCCAGGTAACCTGATCAGTTGTCAAACGCTCCTCCAGGTGTTTCTGGTTTGTCTTTGTCCATCTGAACTTCTGAGAGCCTCTTCCCCTCTAAGGTGCTCTTTATCCCCCTTCCTGTTGATAAATAACCAAATGGTCACGTTTCTCCAGCCGTTGTAAACCACGTTCTTTTCCAGCCTTTCTGTTGTTGCTCTGTCAGTAAATTCTAGAGGGACTCATTTTCTTACAAAATGCCTGAATATTGCCGTGTGTAATATATTTTCTCTGTTTTGTTGTGAATGATGTATCATATCCTTACATTATGTTTTTATTTACATGCCTGTGGGACTGGCTGTTTATCCGCTGAGAGAAGGCTTGGAGTTGCTGTGTGGTCGTGAAGCTTTAAAGTTTTTCCTGTTTCTTATCTGAAAAATCATCTATGTTTTATGTCAGCGTATTTATATCATGTTGCTTTTGTGGATTTAGTAGTTTCTGCCTCAGAGGAAAAGTCGTTTGTTAATCAGAAGGGCAGTGGTTTAACCCCCAGCTTCCCTAGACCATATGTTGAAGTGCCCTTGGGCAAGACACTAAATCCAGTGTTAACTCTGATGAACTCATCAGTGTGTGACAGAAAAAAGCCACAATGTGCAGGAATGTGTTTCATACCGTCAAAACCGAGTGGTCATTAATAATAACAATAACAATACAATTGTTATAATAATTTATTTTTTATTTTTTTATTATTACAGTTGTCTTTGTGCATTTTGAGGATTTCAGGCTGAAGTTGTGGCTCTGCAGAGCTGAAGCGTTTCTCTTCATGTCTGACTTGAAAAGTGACACTGCTTTAACCCTGGTGGGTGTGTGTGTGTGTTCAGACCTGGTATTTGACGTGTGTCAGCTGGAATGTGAACTGCAATTAAACAAGTTAACTCTTGTTACCGGAGAAGACGGATTCCAACCCAGACAGCTTGGTTTCTCCTCTCATCCTGCTCCGTGTCCGATCCGCCGCTGGTCTGCTGAATGAAGGATTCTCTCTCATCAACCGCATCAACAGATGCTGCACTTCATTAGTTTATCGATGCAGAAAGTGATTAAGTTTTGATTATAAACATAATCAAGTCTATGGCGACATCTGCAGCCAATAAATCAAAACTCAACAGCGTTCAAAGTGAGTAATCAGCTGGTAAAATAGCTGATTATCTACCAGATTCACCAGTTCCTGCCGTTGTGACGCCCTAATTATTCAGCATGAGCAGAAGCACCAAATGAAAATGATTACAAAAGCAGAATCTGACGGCATTATGTACCTGTGTGAAAACCGATAGTTACTTGCTAGCAGCGTCGATGCTTCTGGTGGATCTTCACCTTCCTGCGGCCGACGGTTAGCTTCACCGTCCATAGATTTTCACTGATCCACGAACAAGCAGGAAATCCGGATCAGTCACAGATCACGTAATCATCTATCAGATGTTCTTCACGTGGAATTTTCTATGCAGTCAGACATTTTGGTTGTTAGGACAACCTGATGAGGAAAATGTGCAAATCCAAAGGTCTGATAAAATGAGACTGTACTAACCTGGTTATTACAGCTAAGTAAAAAAAATGAGACTAAACTGGATCAGATCCAGTCTGAATGGAAGTGATTGTGTAAAATCAGCTGTGAAATCGATTATATTGACGACATCCAGTCATAGCAGAACTTGCGATACCGGCAAACATTGAAAACATCTCGTCATTTGTGGCTAAAATTCCTCAGAATTCCGAGCTCAGAGGACATCTGGAATGCACCTAGACCCCTGATCTCCGAGTGCGCTGCGACCTCTGCAGTTATTCGCAGCTGTTTTAGTCAACGGTTGGGTTCCCACCGGACGCCACGGCGCGGGTCAGACACGTCCCAGAAGCGCCTAAACATACGAGTCTATTTTTGACGGAGCACGCATCCAGAGCGTGTCAAGCTCAGCAGTTCAGACAGGAAATCAGCTTCTGGTAATCCTCAAAATAAAAGCCCATGTGCAGATTTGCACTGCTGAACCATGTAAACATTACATCATCAATCGGTCCCAGTGCGGCTCGACCTGCTACGGAGGTTGGAAGGAAACCGCGGCGCAGCCAGAATGCGGTGCACCCGGTGGACATCTTTTCTATTTCTTGACTGTTTGCATGTTTGATCGCTGAACGATTCCCACTGTTGTTGTTGGGTCAGCAGTGACAGCCTCAGGAGTGAACAGCCCGGCACGTTAGGGCTGCAACTAATGACTATTCTGATGGTCGACTAGTCAGCGACTATTAAAACGACTAGTCCACCAATCGGATTAATTATCTCATGATTATTAAATGGATCTTATTTCACTTCCAGCTTTGAAATCTTGGATGAGGTTGTTGTGTAAGTCCGACGTTCCTCCTCTTTAAATGTTCGAGCGTTGCAGACGTACTTCGTGGTACACAAGGTCCGCTTTACAAGCCTCACGTGTACTTAATTTATTTTCATGTGAAGTTATTTCAGACTTTTCACGTCCTCTGTGCCGTTCTGTTCCCAGGTTGGTCACCATATTTGTCCCCTGGCGGACGTTGCTGCACATGTGCAACTTTCAGCAGAGATAAGAAAAGAAGACGATGTCTCACCCTGTAGGCTTTTTTTTGTTGCAGACACTAGTCGACAGTTAAATGTGTTGTTGATTATTTTCCTTGTCGACTATCAATGTCGACTAAACGTTGCAGCCCTACGGCACACAAACCGACTTTCTGTGTCTGAGTCACACGGCCGCCACCCCGCTGGCCTGTCATTCAGCCACATGTGGATCTGAACGATTCCTGCACACATGCCCATGTGTGGCAGAAACACTGAGCGTAAAGAAGAGAAACTGGATGAAGCTCCGCCTTGAAGCAGAAGGCTGCAGGGTGTGTCTGACACACATGTTTTTGTAGTAAGGTGTGGCGGGTGTGGGCACCTGCCAGTCCTGCCGGGTTATTTATTTTCTTTTGTCTTATCTTACAAAGTTCCCGAATGTGGAGAGAAGGAGCGAAACAACTTGATGAATTTATTCCTGTCTCATGAAAGCACCAAAAACACTTCTACCTTATTTGTAATGAAGCAAATTCTGGTGTTAAAATAATTTTTTAACAGTAATACGCTAATTTTTTATCCAGTGAGACCAAACTTTATTCCAACAGAATTAATAAATTAGGTGTTTCCTGTAGAAAACCCGAGATTTCATGTGTGCATGCACGACACACGACTGTGTGTGGATGTAGTGGTGTGTGGAGTCCAAAGTTTCTGTTGACATTATAACAGTTCCTGGTTGCATGTTCCCTTTTGCAGAGACTGTAATGAGTAAAAACTGCCATCTTTAACTTCTTCACATCGTCCATATTTCCTGTCTTAAATGACATCGCCAAAATAAATGAAGCACATCTTCTCAGCTACCATTTCCGTATAATCCTGGTTTCTGCAGAAAGCTGAGACGTGTGAGATGACTACACAAGTGTCAGGATCAGGATATGTGTTATGTGTGATGAGTAAATTAATCTGGAACACGGTAGTATATGTAAATGGTATCTCCTTAAAGAAAACCAGAGGATAGCAGCTTAATTCACCTAGGAATTATTAACATAGTCCTAGGAAATAGAAACATAGTTCAAGGAATTTGTAAAATAGTCATAGAAATGAGTTATGAGTAAATGAATCCAGGAATGAGTAAAGTAGTCCTAGGACTGAGTGAAGTAATCCTAGGAATGACGGTGTTTGTGGGAATCCAGACTAGCATCTTTCCAGCCAGGTCCCAGCAGCTGTAGTTTGTCTCAGACAGCTGTTAAGTGAACACTGGCGAGGAGTGTTTGCAACTCGAGTTGAGTAAAAGCAAAGTGGTCGGCTGTGGGAGGAGTCTGCAGCAGAGGCCTGCAATGCCGGCGGTGCTCGATTTGAAGTGAAAACAACTTAAGAGCAAACTGAGAAGGAGCAAAAAATGGGATCATTTCATTTTTATGATCGCTGAAAACCCAGACCGGAATTGAGATTAAAATTCGATTATCTGCCCAGCCCTAATTTACGGGTTGTCATGTCTGGAGAGATGACCTTTTCGGTAACTTGACCCTACTCTTGCATAACTTACCGAGGCTCAGCGAGATCTTAGCAGTTACATACACACACCTGGTTTCCTGTGTTTCCTTAGTCCAATCAGCTTCTCTTGTTGAGATGACGTCAAGTTCAGATGTTTTCATTCACCAGTGTAAAGTCTTTAGCAGCGTATTACTGCTCACATTAGCAGCTACCGCTAAGACTAGCTGCTAATGCTAACAGGTGTCATCACGTTCAACAACAGCTGAATCTATGTCACCTAATAAATATCTGAGTGGTATTCCGGCTTTAATTGGATCCAGTTTTCTTTGTAGGTCCCATCAGCACGTATCTGAGGTCCCAACTTGAAGCATGTTCAGATCCGCTGGACGAAACGCTTCGTCAGGACATTTAAAAAGTCCGGAGAGTTTCCATCACAGCGTTTCTGGCTGGGAGTCTGGGAACACTGGATTGTTCTGGTCTTTCAGACCTGAATGTAGACGCGTCAGATCAGATTATTACAGTAATCTGATTACTCCCAGATAACTGACTTTGATTGTCAAGTAAATGCACTCAGGGTTATAATAAAGTTATCTGAGAATGTTTTTAATGTTCAAGACACACAGGTGGTGTTACATAATTAGCTGTAAATGAGTCGTATTGAATGGGATTTAATCCCAATCGAACCGAAGGAGGCTGCTGTGAATCGATTCAGGAAATTAGTGACGATACCAGCCCTCATCTGGAGCAGCAGGAGAAAAATAATGTTGCCGTTCCTCTCTGGTTGGAGGTGTTTCTTCCTTACTCCATCCACTGTAAGGTTTGTTGTCGTTTTGAAGTTTGCTCAGGAAGTCTGAAGCTGCCTGAGTGTTTGTGGACTTTGCTTCCATCCGTCCTCGGAGGCTTCACAGAGAGCAGCAGAGGAGTAACATGAGACCGTTCCTTGAGAATCTAGGGCAAGGTTCCTTCTCCACACGTGCCTGTCTGAGTGTGCTGAGCTCGCCTGGTGGCTTTCAAGTGTGTGTGTGTGTGTGTGTGAGTGAGTGAGTTTACTGGCTTGTGTGATGGGATTTGTCAGCAAATAAACTGGCTCAAAGCACACTATTGTGCAAAAGGTGGGTGTGTGTTTGAGTCTGATTGTGTTTGCCTGATAACTTTGAGTTTGTATGTGTGTACGATAATAATTGGTTTATGAATGCTTGCTCTGTCTGTGTGTGTGTGTGTGTGTGTGTGAGAGGATGAAGGAAGGGAGGGTGTTCTGCTGCTGGCTCCATTGATTGGTTCCACACAGACTGAAACTTGACCTCCCCAGCAGATGTCTGTAACGCTGCCAAAGACATGCTCACATTCATCTGCACCACAAACACAGGACTTGGCTCTGCTGCTGCTCACACTCTTTCTGCTGGGAGGTGTGTGTTGCAGGGATGTCACCGTTATAGACTTTCTTGGTACGATTAAAATCACAATTATCAAGATTATTATGTGTAAATTAATTTCCCTCCTCATAGTTCTTAAGTTTTATTTATTTCTACCTTTTGATGCCAACATAAATAAGAAGTAAAGTAAATTCCATCC
>JBAFTA010000024.1:25143961-25156767 GCA_036919975.1 Melanotaenia parkinsoni
AGTCCAGGTCTGGGAGGAGATCCCTCAGGAGACCATCCGCCACCTCATCAGGAGCATGGCCAGGCGTTGTAGGGAGGCCCTACAGGCACGTGGAGGCCACACACACTACTGAGCTTCATTCGGACTAGTTTTAAAGTTTTTCCACTTTAATTTGGAGTGTGACTCCAAATCCAGACCTCCATGAGTAAAGAAGTTTTATTTCTATTGATCATTTTTATGTGATTTTTTTTTGTTTAATAAGAAGAATTTATTCATTCAGATCTAGGATGTTATTTTAGTGTTCCTTTATCTTTTGAGCAGTGTAAGTGAAACCGCACACACAAGATGCCCAACAGGTGTTATACAAATAAACTTAACTTGCCTGTAAAAGTAAAAAAAACATTATCTAAGCTGAGTGATAACCTTGGCTAAACTGGTCAACAATACCCTTCAAGGCTTACCTCCACCATGGAGCCTCCACTGTGGAAAAGACAGCAAACCTTTAAGAACTGTGACTGCCTGGTGGCACTCAGCTTGTTTTTCTTTTGACATTTTTCCTTTTTCTGCCAGTGTGAAGCCATTTCCCCTGACTGGCCTTGTCCTCCTCACACGGGGGACCGGATCAGAGAACTATGAGGAAGGATTTTATATGCCCTCCGTTTAACGTCGAGTGTACTCGATATATCGCATCTATGTGATCATGTATCTGCACATACAAGATGCCCAACAGGCTGATCATTTGTAGTGTGATAAATAGTGATAAATACTATTTATTTTAATATATATTTGTTTTTAGAGCTGCCAGACATGAACATTTTCTGCATCTTCAGCTCATTTTTTTCTTTCTTTCTCTGGTAAATATTCCAGCAGCTTTCCTATGAGTGTGTATGTGTGGTTGCTAGACGCTGCTTTAGTGTTGAAGGCATTAGTGATGCATAGCGGTAACGTTAGCTACCACGCCACGGGTTTGCGACCTTGGTCATTTTTAGATACCACTTCATAACCTTTGCTGGAAGCTAGCGCTAGCTGAGTTTCTTCTTCTGCTTAGTGGAGTTTGTTAAACAACTAACTGACACATTACCGCCACCTGAGCTTCTCCTGGATAACAGGGATAATGATAAGTTACGTGGTCCTGTGGCCCTCAGGTGCAAAAATGAAAGTTTTTAGTGGCCCTGTAGGTTGCGCTCGAGGCCCACGGCCCCATGGTTTACAGTCACTGAGCAGCAGAAATATGTAAACATTGAATGAACAGTTCAGTAGTCTGTTTTGCTCAAATCCAAGTGGTTTTAGCTCGAGATTAATATCAGTAGTTTGTTGAAAACACGCTGAGTGGCATCGCAGTGATGTGGTAGATGATGTTACATCTATTTAACAGAAAGATGACAACACACTCAAAACAAGATGAACATGGAGATATCTGACTACGATGAATGGTGTCCGTTTTTGTTCTCCGGTAATTGAGCCGTTTCTCGTCCTGGTTTGGGTTTCTTGGAGTCAGAAGAGGTGAAAGTGACTGGGCTTTTCTTTTCTCCGCGCTGCAGCCGCTCATGCTGCTCTGCTGGAGCAGTGTCAACACACTCGCCTCTGGACGTTGATGTGTGACCGGTCTGAACTGTTTCAGTAGCATCTCTTTGCTCCACGTGATCGTACAGCTACACATTTAACCCGGTGAAGCGGGAACGTTGGAGCTGTAAATGATGTAGATGTTCTTCCAAAGAGGAGCGGGAGTCTCTGCTGCTTGTTGAAGAGCAAACATAACCTTCCCTGGGTTTGGCTCTACTGACCCGAGAGTAAACGTGCCGTACGTCGACTGTTTTTTCATTTTTGGGAGCCAGATTAGCACTGTGAGGTTTTATTTTTATGTGCCGTGTAATTAAGCTGGAACTAAATTTAACCCAAACTGTGATTAGATTTAACAAGCCAGGGAGCGTGTAGGGCTGCTTACACGACACATACACGCCGTGTTCTTAGACATTTCCACATGTGAGGGAGGTGGTCGGTCCGCTGCAGGGTGAGGAGACCACGCTGCAGCTCCTCAGATGATATTTGTGGGTCAGTTAGCTAAAAATGTTTGATTTTTTTTTACTTTACATAAGCATATTCCCATGGAGGTTGCCATGGAGATGCAGTATTAGGATTGTTAAAATCCAGCTGTCAGCCTGGTCTCTGCTTTCATTCTTCCACCGGTACAATCTGAGGAGAGCAAAAGAACGAAGTTCGCCTCTGATGGGGTTCCTGATCTAAAATGACCCAAAAAGAATTGATTATTTCTTTTTGGGTCATTCATATTCATATTTCCAAACACTATGTAAACCATCTTGGTATGAAAGTAAAGCTGGTGAGGTTTCATCAGAGGTGGAAGCATCATCACAGCTGCTGTGTTAAAGTTAAAGAGGATGGAACATTGGAAGGAAGGATTTTCTCTTTTTTACAGCACATTTAAGTAAATAAACCCTTTAAAATTTGCTGCTGTAGACAAAAACCTCCAGAAAACCACAAATCAACATCAATTCAGTTTTCAATTTTTTTAAGAATAGCTCATTTCTTTCTTTAGGACCAGACTAGTTAGTGTACATTTTTACTTAGAAATGCAAGATTAGAGCCAATGGCTAATTTGACTTAGGTGGGACTTAAACACAGTAAATTACGAGACAAGACATGGACAGAAGTAGGGCTGCAACTAATGACTATTCTGATGGTCGACTAGTCAGCGACTATTAAAACGACTAGTCCACCAATCGGATTCTGTATCTCATGATTATTAAATGGATCTTATTTCACTTCCAGCTTTGAAATCTTGGATGAGGTTGTTGTGTAAGTCCGACGTTCCTCCTCTTTAAATGTTCGAGTGTTGCAGACGTACTTCGTGGTACACAAGGCCCGCTTTACAAATTTCACTTGTATTAATTTATTTTCTAAATTTAACATGAAGTTATTTCAGACTTTTGACGTCCTCTGCTGCTGTTCTGTTAGCCGGTTGGCCGCCATATTTGTCCCACGGCTGATGTCGCCATGGTTACATCCCTCACACCAGTCAGTGGAGGGACATCTCTGTGATGCAGAATGACTGACACCTGTCTTTGTCCAATTAAATCTGTGTAACCGGACAGAGGATAGTGATTTTTGGATAGAGAGCTGGGAAACAGAGTTTTTCAGTAAATGTGGTTTTATCCTGGTGGATAGATGCTCTGGAGGCCAGAATTCATGATGAGGAAGCAGAATTTTGCTTCTTTTGCTTCTGGTTGAAGGAGTCCTGGTTGGAGATGGTGAAACCTTTCAGTTGAGGTGTCGTTGGTCCACGGTCCTGCCGTGGGGTGAACAGGCGGATCCATCCATCCTGACTGTGATAGAACTGGTTTCAGTGAGCTTTTAACTGAGATTCTGGACTTTCAGTGGACACCACGTTTATATGTACATAACAGACCTGGTGTTACACCATGTGAAACTAGATGTTAATGTCACGGCGCCGTTGCTTACAAGGTTAATAAAAGTTGATAAATGTATGAACAGAGATGGAGGTGACATGAGGAGAGGCCGGCTGGTACCAGTTGGGTTTAGGTTGACCCGGTGGTGACATGCTGTCATCTGACTGCGGACGGGGATTAAGATGCATCCCAAACTTTCTCCAGGGGATGTTGTTCTACCTGTAAATTTAAACAAGGAGCATGTCTATGCT
The DNA here is from genome assembly GCA_036919975.1 of Melanotaenia parkinsoni. NCBI lineage: Eukaryota > Metazoa > Chordata > Actinopteri > Atheriniformes > Melanotaeniidae > Melanotaenia > Melanotaenia parkinsoni. The sequence continues at coordinate 25,147,617 of JBAFTA010000024.1, forward strand.
ACGTGATGCTGCTTCTACTACAGAGTGCTGCTCTGCATGCTTTAAATCCAGTTTAAGACGTGTGTCCGATGTAGGGCTGGGTGACTAAATCGAGCAAATCGAGCACAGCTGGCATTGCAGCGCTCTGCTGCAGACTCCTCCCACAGCTACAGACTCCTCCCACAGCTACAGACTCCTCCCACAGCCCTGACTGCTTTAGTTTTATTCAGTGAGAGTTGGGCTGGACACACGGGAGACGACGTTGTTCCTTCTCCATCTTTTTCTATCGAACTTGTGCAATGAGGTGAAAATAGCTGCCCTCCTCCAGCCAAGCGACAGGCGACATTCGTGCATGTGAAATGTTGCGCTCATTCATGCAGACGTGCACACGGGGGCGACGCGACACAAGAAAATAGAAAAATGTTCAATTTTAACTTAATAATCCACCAGCATCCAGAGACACAGAGACAAACGTTATAAACAAGCAGAACTTTTTCTCAGTTAACACAGAACAACCTGGATTTAAGAAACTCATCAACACGTTGGACAAACGGCATCACCGCCATCTCGTCTCCATGTTAGTGGAGCGTCTCTCCTGCCATGGATGATGAGGATGATGAGGGTGTTGACGTGGCTACAGTCCAATGTTTCGCCACCGCTATGGACCTGTGGTCAAGCGGCACCATAGAGCCGTATATAAATATCACTGTACATTTTATTGACGCAGATTTCAACATGAAAACGAAATGTCTCCAGAATTTTTTTTTCTAGATCACACCGGGCAGAACGTAGCTGCTGGTCTGAGACAAAAAACAGCTACGGGTACCTGGTGGAAAGAAACTAGTCTGTATTACCACAGACAAGCTTCAAATGTCACACTGACCCCGTCCCTTTAATCGTGTATAAATAATCGAGATCTCAATTTCAATCAAAATAATCGTGATTATCATTTTTCCCATAATCGAGCAGCCCTAGTCGGATGCTTGAACAGTTCCAGGAATCCCGAATGAAAACTGCACGCTGCACCTGAATCCTGGTTGTTTGGAGACCCAGCGGAGCTGCATGAATACATTCAAGCTTCTTGTCTCTGTCTGCGTTTTAACTATCTGAAGGTGTATGAAACTCTGAGTTCTGCTGCAGTGAAATGTGTGGAAATGCAAATGGGAGCAGCTTGAACACACACTGAGGTGGGTCAGGTGGAAGTAAGGCATGTAGTCTGTGGCTTTAGCCTCATTAATTCCAAATGAAAGACACTCAGAACAGATTCCTGTTGACTCTGGAAGTCTAGGTAGCTCGAACCGGTTGTGCCAGTCAGGAGGAGGTCAACAAGACTTTCAAGAAGAAACAGGTTTTTCCATCTTCAGAACTGCTTGCTGGATGTAGCTGCTAAGTCCTGGCATTACTTTCACTCAGCACCACATCCATCCTCCCTGAGGAAGGTTTGGTATGAACCAAGAGTGCAACCACACGTGTTGTGTGAAAAGTCTTTTTCTCAGGTAGGACCTTTACCTCCCTGAATGTCCAGCTCTGTCCAGCCATGGTCATTCCGTCTACAGTTGTTGTCCAGGAACTACGGATATGAGGGACTGCTGTTTATTAAGTAAAAGTAGCATATTTCTGATATTTTCCTACTGAAACAGATGCAGCTTCTTCATTTTTTCTGGAGTGTGTAGCTTTCTTTATTTTACGTCTGTGTTTCTGCTGAACGTCTGGAGAACACTTCACTTGGAGGCGGCTGCAACGGTCCAGATTCATTCAGCTCTCGTCTAGGGATGTTTTTTCCGTCCGATCCCAACACCTGGCTTTAGGTACCTGCTGATGCAGAGTACCGATCCCATGTCCATCCATCCGTCCGTGTTTGGTGTTGCTATGGTTCGTTGTGCTTTACAGCAACAAGCTCCTCGTGCTCCTGGACGTCATGGTAACCAGAAGCTTTATGGTATTCGTGCTGCCTCTGGAAACTTCCGCCCTGCATATGAGGCGTGTCACCGTTGGGCTAGTGGCAGTTCTAGTGGACCGATATCAGCATCAGAAACACTCGCCGATCTTGCCAAAAACAAAGGGATCGGGATCTGCGAGTTTTTCCGACGCTAAGATTGGAATCCGCCCAACTCTGTTCTCATCCAGATTGTCTGGTTCCAGTTTAAGTGTCGGATTCCGTGATTCCGTCCGTGTTTCCCACGCCTTGGAAGACCTTGTGTCCGAGCTGCTGTCCAGTAAAAGATGGACGGAGTTTCTGCAGAGGTCAGTGCGTGTCACACGGATTTGGTGTTTTCAGGGAGGCCTCCTCAGCGTGGCCGTGCGGCTGGAAACCCATGAAGATGTTGAGTTCTCCACTTCGCTCTGTCTCAGGTCAGCGTTCCGGTGCAGAGCAGCGCTGCAGACTGGACCCGGCTGGGTCAGAACCCTGCTGGGTCCAGTCTGGGTCTCTGTCTTTCAGCCCTGTGAGAGGTGCATTTTACGTGGAGGAAGCGTTTAGTCGGCGACCTGAAGGATAAGATGTTGTTGTGTAGAAAGTCAGCAGCTTCTTTCTTGCTGTGGAGGATGGATTAACAGCCACGTAAACATGCAGAGAGCTGAGGCAGGCTGGAGCGGGCAGGAGGGATTTTCCCATCCTGCCTCTGCAGCGACTGGCCTAGATTCCATCAAACGATTGTCTCAGTGCAGCGGGGCTATTATTAGAGCTGTAATATCAGGAGGGATGGAAGGAGAGAGGAGGGAGGAGAAGACGGCAGCATGCAGAAGTGCTTCAGAGAAAAGAAAAGCTGCTGTGACATGGCTGAATATTCATTTTTCCTTCTTTGGTTTCATTGGGAAGGCGATGTTTTTTCCCATGTCAGCCTCTCTGCAACGACGCATTCATTCATTTCTCTGCTTTTTATTCTCCATCATTATTATCTATTAATAAAAATTAAAGGCACCTTTATTAAATTTCTAAAATATTTTTCTTATACTGTTATGTTCTTATTTTATATTCTTATTTATATTTTTATTAAGAATTTATGAACGTAAATTAAAGGCACACGTACTAGTATTTCTTTTAGTTTTTTATGGCATACTCTTGTTTATTAGTTTTTTAGTCTTTTATTTAAAATAATTTATAACTAAACATCAAGACACGTGTTAAATTTTGAAATGATTTCTTATATTTTGTTATTTTATTTTATGTTATTTAAATTTTTATTAAGATTTCTGAATTATTTTTATACTATTAGGATTTACTTTATTTTTTATTAATTTAGGAATAAAATTAGACACATTTATAATCTTTTAAATAATTCTTTATATTTCTTCCATACTTTTCCGGGATGCTGTGGTGATCCCTGATGGCTGTAGTGGATGACGGTTACTTCGTAAATACTGCACACAAGCAGAGAAAACTGAGCTGAAAACAAGTTTAATAAAGCTTGAACATGTCGGCTCAGGAATGATTGTAATCTGTGGGTCGGTCCGGTCGGGGCACTTCAGGTTAAAAATGAAGGATTAGATGTTTTGTTGTACAACAAACTTAGCTTATCTTCACACTGATTAAAGTCACATGACCACAGCTTACTGTGTGTGCTGACTCCACACAGCAGACCCGTCGGTGTAAGCACAGTCTGCTCTGTAGATGAACCCGGTGCGGTCCGCTCCGCTCTGAGCCAGCAGGACCAGTTTCACCACAAACGTTTAGATGGCTCCTCATATTTACAGTTATTATTCTACAGACTCTTCTGTTTTCCTCCAGCCTACCATGTGTAGGTTGATTTGTTAACACACGCACCAAAGCAGCATGGTGGTATCAGCTGAGAAACATGGGCTGCATCCACAACAAGATTTTTATTCCTCTGGAAGATGTCCTGCCTTCTCATTCAGTCCTTTACAGTCCAAAATCTGTCTGTAGCCACGGGAACAAACTCCAGTTTTTCCTCATTCTCTGTCTTTTTGCTCGTTTGGTGTCTTTGCTGCTGAGCCTGGTTTCGTGTGACGAGCTGGTGGAGATGTCGGGTTTACTGTCGGATGTTCAGCACAGCCATGGTGCTGGTGTTCAGTTGCTGGTGTGAAGCAAAATGCAGCTGTGAGGTGTCCTGGAGGATAAAGCGTGTTTTCTCGTCCCCAGCAAGGAGGCAGCATGTGGAGACCTACCTGGGATCTTCCCATTAAGACTTCAGTCCCTGATCCGGGACACTTTGCAGGGTTACCTGCCTTCCCACATCATGACCGGCCTGTTTGCAGTGCTCAGGCTGGTTCGTGCTGTCAACCAGTTTTAACCCCTTCATGTGAGATTCCGGTGGAAATCCGAATGTCTGGGATCAGCCTGGTGGAGGAATGTGTCGGCAATCACATGGTTGCTGAATTTGATGGATCTTGATAGGAATGGTTTCATCTTGAAACGAAGGAAAATGTTTCCCTCTGTTGTCTCCTTAATGTGACCACAACACAGGAATATTCCTGGATTTACCTTTTCTCCTCTCCCTCCCTCCTGATTCCCATCCTTCACATGGAGAAGGTGAAGGAGGAATAAAAGAGGAAAAATTGCTCTCATTCCTGGCTTTTTACTTCTTCCTTGCTCCCCGTCTTTTTGTCTGTCCTTTGTCTTCCACCCACTCCCTCATGGTCCTTCAGACCCCAGTACTCTGGTAAACATCTGCACTCCGAGCGTCATTCCTGCCATCTTGGATCTGCTCCGGTTCCCATGTGGGTTTGCCAGAGAGGTCTGACCTTGTGGAAAAAGGGAATGTGTCTTTATGCTGTCATTTGGTATTACTTCAGCCTCTCTGCTCTCTTATTCGGCCTCCCTCCTTCACATTACTCGCGTCCCAGTGACCCTGGTCTGCTGTTGTTTTGGAGCTCAGCCAGTTTCGGTTGTAACTGGTCTTTTGCCTTTACTGGCTTTTTGTTACTACAGGGCCTGCTCCAGATAGCAGGTTACGTTGAAACTCTGAGTCTGTCGACCTTGAGTTGAGGGAAACTCTGGCGTTTTTGTTCCAGAGAGAGGTAAGTTAATTATGTTGCTATGGTAACTGACTCAGTGAAGTAAACCTGGCAGGTTTACTATAAGAAACCCTGTCTCCTCCTGAAGCAGCTGTCAGACATGGGTTGTCATAGCAACATGATACCAGAGACTTGGAAGCTGGATTGATACACAATGATTTATAGAACTTCATCTCTAATGTCCTGATCACCATCTCAACAGATGGTACCGTTTCACCGTCGCCCAGATTCTCCGGGCGTACATATCCGACCCCGTGGACGTGCTGCGACGTCACAGCAAGATTCGTGTTGCCGATGGCGACACAAAACATTTAAAAAAGACGAGGATGTCATGAGGAAAGTCCTCCCCGTCTGGGAACGTAACTCCATAAATAATCCAGCGTCGAGATTCCTAGGTCGGCCTCTCTGGATCCCAGCAGACGGCGTCTCCCCACCATCCTCTTCCTCCTCTCGTGATGAAGCAAATCAGTCGGCTGCAGGGTATTTACCTGGTTTCGGATGTTTCCCGCTGCAGCTCCTGAACCAGACTGCCCATCTCTGCTCTAGAGCGATCTAGCTTACTTTTCTGAAAGATTTTTATTCTTCATCTTCAGTTTCGTCCATGTGGGTTTTTCTCCGTTGAGACGGAGCCTCCCCAAAACTATCTACCAACATTTTCACCCACTTGCTCCAGTTTTAGTGGGGTTTCATATCCAGTCAGTGGATCAGTGGATTCCAACTTCCACAGAGACTCGGGCAGCAGTTTTTTCTCATGATGCATCTCTCCTCAGTAGCAGCAATCTTCCGTTTTCCCAGAGTTCCTCTTCGTATTCCTCGTACGCCGCTATGAGAGCCTCTCACTCCAGCGGAGTCAAGTAACTGGCGCCTTTCTTTCAGCGGTTGCCATGGTGATTCCAGGTATCAGAGCTCCATTGATGATGGATTTTTACCGTGGTTCCTGGCGCTGGGTAAAGACACTCCAGGTTGATGGAAACAACTCGGAGCAGCTGATCAGGAACCAGAAACTCGGAGCTGAACCTTCTGTCTGGAACAGGACGCCGTTTTCTTTCCTGAGCTCGGATTTCTGGATGTGGATTTCAGAGAACAGATCCCCCCTTGCTGAGGTGGGATTTCTATACAGTTGGATGCTGCCGTGGCTGTAAGATTTCATGTTAGAGTTTCTCTGGTCAGCTTACAGGGATGGAGTTCATCGCTCTCTCCGGTTTTACCTCAGCTGAGGGGCTTGTTTATGACCCTCGGTCTGTCCTCGCTGAGGACCAGGCCTGACGATGCCTTCAGGTCCTGTCTCTGAGATCATTTCAGAAGTTTAAGTCAGGATGAACTACCCAAGCAGCCCCACCGGCACCTCATTTCTCAGATCTTGTACCTGAAAGATGCCCCTCATCTTGTTCCCAGTCCTCTGCCTCTCCTTAAACCTGGTCCTGTAGCAGGAGAAGCAGCATCAGTAGCATCTGGTCCGCTGTCAGCTCAGAGCTGACGTAGTAACGGCCTCATCGTCATGGTTGCCGTCGTGTAGTCATGTTTTTCTCCTTCATTTGCCTCCATCATTCTCCTTTTTCTCCTCAGGTTCGTCGTTTCTTTGACTTCTTATCCTGGGAAGTGCTCTTCATTTTCTCATCATTTCCTCTGATTTACTCATCCTTCCATATCTTTCCTTTTCACTTCTTCCCTGCAGTCTTTTAACTAGTGTTTCATTTATTCATCATTTCATCTGTCTCTGACTCTTCTGTCAGGTTCCTTTCTGGACTTTGTTTTTTATTGTCTCTTCTTCACTGTGAAGGAAAAAGGTTTTTTCCGTTACTCTCATGAGGATTCGTTTGGGATAATTTAGCTTAAGTCATTAATTTATCTCTATCTTTAAGCCTCTGACTGCATGCGTGTTTATCATGGCTCCCTCATGTTTGTTTGAAGCATCGTTTGTTCACGTCCTCAGAAATTTAAACTACGTGTTAAAAGCTGCAGTATGTAAGTAACCAGTGGGGCAGCGTAGTGACCAGTTAGACCAGTTTGTTCGGTCACAGGATTGACAGCAGTAAAGAGGATGGAGAATTTAGAAGAAAAGAAACAAAGTGGTTGGTTTAGGGTCCTTACTGACCCTCTAAGGTGCCACTGCTGTAGGCGTTTCTGTTATTGTATCTAAGTAAAAAGTTGTGCTTTACTTAACCGCTGCTTGACTAACCAGTCAGAAGCTGAGCGGCTCGGTGTGGGAGGATCCAGCTGCAGTTTAGATCTTCACTTCCGGCTCTTCCGTCACGATGGAGCCGAGATGGTGGTGAGACGGTAGCTGGAAACGTCGGTACCTCCGTTCTGTTATTAACCTGGTTATTACCTGGTATTTCTGCCACATATTTCCAGACACTCTGTCTGCTGGTGGGAGTGGCTAACGACTGAACGAGCACTGTGATTGGCTGATGTGTGGAAAGAGGCGGGTCTTGGTGGAATTTATTATTCCTCAGTGTTGCCAGCGTAGCGACTTTGTGGCTGTAGTAAGCGAGTTTTCAGACCCTCTAGCGAGTTTTCTGGTGTTATTGGAGACTTTTGGAGACGGAGGTGAATGAAGGGAGTTTATCTAGGACTACATGGACCAGTCGTACCATGTCCTGTGGGGGGATGATGGGGACAACGCTGCCGTTCTGCTTCGACTACAAAGTGAAAATCTGATCTGATTTGATTTGACAGCTTCTATGTCTACTTGTTTTGTATTCGTGCTTCCAGTAAGATGTTTTTTTCACAAAAAATGTGAATTGTAAACATTCTGAATTTATTGTTCAAGTATTTATTACTAATACCATGAAAATGAGGAGTAATGTGAATGTTTGCTATGTAACGTGATTTCAGTATGCGCGTCTAAATTTTCTGCTTGCGCTCCTCAAAATTAAGTTAGGAGCTGCTGTGGTCCTCGTAAAGAAAGTTAGTCTGGAGCCCTGGCATAGACCCCTCCCCCCAAAAACAAAAATAAAATAAATAAAATAAAACCTTGCGTGCGTGAAAGCTGGGGTTTCTTCTGATCTGTGATATACAAAAAGGGCAAGGGGAAAGCAGGTTACGTCTGTTTACCCCCACCTCACTGTACCACTTCTTAACGAAGTAAAACGTTCTGCTATCCCATTATTCAATGCTCCAGAACATCCACCTTCCTGCTGGGTTGTGGGATGTTTCCAAGAGGCTTTTTGTTGATTACGTGCAGGTACAGGTGCTCCAGATATCCGTGTGCTGTCACATTAATTTTGGGATTGATTCAACATTTCTTTCAGCCTTGAAAATGATGTGGGCTGTGTGGACCTTCTGAAGCCCCGCAGTGGTTGTAGAAACAGCACCGTTATCCTCTCACCTCAGGAGGTCCATTCAAAGAGCTGAAGAACTTGATCCAAGGTTCAGATCCAGGAAGGGATTCCTTCAGTTTATGGCTTCAGGGAATGAAAACCTTTCCATCTAGCAGTTTTCTTCTGCATACATTTTTTTGATACCTCTTTGTACATCAGTATGGATGCTGTGTAATTAGTAGAGCCCACACCAGACTGATGCGGGCCTGGTACTAAGCAAGTGGAGGCTGGGTTCTGAGGGTTCTGCAGTCTAACAGACTAACAGCTACTTTAGAGAAGAAGCTGATCATTTCCTAATATTTCTGGAAGAATTGATGTTAATTCTAAATTTGATAAACCAGCTGATCTGATTTTGTTTGGTCCAGTTGTTTGATGTTGTGTTTGGATCAGAACCGTGAGAACACACACCAGTAGTGATGGTGAAGGCCACAGTTACATCACATGCTGCAGAGTGATGCAAGAGTTGCATCTGCTCTCCTTTGTTATCACTCTGTGTGTGTTGTGTATCCATGGCTCATGCTCACTGCAGCTTTCCGTTACTATAGCAACAGACTCAGCAGGCAGACTTTTGCTGTTCCTCATGTGTTACAGAACACCACGACTGAATAGTCTGTGTGTTAATAAATAAACTGTGTTTGGACATGTGGAAAGCCTCGTGGAGTTTTAACCAGCTGCTCCAGATGTTCTGTTCAGACTGAGAAAATGAAACAGAAATAAATAAATATGCAGCACGACATGAATAAAGTGAAACCAGAGAAGGGCCTGCAGAGTGGGTCAGGAGCACGACACCGTACCTCTATGATAACAGCTTTATTTACCACATTCCACCATAAAAACATCACCATCACTACTATGTTGCTAAGAGACCTCTATTT
>JBAFTA010000024.1:25205342-25217215 GCA_036919975.1 Melanotaenia parkinsoni
TATACTGGGATTAAAAGCAGCTACAGACTGGTCTATACTGGGATTAAAAGCAGCTACAGACTGGTTTATACTGGGATTAAAAGTTGTTTTTTTTATTTTTACTTTAACATCATGCATTCTGATGGAAAAACATAAAATATGCAGACCAGTAACAGACTTGGCTAAAGTTTGAAGGGATAAGATCGACTAACTTAACTAGTAGAATGAAAATAGATGATCATTGACTCCCAATATTTAAATTTCCTTTTTTCATGAATGTTCAGGAGGGTCTTCGTAGTAAATTCCTGATTAACTTTAATTTTCACAGGGTCATTACACTCGAGCCCAAGCCAACAGCCCTCGCCCCATCATGGCTTCATCAGGACCCAACCCTAAAAGCTCCCAGGGCCCCGGGACCCCCCAGCAGCAGGCTCAGTCTCAGCAGATCCAGCAGCCAGCCAGCCAATCACATCACTCACCAAGTGGGAGTGGGCGGGAGCAGAGAGAGCTGCGAAACTCCCGCTCCTCCAGGAGGAAAGGATCTGACAGCAGTGTTCCCGAGGAGGACAAGGAGCGACGTGAGGAGTCGTCAGGCCGAGGTGAGGGCAAGTGCTTCACTGTAAGGTCACGACTCACAGGTGAGGGGGAGAGCTTCGCCAAATTTCAGGTGAATCCTAACCTTCTGTGTCGTCCTCAAATTTACCATCCTATGGTGCCCTTCATGGCCAAATATGTCCATGCTCAAAAACTGCTATAAAATCATCAAAGAACAGCCGTTTTTCATTGATCACTTTAAAACCCTCAGACCTGTTGAAAACTACCAGACATCCGAACATTTATAGGATTTTAACCCTTTAAATACCAGTTAGATTATTTCCATTACAAAGTGTGAATTATTTTCTACACAATAAACATCAGGGGGATGGGTCTTTGGTGGTGGTTAGAGTCTTGGATATGTCAAAGATTAACAACAAAACTGATCTGATTGCATTAGTATTTTTATGTAGTATCAGATACTCCCTCTGGGAACCTTAATGGACAAAAATATCCCATCATCCCATGTTCCATTAAAATGATTTTTTAACCTGTTGTTCATCCTCTAGTGAAATGATGAGGATATGCTCATCGTCAGTGTGAGCAGATTACAGAGAAATCCTACATAAAAAACTTGTTGAAGTACTTTCTCAGCTATTTGCCGGTTCTCATTCAATATGCAAAAGAGATGAGTTTCCGTCATAAACTCTGATTCATATTTAACATTTCTCTCTGACCGCTTCCAAGCAACAGCCTTCTGAAATCTTTATCAACATTTAACCTTTTTTTTTACTCTGGCATCTAAAGGGTTAATAACATTGTTAATTAATCATTGTTAATTAATCATAATCATATATTTTTGAAGTTGTTTTATTTGACAGGGACAGAGCATATTAAAAAAAACAATTATATTTTATAACCTTTATATTTTATAAAATTAAATTTAATTGGAAACAGTAACAATAAATTTAATTGATAGGAATAATATAATTATTAGCCCGGTGGTGTGGTGGTTAGCACCGCGGCCTCACAGCGAGAAGGTCGCTGGCTCCCCCAAAAGCTTCGGTGTAATTCAAGCCCTGCCTTGGAGTGAGTGGTGGTTTGTCTGGGCCCTGTGGTGGACTGGTGACCTGTCCAGGTGTACCTGCCTCTCACCTGCTAATTGCTGGGTTAGGCTCCAGCTTCCCTGTGACCCTTATGAACGAAGCGGAACAGACAATGGATGAATAGAATAAACTGTTTTGTTTTTTTTTAGATTTGTTATACGCTGGGAATATTAATGAAGTTTTAGAAAGATGGTAGAATTGTTTGGGTGCAGATACAGAACTATTAACAATCTTCTGTTACTCTTTCATTTTTCCTGCACGAATCTTATCCCTAGTCCTTGTTCCCCCTTTGGTTTGTTGTTGTTGTGGAGTCTTTATTGGACAGGATAAATTCTGGATGTAAGTCATTGGTGATCCCTGGGTACAGCTGGACAGCAGCATCCTGCTTCACTCTGGCCAGTGGACGAGGAGGAGGGAGGTAGAGGACCGTACCGTCATGGCGACAGGACAAGGGAACGAGCATGCTCAGAATGACCCGGAGTCATTTAAAGCGGAATGAATGTTTACATGATCGAGAAATTATTCACTTCAGATTTAAAATTTGAATAAACCAGCCACTAACTTCGGATTGAACTTTAATTAGGAATAGGAGTTAGGTGATTACAAGGTCATTTTAAAGAGGATTTAAGTTTCATTCTGAGTTAAAGGGGAGTTCAAACACTCATGGAAACGTGGCCTGTGATGTGATCATAGACCTCTGAGGGTCAGTGATGTTGAGGTCCAGCTGATAGACGTGAAGCTTCCACCCAAACACAGAAGATAAAACAGAGGTGAAGCTCGCACCGTCTGTCGTGAAGCTCCATCATCACGATGATCCGGTCACTGGAAGTGAAGCTCCTTTACAGTCCTGACACGATAAAACCCAGCAGCAGCTGAAGTAAAGAAGAGATGGGTGAATGTTTACTGACTCCAGCCTGTGAGATAACCCACCCCGTGTGTTTTTATCTGTCCAGAGTCCAAGTCGAAGGTGAAGCAGGCGGTGAGCAAACGCAGGAAAGGAGAGGAAGACGACAGGAAGACCAGTCTGAAGAGACTGAAGCCCGACATGACGTCCGATATGTCGGAGAGCAGTGACTCAGAAAACCAACACAAGAGGACCGTCCACTCCTCCTGCTCTTCTTCCTCCTCATCATCTTCTTCCTCCTCTTCCTCCTCCTCCTCCTCCTCCTCAGAGCCCAACTCTGAGAACGAGTTAAAGGCTCGCAGCAGCGATGTAATACAAAGTGCCATTTCCAAAATGGAGGAGGACGAGAAGACAGCCATGAAGGGGCCCAAAATGAACGATTCATCACCCCTCATTGGTCGTATATCTCCGTGGACGGAGCTTCAGGCAGCAGAAGAGGAGAAGAAGAAGAGTGTGGTGAGGGAGTCGGGTAAGGTCATAACAAAGGAGGAAGAGGAGTTGGTGGCGGTGACTCAGATCAGCCAGTCTCCGGCCCAGCGAGGAGTTCTGGATGGCATGAAGACCAGTGTGAAAGGTGGGTTCCAGCCCGAACCGCTGCCAGTCATGTGATGCTGACAGAGGTTCAGGTTTCTGATCAGGTCCTGTGTTTGCTTTCAGCATCATCTCGATCCCAGACGCCGTCGCTGTCACACCTGCAGGGCGGCGGCGTCATCGACATCACCGACGACGCCCAGGCCACCGTCCACCAGGAGAGTTCAGAGGCCGTGTCGGCGCTGCTGGCCTCCCAGAAGGCCGAGTCCACAGCCCTCTCACCTTACCTCCCCCTCAACCCTTCACCCGTCTCCTCGCCTCCTGTCCCTCCCTCACCCTCTCCATCAGAGGGAGGCCGAAGGACGGAGGCGGAGCCTCACAGCAAGCAGCAAGGCGTCACAGGAGGGGGGGCTACATCTGCCAAGAGTGTAGGCGGGAAGATGGAGTTCACGCCCGCCGAGCTCATCAGGTAGGGACAATATCGTGTTTAACCTCTTCATGCCAGAACTTATTTACAATTATATATAAATAAAAATACAGTAAACAAAAACTAGAATAAAATAAAAAAAAGTTAAAAATTAAATATATTAGTAATAATAAAATATATTTAAAAAAATGAATTCATAGTAAATAAATAAATGCATAAATAAAAATGAATGAAAATAAGAAAAGATGATGAGCAGACGTGGTGTTAATGTCGGGATGGGAACGCTAACCCTGCACAGACATGAAAAAAGTGGAGGTAGAGGTTTGATGGAGGAGGCGGTACTAGGGCTGGGCGATATGAACAAAATCTTATATCTCGATATTTTTTACCTGAATCACGATATACGATATATATCTCGATATACTTTTTTTTTTGTCAAGTAACCAAAGAGACGTCTCTAATTTACAGCATTCACTGCTAAAAACACTTTTATTAAGGATCAGCAGCACGTGTGCATTGAAACAGCTGAATTAAATTAAAGTACCTTTATATTAAATTAAATGCTCCTAAAACAAAATAAATTAAAAATAATTTTCAATGACCATAACAAAAAATACAGCTGTGAAAATGCAAAAGAAAAGATGCTTTTAACTCAAAACAAGCTACCTCGATACAAACGATATTCCTTCCTTCTGTGTTGCGTCCGATAAAGTCTCGATATATTTGAAAATCTCGATATATTGCCCAGTCCTAGGTGGTACCATGACTCATGTCCAGGTCCTCACACAGACGAGGGATATAAAGCTGCTGCAGGTGAGCGTACATTCATTTTCTAAACTAACTGGAAAAGATGACTTTCAGAGGAAATTTACCCGAGCTGGGAAACTGGCCTGTATAACCCGGCAGATGTATTTCACTACGTAGGTGACCCCTGCTCTGGAAGGCAGAGAAACGTCATCTTCTCTTTTTTAAACTTGAACTTGAAGAATCGTTGAGGAGCTCTGTAACGTTATCAGAGTTTGGTGGATCATTTCTTTACTGTAACAATCTGATTAATACGTGAAGCCTCATCTGGACGGAAAATGGAATTATGGGATGAGCAGCAGAGGTGAGGATGTGGGTTGTGTCCATTAAGAACTGTCCATACCTTCTCTTCCAATTCAGTCTGTTTGTTTTATTCTTAAAAAATGTTTTTTTTTTCATTACATTTGTTTCTGTTCTCATTCTCTACTTATACAGTACATATATTAGGGAATTTTTTTTTTTGAGAAGAGAGAGAAAACAACTAGAAGCGCACAGTGCAGACCTCCACCAAACCATTTTCTTTTTTCTTTTTTTTTTATTTTAATGCATCATTTTTTAAGCTAGAAGCTATAATGTAAAAATGATCCCCATTTCCTCATGGTAAAGCATCCTTTAAAGAAAGTCCTGGATCCAGTCACTGATCCGGATCACCTCCAAAGTCTAATCACTTGTTTCTTATTCCACTTCTGACATTTCCTGAAAATTTAATCAAAATCTGTCCATTTTTAAACAGACCAACGCCACTGATTGCATGACCTCCGCCATGACAGAAGTATTGCAACATTCAAACAGCCATTTTCTCAGGTCCTTTCCTAATCGTGTTATTTTACAATGTTCTACAAAACACGCTGAAACTCTCGTCTTCTGTCGTCTCGCTTCCCTCCATGTTTGCTGTTTACTCGCTGCGCCGCCCGCCTCCGTCTGTTTTAATAGCAAACGCCAAAAGATAGTGATGATGCAGAGTGACGGGTGCAGAGGAGATGAACTATGTAATAAGTAGTAATTATGGGTTTTACCAATGCTCTCACGCTAAGAAAGATTCTTTGCACATTTAGCCGTATCCAGTGCACGAAGCTGCCGACGCATTCGCATCGCAAACGTCTGACAAATCCAGATCGGTGGATCTCTCTATCCCAACTGGACATCTTTCCTCCAGTGCATCAGAATCCCAAGGCAAAAAACAGATGTTAGAGCAAGTTTCTAACCAGTTTAAGATTAGTTTTACTCACTGGTTGAAGGAGTGAATAACCAGCAGAGAGCCGGCCAACTCGCTCCCGTCTTTCTGTGGTTTTCAGAAGTACTGGTGGGTAAAACCGTCATCGCTGCAGCAGGGTGACAGTTTCATTTGAGATGAATTAAAATTCCTTTGGTTTAAAATAACAGATTAATTTCAGATATTTGGGGTGAGATTTGACCGGTTGTTTCAGCCTTCTGATGAGAGAAAATGCTATCATGCAAAGTTGGACCCAGAAAGCTTTGCTTCAGCCTGCTGTCTGGACGTGAAGTTCAACACAACACAAAGAATATTTTAATAAAAGGTCTCAGCAACAGATCAGTGACGCTGCTGATTTTATTCAATCAGAATTTAGTTTTTAGGTTTTTTTAGTCCTTATTTTCTTATTTAAAATAATAATAGAACAGATTAATAAAAAATAATTAATACCAGTAATCATTTTTAGTATTACCGAACAAATGATAAAATAATAATGATTTTAAGAACAATCTTTTTTTGTTGTTAAAATGTAAACGTGGCCCAGCATTTAGAAACGTGTATAATAATAATGAACCTGGTTCTGTTCTCAGGTCTTTCCCGTCAGCTGCTGAAAACCTTCCCCAGGGGGAGAAGGAGAAGGATGTCCTTCCTCTTCATCATCTTCATCAGCAGCAGTACATCCCAGTCCACCTCAGCATCCCCACGTCTTTACCTGAAGAGACAAGAAAACCCCCCCACCACAAGATGAACACATCCACCCCCCCTGACCCGCCCAAACCCATCCCCAGCCCAAACTCTGCTCAGCTCGACCCCCCCAAACAGAAAACCCAGCAGCACCCCAACAGCTTTCAGAGCGCCCCCTACCCCAACACCAACCCAGCGGACCTTAAAGCTAATGCCCACCCGGGCCTGCTGGACATCTCTAAACCTAAAGCAAACACCTCCCCGGAGGTCTCCAAACATAAACTCCTGAGGTACTCGGACCCCTCCCCACCCCCCGCTGGCCGTCTAACCAAAGCAGAGCCAGCAGAGCCTCTGCGCTCTGGCTTCAAGCCGGTCCCGCTGCGGTCAGAAGTGGGCGGGGTCAGGTCGGAGATGGGTGGGGGCAGCAGCACCAAGAGCCCGCTGATCATCGATAAGAATGAGACCTTCACTGTTTACAGAGACCCGGCTCTGGTCCGGCCCGACAACGACAGTTCTGCCCCCCCAGCTAACTCCAACCACGTGGCAGCCTATCTCCACCCCCACCTCCACACCCTGCACCCACCCTCCCCACACTCTCCGTGCCTCACCCCTGCATCACACCCCCATGCTGCCTCACACCTCCTGGCCCCCCCTCACTCCTCTGCCCTACCTCACCCCCACCTTTTATCAGCTGGAATGCTCCCCGCCATGCCCCCCTCTGCAGCATCTCTCCTTGGGGGGCACCCTCGACTGGACTCCCCAGGCAGTTTGGGTCACCTCGGCCTTCACCACCCGGCAGCCACTCACCAGCAGCAGTTCCTGCAGGTCTGACTCTTCTACTTCTGTCAGGGTGGGGGGAGGACGGATGGGGGGGGGGGGGGNNNTATATCCTATAAAAATGAAAAATGTCTTTGTTTTCAGGGTCACAGTGGAGCAGCAGGCCTCGGGCTGTACCCGATCCTCTGGCAGTACCCCAACGGAACACCAGCATCCTACCCCCCAGGACTAAACCTGCCCCCCACGGCGAAGTGGGTCCACCCTGAAAGTTCTGTCACTGTGAACTCTGAGGCCTCTCTCAGGAGGGTACGTCACATGACTTCTTTGTCAGGGACGTAGTGGACGAGTTTAAAAATGTTTTTCACAGCAAAGCATAAAAACCCAGAAAGTTTTAGATTAAAAAACATTTCTGGTTGAGTCCGGGTCAGTCCAGTGTCTTTATAAAGCAGCTTCAATGTCAGGAGGACTGGATGGAGAAAGACGATTGAAGATTAATCCAGATTTAACCCCCCCCGAGCATCTCTCTTCTGTCAGCACGGTAGAGTGTAACTGTTGGACAGCATACCTGTTAGGTAGAAGAAAGGAAAGACTAGATTCTCAATAAAAACTCACTTTGAACTTTAGTTCTTTCACCATCTGCTAGATGTACCATCTGGAAGACCGAGCAACATCCAGCAGGATTCCCGACATTTATATCCACATGCAGCCTCTGTCTCACGGCTGAATGCTGAGAATCCTAGACCCACCTTTAGGGTTGTATTGGGCCGTGAAGTGTTGTTTATCTGAGTGTTTAAAGGAGCAGTGAGCAACACGAGAGATTGAACAGTTAATTTTACACATTTCGGTCCTGATCAGATTGTCTGAACGGTTCCTGCAGAAAGCTGTTAAAACTGTCTGGAAACACCAGTTAAGTAGAGTGGGACCACAGCTGCTCCTGCTAACGGTTGAACGGTGTGTGTGTGTGTGTCATGTGCAGAACACACCCAGTCCATGGCTGCACCAGACTGCTGGAAGTTCCGGTGACAGTCTGGGTTTGCTGAACCACATTCCAGTCCGGCCGGCCAGCGCTGACGCCCACCGCCCCCCTGTCAAGCTCAGCACACACTCCAGTCCTTCCATGCATAAGGCCAGCATGGACCTCCATAAAGAGTAAGCAGCAAATCACCTTCTGTCTGCGTTAGCGTTAACAAAGCTGACTGTACGATTACACCGGGTCATTACACCGGTTAGATGGAGAGGCACCAATCCAGCACGACATGGTCCGGGCATCACCAAACAGCCACAAACACACAAAATAACAGGAGTAATATCATATGTCCATCATTTTTATGTAAATATGGACCACGTGGCAGAAACAGTCTGACACTGTGACCCAAGCATCAAAGGACAAGACTGGTACCCGGTACTGCTCGTCTCTCTTCAAGGTCGTAGGAGCCAATGTACAGCCTGCAGACTGAAACCGGCCCAGAGGGTCCAATCTGGCCCGCAGGATGAATGTGGTAATCATGAAAATAACCTAGAAGTTTTTAAGCGTACTATTCTAATAAAGGTACCTAATATTAGGGCTGGGCACGTTAACTTGTTAATTGCACGTTAACGCAACGATTAATTGACGCCATAATTAACCACGTAACGGCTCCTCTACTGAAAGCTCACATCTCTCAGATTCCACAGCTGGAAGTTTCACCTCACTACGACCAAGATTCAGCGAACCAGAGGCAGAAGAAGACCCGATTTATAGTTTACGTTTGTAAAACAAGGTCAGAAGATGTCTCACCTTCGCTGTGTGGCCTCAGAACCAGGATAAAACCACATTTAGTTAAAAAAATGTTTCATAATAAATAATAAAATACGTAAACAGAAAAAAATATGTAAATGTGCAACTAAGGCAAAATCTGGTTGAAACTTGACTTATTTTTCTCCAGAAATTTCAGGTTCATGGTGTTTTCTAAAACAATGGTTCATTAAATGAAAACTTTTTGATCATGTACTTGTTTGGGGAAAAATGTGTCGTTTTAATTATTTGTAGGTTATGCTGTTATTTTACTGGTCGACCCACCGGAGACCAGAATGAATGTGGAACCTGAACTCAGATGAGTGACCCTTCTGGTTTCGAACATCTTGTCTGACTTGTCTCTATGTAGAGATGTGGAGAAGAAGAGCTTTGTGGATCCCATCCGGACGTTGACGCTGGCTCAGCTGAAACATGAGCAGACGGAGAGAAGTCGCACCCCGACAGGAAAAGAGCTTCACCTTCATCGCCTTTACCTCGACCCCCACAGCAAAGCCCGTCTGACCAGCACACAGGTACCCAGCAGCCCCCACAGAGGCTAAACCCTCGCAGCATCTAGGACCGCTTTCTAAACAGAAGTAAAAGCTTGGGGGGGGCGGAGCTTATCCCCGCTGTTACCAGGCTGGAGGCAGGGTACTGTACTCACGGCATTTCCTTTTTCTTTCTCAGGATGCGGTTCAAGTAGCAGACCGAAGCATTAAATACAAGGAGGAGAACCGTCAGATCCTGAAGGAGAGCATCGAGGTCGCCCCCTTCACCGCTAAGATCCAGCGCTCAGTAGACCACGGCCTGGACAGAGACCGGAGCAGAGACCCCGTCTTTCCTGTCCGGGTACCAGCTCTGGCCTCTCCCATTTCAAAGGCCAGCCACGCTCACCCCCACGTCATCCAGTCAGAAAAGAGCACCTACTTCACCACGCTGTCCAACAGCGTGGTGAACGAGCCCCCGAGACTCTACCCCTCCAAGGAGCTCAGCTCTTACTATGAGAAGATGTCGGCTGGAGCCCCAGGGATGGTGGCCAGTGTTGGTGCTGCTGTTCAGACTCAGTCCTTGAGCAGCTACAGCTCCAAACCATCCCTTTCCAAGCCCCCTCCTCTCATAAAGCACCATCCTGAGGGAGGAGAGGGGTTAGCTGGAAAAATCACCGAGCAGCTCAGCCAGCAGGTCACACTCGTGCAGCCACATCACATGAATGTCGACAAGATAGAGCGTCGCAGCCCCATCATTCCTCCTTCCTCAGCCCCCAGCCACCACCACCACCACCATCATCATCATCACCACCAGCAGCAGCAGCTCAGAGCCATGCCGTCTCTCCACCGAGCGCCTGTCTTCCACCCCCCCACCCAGCATGCACTGGAACGCAAGGAGGCTGCAGAGCGAGAGAAAGAGAGGGCTGCCTACGGTGGACGTCTGTCCCCTCCAACCCTGACCCCCATCCAGCCGGTCAGTTTAGCAGCAGCTGGGACCAAAACATTATCGGAGCAGCAGAAGCCCCCCACGCTGGTGCCGGAACTCAGGGACGTCAAAGGTCGTGGAAACGCCTCTGCTATCACTTCTGTGGCCTCCAGCATCGGTGGGGAGATGATAGCAGACGGGTGGAGAGGCAGAGAGGTGATTCAGGAAAAAGGAAGAGAGAAAGGAAAGCCCCAGGTAGCAATGGCCTCAGTCATCGTGCGTCCAATGATGTCGGTAAAACCGGACAGTTCTGTGGGTGCTAACAGGTCTTCTCCAGTTATCCATAAGGAGCTTCCCATGGGGAGGCTGAACCCATCCAGGCTCGACGGGGAGAGTATGAGAGAAGCTGGAGTGGGCAGGGTTATCCAACTCAATTCAAACCTGGACGACATGTGTATAAAGTACACGTCCATGCATGGCATGCAGGCAGGAGGCTGCAGTGTGAACTCAGTGTGCAGGTCTGCAGTTTTGGTGTCCTCAGCTGGTGACATGCAGACTAAAACCCTGAAGTCCGGATACTCAGCTCAATATGAGACAGCAGCCATGAAAACTGCAGACTGTGTGCTCACTCAGTCCAGACCAGAGAGAGAAACATCTCCAGCAATCTCAGGAGGAGCTCCTCTCCCCGGTCAGAGCCTCAGTCCAGCCGTTAGCTCCATTTCTGGCTCTGCTCAACCTTACTCCCCCTCTTTCATCCACCTTAAAAAGCAAATAGCTGCGTTAGCTGCAGCTCAGTCCAGAAGCAGCCTCCCTGCAGCCCCCACGTCCATCACAGCTGGAAGCTCCTCCCTTAGCTTGGACTCAGCCGACAAACCTCCCAATCCCAACTCAACCCCTCCACCCTCCTCTATCCAGGCCTCCTCATCCTCGTCTTCAGCTGACAGCAGCAGCTGTGCGAGTGGAAACACAACACCAGGGAAGTCCAGCCCCCTTCCCAATGGCCAGTCCACGGGATCGGCCTCCGGTAGCTACAGCCAACCTA
This sequence comes from Melanotaenia parkinsoni, assembly GCA_036919975.1. NCBI lineage: Eukaryota > Metazoa > Chordata > Actinopteri > Atheriniformes > Melanotaeniidae > Melanotaenia > Melanotaenia parkinsoni. The sequence goes on from JBAFTA010000024.1 coordinate 25,216,531, forward strand.
GTAACTACCACAAGCTGAAGAAGGCCTGGTTAACACGGCATTCAGAGGAGGACAGGAACACCACCACCACCAGCACCAGCAGCACCAAAACAGAAAAACTCACCACCACCACCTGCAGCACCACAGCCATGTCAGACATGATCAAACCCTGCACCGTCAACCTCAGTGCCTCCACCTCCAACGAGGTGGAGCTGAACAAAGACAGTGGAAGCAGAGCTGAGAAAGAGAGGCAGGTGGAGGAGAAGACTGCCGGAGGAGGTGATGAGGAGAGGAAGGCTGCTCCGTTATCGAGGCGGGGAAACAAACGCTCCTACGACTCTGGTTCAGACAGCGGAGGAGACGACTCAGACGCCAGCGAGAGCAAGATGGAGGGCAGAGCCAAGCGGCAACCCAAACCAACCTACAAGAAGAAGCAGAACGACATGGCCAGGAGGAGAGGAGATGCTGAGAAGGAGGAGGAGGATGTGAAGCCCAACGGGATCTTCAAATCGGCCCGGGAGAAGACTAAACTCAAACTTGCCAGCAGTAGTAAGTCTGACATTTTTTATCCTAAAACCCCAGCAGATCTCCCCTAACGCTATCGCTGCCACCATCATCAGGGTCTCAGCAGCGGTGGTGTGTATCTCTGTGGGGTAAATGTGATGGATATTTAACCCTTTAGATGATCTACGGAGGTTTTCCAGCA
>JBAFTA010000024.1:25217418-25228327 GCA_036919975.1 Melanotaenia parkinsoni
ACGTCCAATCAGGAGCAGCCAAAGATCAACCAGTGAGCAGAAAGTTGTATGTGTGTGTGAAAAGAAGAAAAATAATGATCAGGAGAGATGGTAATGTGGAGTGTGTCATGTTGTGATATCTTTTATTGATCTGTTAATAACTCCATGTGCCCATGTTCGCTCTGTGTAGACGGGATTCCTCGCTCTGTCCTGAAGGACTGGAGGAAGGTGAAGAAGCTGAAGCAGACTGGAGAGTCTTTCCTGCAGGACGACTCCTGTTCAGAAATCGGACCCAACCTGCAGAAGTGTCGGGAGTGTCGGGTGGTCCGCAGTAAAAAGGGCGAGGAGCCAGCCCATTCCCCCGTCTTCTGTCGTTTCTACTATTTCAGACGGTAAAGGTCTTACCTCCGCTCACCTGTCTCATCTTCATTCTGATGGTCTTACCTCTGCTCACCAAACAACATGAGCTGCCGGATGACAGACATTAAGGCAGCTCGTGTCTTCCTCCCGTTTGCTCTGAACGTGTAAGGTTGTACTTCAGATGAATGAATCACGCACAGTTCAGCAGGATTAACAGCAGGTGCAGTCAGCAGTGCGGAAGGTTAAATCTGTCTAAGAGGATTTTCCTCTGACTCGCTACACACTCTCCATCTTCTCCTCTACTCCTGCTCTGTCACCTTACCTAACCTGGCTGAGGTTACCTGGGGTTACATAAACGTTCACCGAGCTGGAGAGGGTTTCTTTCAGATGTGTCTCCGCTCCAAGCTGAACCAACGACCTGGTTCTGAGACTGACCGCAGGCACATTTCTGTGATGGTTTGTCATGCTTGATGACGAAGCTTGACGTCACGTCCTCTGCTGAATGCTAGCTGCAAGCAGAGGCCGCTGGTTAGATTTCCAAGTTAGCATCACCTCACCAGTCAACAGATAGAAACTCATCTGGATGCAGAGATGAGAACATTTCCTCTGGTGTTGGCTTTTTGGTGGACTCATCCTCTGTTTGGTTCTTTGTTATTGGAGCTCATATTATTTGCTGGCAGCTGGTCTGGATGTGCATGTGAGTCGCCTCTTTCTGCTTTCCCTCATCTGGTTATTTCAGAATTTTTGGCTAAAAAGCCTCCAACAAAGTTCAGGATAAAGCCAGATCCAAAGTTGTTCCGGTTCTTCTGTGTCCACATCCGATCCGGTCTAGGGCTGGCTGAAACAACATGAGTCGTCTTCCTGAAGTCTTGAGCAGCCACAACAACCTGACGCAGATTTAAATAGTCAGAAAGTTTATTTGACACAGAACACAAAGCACGGGATGCTAACGGGAGTTAGGCGACTTCATGGTGAGCCAAGGTCCGAATAACAAAGAAAAACTACCTGAAAAGGACCAGGTGACCTCCATCAGCACCAGGTGTGACTGAGTGGGAGGAAAGGGGCATGAGGTTGGGTCTTGATAGGTAACAGCATTTGCAGTTTAACAGTCTTTTTTTTTTTTTTTAACTATTTAATCCCAGGATTGGACTCGTTCTTCCTTTTTTCCCTCCAGGCTGTCCTACAGTAAAAATGGAGCCATCCGGATGGACGGCTTCTCCACCCCAGACCAGTTTGATGATGAAGCCTTGTCTCTGTGGGTTCCTGGGGCCATAGAGGAGAGCCATCTGGACCAGACCACAGCCAAGTACATTCTGAGTTTCATCGGGGACAAGTTCTGTCAGATGGTGATGACTGAAAACTCTGCAGCCAGCTGGATCAAGAAGGATGGTGAGTTATCTGAAGATGGCTGGCCTGTGTTCAGCCCGCTTCACCGTGTCCCGAATTTAACTACGTTGTGTTTCAGCCAAGCTGGCGTGGAAGCGAGCGGTGAGGGGGGTGCGGGAGATGTGTGATGCATGTGAAGCAACGCTCTTCAACATCCACTGGGTCTGTCAGAAATGTGGCTTCGTCGTCTGCCTGGACTGCTACAAGGCCAAGGAGAGGAGGAGCTCCAAAGGTCAGAGTTCAACTTACCTGCACACGCACAGGTAACCTAGTTACCTGTGCCTAAATGGCTGCACCTGTGACAATCAGTGAAGAGTTTAGATGTTTATGATTCCCCAACAACCCCATAAAATGTCCTCTGTTCTTTGACATGATCCCCGTCCCAGAACCAGGTCTGAGCAGGTCCGGTTTAGTCAGAGTGAACCACAGAACCAGCCTCACTTCTCCATGACTGATGCTACTCATGTGTTTTAAATGTGTGCCTGGTGTCTCTGAACAGATAAGGAACAGTACGGATGGCTGAAGTGTGTTAAAGGCCAGCCTCATGACCACAAGCACCTCATGCCAACACAGATCATACCTGGCACAGGTACGCTTCCTCCACTTCACACCCGTCCACAGCCCTGTCAGAGAAACCCTTACAATGATTACAAACTGAACATGTTTACATGTGTGAAAGAGGAGAACGGATCAAATCTCGACTCTGCAGCCCGACTGGAAAAGTTCAGCTCCGAACTTGAACTTTTCACAAGTTCAATCTGTATAGATTTATGCTCAGGTTCTAGTTGTCGAAAGGTTTTTTCTTGGGAAATGTTCTAAATACAGTTGCATCTTTTTAATATTTCAGTGCTGACAGAGTTGGTGACTTCCATGCACGCCCTGAGGAACAAACACAGCATCAGTTCTCATTGTCCCTGCAGCAACAAACACAACGTCCTCAAACTGCCGGCTGCCAACGGAGTATCACAGGTACACGTCCAGCTGCAGCGTCACCGAGCTCCTGAGACACAAACCTCTGCCCAGTCACAGAGCCGAAAACTGGCCCACAGTCTGACAGCGTTACACCAGCACCATGACACCCACAGGATGGAAACATCTGTGTTTTATTTAATCATATTTATTGGACTATTTTCATTCTGAACATTTCTGAAAGCAGATGAGCATGCTAACGTCCACCTGATGCTCCATCACCTGCAGCTGTTCTGACGGTTCTGGTACCAGATCCAGCAGCTTGTGTTTTATCTGGAATCATTTTTAAAAGTTTGGGTTGGACTCATTTCCTTTATTAACCTTTTAAAGCCTGACCAAAAAAATGATGGGCAGAAGATTCAAATTTGTTTTATTAGTACATTTATTTCCCACTTTGGAAAAATATATTTAAATAAAAAGATGGGGACAAAAAGGAATTACTGTGTGATGTCAGAATTATTGTAGTACCAAAGGTGTCCACCAGGGGGCAAGAAGACAGCTTGCCTTCAACAGGGTTTGGAGCAAAGTTTTCACCATAAAGGATGCAGTGGGTCTCACACATGATTAGAAGTTAAAGGGTTAAACATGTTTTCTCTGACTTGGAGTCTGATTGTTGACCCTGTTTGCAGGTTCTGCAGAACGTTCTGAACCACAGCAACAAGCTGTCTCTGGTGAAGGCCGAGCCGGGCTCCCAGCAGAACTCGGACCACAGAGGGACCAAGGCAGAAACTAATGGAGGCGGTGGAGGAAGTAGTCCAGGCAGCGATGCAGGAAGTGCTCCTGTCACCCCACCAGAGTCCCAGTCTCCGCTCCACTTCCTGGCCGACCTGGCCGAGCAGAAGTCCAGGGAGGAGAAGAAAGGTGAGACATCTGGATCTGAGTTTTACCTCCAGAAAGCATGCTGCTCGTTATTTACCCCCAGTCTGCTCTTCATCTTTTCAAAACAGAAAACAAGGAATCTGTTCTGCTGGGGAAATCTGTGAAGGAGGACAAGGATGGGGACAGTCTGGAGGTGCTGCAGCAGTGTAAGACCACCTCCCTGGTGGCTAACAGCACTGAGCAGGGCTCCACTCTCAGAGATCTGCTCACCACCACGGCTGGGAAGCTAAAGCTGGGATCTACTGATGCGGGCATCGCCTTCGCACCCGTCTACTCCGCTGCTTCACAGGTACACTATGAAGCACTAACAAGATTTTTATCTGCGAAGATCTCGTTCCATCTGCGTTTGGGTGTTCTCTGAGGTCATCGTCTGTGTTTGTCTGCAGACTGGAAAAGGTGGACAGAACATACTGGATGACATCATCGCTTCAGTGGTGGAGAATAAAATCCCCCCCAGCCGCCAGAGCATCGCCTCAAAGCTCTCAGTCAAACAGGAGCATGTTGCCCCGGGCAACAACACCAGCGTTACCGAGGATACCAAAGCAGAGAGGAAGAAGTCGGAAGCTATGGCTGCAGCAGAGGACTCCACCAATCAGCATCCTGACATCCCTCACTGCTGGCTGAACAACAGGCGGTTACTGTGGCTCAAAGACCACCGCAACCAGAACAACTGGAAGCTGTTCAGAGACTGCTGGAAACAAGGACAGGTGCTCACCTGTCTCACCTGAACAAGAGTCCTGACGGAAAACCTTCACACATTCATTCATTCCTTTCTTTCTTTCTTTCTTTCTTTCTTTCTTTGTAGCCTGTTCTGGTGTCGGGGATCCACAAGCGACTGAATGCCAGTCTGTGGAAGGCTGACTCCTTCAACCAGGAGTTTGCAGACCATCAGGGAGACCTCCTCAACTGTAAAGACCAGGTGTTGTCTAATTCTGGGATTAAGGAGTTCTGGGATGGATTTGAGGACATAACCAGTAAGTTCTGCTCTGGATTTCTCTGGATCCAATAAACTCTAATATTATCAACAGCCTGAAATTTCTGGAGAAAAATAGGTGAAGGTTCATTAATTCTAAACACCATTTATCTGTTTACATATTTTATTCATTTATTTCTATTTATTTCACTTGAGATTTCTATTATATTTTATATGAATAAATAAATGATATATGTTTGTTTTTGACATATTCTTGGTATATATATTTATAGAGGGCCGGTTTTGGCCCTCAGGCCATATGTTTGACGCCACCGGTCTAACTGAAAACTTGTTACCTGTTCAGAGCGACCGAAGTCCAAAGATGGAGAGCCGATGGTCTACAGACTGAAGGACTGGCCGTCTGGAGAGGAGTTCATGGCCCTCATGCCCTCCAGGTAGCACCTGCTGCTCAGTCTGAGGCAGACATTGTTAACACATGGACATTCAGATAAACTCATCAACAAACACACACAAACAAACTTTCTGACCCTCTGGATCAACATCTCTAACAGAATCAGCTGATAGTAGGAATATTCCCAGCTCTTTAAAAGATCATAACATTCATTTATCCATCCGCCTGTTCTCTGCACCGCTTCGTCATATTAAGGGCTGAGGGGCAGCTGGAGGCTGTCCCAGCATTTAGCGGTGAGAGGCAGATTCACCTGGACAGGTGGCCAGTCCATCGCAGGGCCGATACAGAGACAAACAACCACTCACTCCTACGGGGGAATTCAGAGTAACCAGTTAACCTAACACACATGTTTGGACGGTGGGAGGAAGCCGGAGAGATCCCACGCATACACGGGGAGAACTCCCAATAATTCCTTTAACAGAGATCACACAGATTCACGGCTCTTACGCTCACCACCTGTTCATTTTCTAACAAATCCTGTAGAAGCAACACACCATCTACTTCCTGGAAATATTCAGAAATGATGGGCTTATCTGAGGGGGGAGTTTCTGTCTGTGGAGGGAGGGCATGGAGCTCCAGCGTCATCAGCATGAGCCTGTTTAAAACACCTGGTTGTCACCAGGTACCGGGAGGAAGAACAGCTTTAACAACCAGCTGTTTTCACAATGATTGATGTATTTGTTTATTTAATCTGTTTATTTTCTCCTTTTTGTAAATATGTGTGTTTGGGGGGTGGATGAGAGGGGTAGGCTGAAATAAGCTCATGCTTCCTGCCCCTTTTCAGACATGTTGGCTTGGTATTATTATTATTAAGAATGTGGTTTGGTTTTAATTATCATCATTTGTCTCCAGGTATGACGACTTGATGAAGAACCTTCCCCTGCCAGAATATTCTGATCCAGAGGGGAACCTCAACCTGGCCTCACACCTGCCTTCGTTTTTCGTCAGACCGGATCTGGGCCCAAGACTCTGCTGTGCCTACGGTAAGAACCCCACTGCAGCTTGGATGAGTGATGGTGCCGGTTTGCCGAGTCCTGAGACTCAGCTTGTCTCAGAAGTGGTACCATCATCCGTCTCTTTGGGAGAGGACGGGAAGTCTGCTCCGGCTCAGCAGGTCGGCTGAAGAGCGTCTTTCCTTAACAGAAACACGTTGTTTTACAAACCTTCTCTCTTACACGTTAGACCAGTTCTGGATCAGCTTCCATGCAGTTCTCACCCTGGTTCTGATGCTGGTTCTGGTCTTGCTTCTGGTGTGTCTGTCTCTCTGCAGGTGTTGCTGCATCTCACGACCAGGATTTTGGGACTGCCAACCTCCATGTGGAAGTCTCAGATGTGGTCTCGGTTCTGGTCTACGTCGGAGTAGCTAAAGGCAACGGAGTCCTGTCCAAAACCGGTGAGACCTTGTGAAACCGGCTGTAACCGGTTCTGTCATGAGTTTCTGCCACCAGGAGGAGAACCAGGACGTTTTTATTAACTGGATCATATCAGTTAAGGAGTTAAATTCCAGGTGAAACTCAGAGGAAATGTTTGTGTGTAGGAGTGTTGAAGCGTCTGGAGGAAGAGGATCTGGATGAAGGTGTCCGACGGAGGCTGAAAGACTCCAGCGAAACGCCGGGAGCGCTGTGGCACATCTACCTCAACAAGGACATGGACAAAGTCAGAGAATTCCTGCACAAGGTGAGGACTGGAAACATGACTAATTGCAGCAGCTTAGAAAATGAAGCGGATCTAACCTTTCAAACCTTTGTCCTCCCTCCTCTCAGCTCTGCAAGGAGCAAGGGCTGGATGTGCCACCAGACCAGGATCCAGTCAGAGAGCAGGGCTTGTACCTGAGCAGGAAGCAGCGCCAGCAGCTGCTGGATGAGCAGGGAGTTCTGGGATGGACCGTTGTCCAGTTCCTGGGAGACTCTGTCCTCATCCCTGCAGGGGCCATGCACCAGGTGAGTATTACTCCTCACTCGGTGCAGGCCGGGTTAACCTGGTTAGGGCCTTAACTAGCATCTACACTGTGTGTTTTACTTTACCCTGAATAAAGTCTAAACTGTTTCCTGACCTCTCCCAGCTCTTTAGATCAGGACGGCTCAGTTCTGCATTTTCAAATAGGAAATTATCCTAGTATGAGACCACAAGGTAGAGCCAGTTTACCAGCCAGTTTACCAGCCAGTTTACCAGCCAGTTTACCAGCCACCAGAGATAAACAACAGATTAGAACCACTAAAAGTTCTGACTGGAACCGGTTCAAGAAGATAAATGAGCTCCAGCTAGCAGATCATCTAACCCTCACCTTGGAGGGAACCATCCAACAGAAGGTCCATCCTTGGTGCTCAGCAGGTTCTGGTACTGGTACTAACAGGAGCAGCTTCCCTAACCCAGACCCTTCGTCTGGCCTTTCTGCTACTACTCAGCAGTCCCAGAACACCGACCCAGATCCCAGTCTGACAGAACTTCCAGAGGACATGTTGAGACAAGCCAGACCATCAGATCCTGAAACCCTCAGGAGGTCCCACAACTGTACCCAGACTGGTCAGAGCTGGGTGATACCACTGCTACAGAAGAACCTTCTGTGTTGAAAACTGATCCTTCCAGTTCTGACTCGGTCCGGTTTTTATCATTTTCTGTTTGGACCAGAACACTGATAACCGGGTAAATCCCCCTTTCCTTTTCGTCCCTGTGTTTCAGGTCCAGAACCTTCACAGCTGTGTTCAGGTCATCAACGACTTTGTGTCTCCAGAACATGTGGCCCGGTCCTTCCACCTGACCCAGGAGCTGCGGCCCAGTGAAGATAACTATGAAGATAAGCTACAGGTGTGATGCTCTTCATCAGCTCCCGATCAGGCCAAATGATCGTTCCAGGGTTGATGATGATTGTTGGATGTGTAGGAGTGTCTTGTTTTGCTTTATTTATTCTTTTTTTTGTTTGTTTTTATTTATTTGTTTGTTTCGGGGTTAAGGAAAACGTTAATTGGGAGGGTGAATGAAAGAATGAATGTTTGGACACTGCCAGCACACTGGGCTGTTTTTGATGAGACTCACATGTAAACACAAAGCAGAAGATGAAGCATCACAGAACTTCCTTCCAAGCCAAAGATCAGGAACGATGACGAAGCTTAACGGTGGGTAATGAGGAGGGAGCGCAGCGACGCACAGCAGCCAGTAAACTATGGGCTGTTCAGTAAGTCCAGTAATACTGTCGGCAGGCGTAGTTATGACGTAGGAGCAGCTTAATGATGAGGTGCGTGACAGCTGCTTCTCTTCAGATGGAGGAAGCAGTAACTGATAACTCGTGTCAGGTTCATGGATGGAGACGAGCTGAGGTGAGCTTTCCTGTGAACGAGCTCCTGATAGAGCCACTGCAGAAGAACTGGAGGACTCTGACCTGAAAGAGGCCAGCCTGAAATGGGAGGACTGTGTGGGGATCTGCACTGTGGCTGGGGAACGAGGAGGCACATCATTATGCATTGGGTGGACTGCGAAGCACTGGCTGAGCCTGAGCTGACGTCATTGCCACATTAGCATCATCAAAATAGGACCTGTCGAAGTCCAGATGTTTTTCGGGACTGAGTGAACGGGCTCCGACCACACAGCTGTTCTGTCCAGGGAGAGGGCAGCAAAGCAGTTCCTCCTGAAACCTGCTTACCTCGGTGATGTTCTGAAACTCAGTGAGCTGGATTTGCAGACACACACCGCAAACATCTGGTAGATCTGAAGACTTGAGATGTGGCAGCCGAGAGGGACCGATGGAAACGTGGACTCTTCAGAGAACCTGGAATCGTTCATTGAAGGCAACAAGCTGCGGAGCACAGTGATCTCATGCATGAAGGCAAACACACACACACACACACACATTTCCCCAGATATTTCCTGCTGCACGATTCCAAGAATACGACTGGATCCGTGACTCCTTCAGTGCAACACCTAGCCCACCAGAGGCCCCCCCTCTTATAAACCAGAGGGGGTCCAGAAGAAAAGGTTTGGGAACCTTGGGGTAAAATAAAGGTGTAATCATGATGAAGATGATGATGGTGGTGGTTCAGGTGTGTGTGTCAGATGACACAGGTGTACAAATCTGTAAAAACAAAGTTGGCTGTGTAGATGTCATGTGACTAACTGGCTCCTCCTCCTCCTCAGGTGAAGAACATCCTGTACCACTGTGTGAAGGAGGCGGTGAGCTCCCTGAAGAGGAGCAGCTCCAGCAAAGACGTAGAGGAGGACAACTCATGACACATCCTTGGCCTTGGCCACGCCTTACAGAGAGGGCTACGACTCTCAGTGCTCCATCACCACCGCGTCACCTGCAACAGGTGGTCTGGTCAGAGCGGGTCATGTGACCCTGGGGTCAACCCCTCCACCATCAGCCCAACATTCAGTGCCAAGAGGAGCCTGAACCGGGGGCAGAGGTCTGCTGGACCGGCAGGGATTGAAGCAGCTTCCTGCTGGGATGAAGCTTCTGTGGATTCCTGGAAGCAGCAGTGACGGTGGAGCTGACGTCGGGCCCTCTGGGCCCTCGTCGGACCCCCCCCCCACACGCTGCTGGATTAGGAAAGCCAGGCACTTGAATCTCTGCCTGTGGCAGCAGCAGCATCACCAGCAGCAGCATCAGGATCAAACTGACGTCTCTGATATTTTAAAATCACACGAGAGGGAAAATAAAAGTTTCATGCAGCCGTCTGCTGCCCCCTCCCTCTGTAAAATGTCCTTGTCCTCTTTTTCTAATCGTATCTGTTGTGGTTTTCTTCTCTGTTTCTTTCTTACGTTATTGTTTCACTTCTGTGGAGATGTATTTATTTCCTAACTCTGATGAGGAAAAAAGCATTAATGTGAGCTGTATAGTTTTTTCTTTTTTAATGTGTATTTCAGTCCTGAAACGTTTGTATTGTGATGGAGGACACCCCCAGACACCAGCAAATGCCTGTAACTCTGGGACGTGTTGATGCTCTACAGTCTTCATGCCATAAAAACATTTTCTGAAGCGAACTGCCAAACTGTTGTTTCCTGTAAAGCTGTATGATGAGCAGAAACAGGCTTCGACACAGCACCGCTGTGACATTTACTAAAAAAGATGTAATTTATTTAAGTACAGATTTGTCTTGCTTTTGTTAAGATTTACTATTGTGAACTTTTGAAGTTAAAGGTTAAAATAATTACAGTGAACTATAAAATGTAAATATATACATATATACATTAACTGAAGTATTTTTTTATAAAATGGCTTGCTTCAATTTCAAATTTTAAAGTGTTACATGCTTTGTACATTGAAGTTCAAAAGGGTTTTACATTTTCCATTAAAATGGATTTATCAACATTTGGTTTTTGTGCTTTTCATTCAGGACTGAGTTTCTGGTTCTGGTGCAGAAGACACATCCTCAAAGGGCTGAAGCTGGATTAAACGTTTTTTCGTCTGATTTATTTAAACTTCTGCAAGTTTAAATAAATCTTAATAAAAGAAAACAATGAAATCATAATCTGCTTTAAAATGACAACACAGAGGACATCTGCTTCCTCCTCATGCTGGGCCACATCTGGCTGTGGGATGCATCGCACTCCTCAGCCTGGAGCTGGTGAAGGTCAACCAGCTGGTTGTGTTGGTCAGTCTGGAACAAACTGGTTGTGTGGTGGAGAGCGTTGACATCCGATGCAGTTAGGTCCCAAATTCTGGACATGTGGATCCAGAATCTTATTCCAATATGTTTGTCTATTGATCATCTGTGACTGGAACACAATATATGATGTACTCTTTCCCACCCAGCTGTTCATCTCCAGCCCGGGTCCTCAACCATAAAAGGGGTACCCAAGAGGTACAGCCAGATGTTCACAACTGAGGCTCTGGAGACAAAGAAAGACTCCAAGCATTAGCTGAGTGACTGAGGAGAAGAACAACAGAAATAGAGGCCAGGAAAACCAACCGACTGTTCTCCACTAACCCAGCTAAAGTTTCCTCCCAGTGGGAGGGT
>JBAFTA010000024.1:25270935-25282659 GCA_036919975.1 Melanotaenia parkinsoni
TTATCCTGGTTCTGGTTCTGATGGAGGTTTTCTTTCCTGGTTCTGGTTCTGATGGAGGTTTTTATCCTGGTTCTGGTTCTGATAGAGGTTTTTATCCTGGTTCTGGTTCTGATGGAGGGCTCCTTAGCTAGGTCATCATGTTATGAACTGGTTATTATAACCTGGACCACTGTGGATCATATGATCGATTAGCTTACCTGGATTATTAATTATAATTTTAAGTGACTTACAATCAGCTGGACTGGTCGGACTGTAACTTGGGGGCTCTTTTGTGAATTGATGCTGAAGTGAAATGAATTTTATATGAACAGGTGAGACAGGTAACGCGCAAACAACCAAGAACAAAACAAGCAGAATTTTTAGTTTTGTTTACACACAGAAAAAAAAATGAAACACACCACCGTGTCCACAAAACAGTTTTATTAAATAAAAATCCCATTTAAATCACAAAGACCTTAAATATGCTGTGATCAGATAAGCAGTTTTATAAACAGACTACATTACATATATACAAACAAAATCCACTGACCTGATTAGTGACTTTACAGCTATAGTGCCTTTTATCCCCCACCCCCAAAAAAGTATATACACATCTGTTATACAATATAAAATACTTTACAATACATACAGTTCATTAAAAAAAAAACATTGAATTGAATGAAATATTTTGATTTTGATTGAAAAACTGAATGTCTGTTTAGTGCTTTGAATATCTGACCCATTTTCACAGAATTTAGTTCTGCAGATTTCTGGTGAACTTGGTTGGCAGGTTGTCCACAGGATACACAGTAGGCCCCGTTTTCATGGTGGGGGGCCCATTCAACAGGGTCCAGTGACACTTGGTGACCACTTCCACCAGGAAGATCTTCAGCAGAACCTTGGCAAACTCCTTTCCTACACACATCCTGGATCCACCACCGAAAGGGATGTACTGGAACCTGGAAGCGTCTGTGAAGGGTTTGGTCAGGAAGCGCTCGGGCTGGAAGTCTTCTTTGTGAGGGAAAATCTCAGCTACGTCGTGGGTGTCACAGATGCTGTAGATGACATTCCAACCTTTGGGAATCTGGTAACCCTGAAGAGATAAACGAAGGTCATCAGTGAGCAGGCTCTCAGCTGTGTGGCTTCAATCTGCTGAAACATTCAGAGAACTTTACTTACGTTGAGTTTGAATGTCCTGAGGGCGACTCTGAAGCCTCCAGGGACAGGAGGGTTGATCCTGAGGGTTTCCTTAATGACACAGCCTGCATATTTCAACTGCTCTAATGACTCGATGTTCAGACTCTGGAGGTCCACACCATGCTCCCTCTGAACACAAAGACAAAGGAGAGTATTCACAAACATTCACATCATGCCCAGCTCTTCTCTTTCACACCAGGAAGCATCAATGCTAACATGTAGCATAGCAACATGGTGGGAGAAACTCGGCTAAAAGACTCTGCTGGTTCCAGAGACGTCTATCTCATCACTGCTGGACAGAAACTCTGGAGCTAGCAGCCAGAACCAGAAACCAGATCTTACTGTTGCTGTTTGTGGTGAAAAGTTTGATTCCAGCTCTAGAAACTCTGCTAATGTGTTCTCCCATGACTCTGCCGTTTTTTAGTACATCCCTGAGCAGCTGAAGGTGTATAACCCATCGCATTGCCTTAGGTCTTCAGGTCAGTCTTTACTGGCTGTCCGGATCAGGCCTTCTAAGCAATGGTCCCCAGACTGTGGAACGCTCTGCTTCCATCTTTACACTCCCTAAACTCTGTTCAGTCTTCTAAAAAGCAGCTGAAGACACTTCTGTTCAAGCTGCCTTTTAGTTAGATGTGTTTTTATGAGAGTTGAATTTTAACTGAGATGACCAGGTGTCATTTGTTCAGACGACCATGAGATGAAGTGGAAAGCTCTGGAGAATGCAGTTAGTTGGCCTAAACGCTGATTAATGTCTTTATAATTGGATGTAACATGAATGTTGAATGAAAAGTGCAGCTGTGTCTGTTGATGTTTTACCTTCTCCATCAGCTCCTGCCTCAGTCTGTCCACCACCTCTGGGTGCAGGCCCAGGAACATGACCAGAGAGGTGGCAGTGCTGGCCGTGGTTTCATGGCCCCCGAACAGCAGCTCTGTAGCAGACTCCTTGATGGCCTGGAGACACAGATAAAGGCCTTAGAGACAATGTTGAGAGGAATTTCTTATTTCAGATCAGCTGAGCTGGGTTTACCTGCATGCTGAAGGGCTCTCCGTTCTTCTTACTGCTGTCGATCAGCTGCTGCAGGGCGTCTCTGTGCTTCAAACCCTTCTCTGATTCCTGCACCTTCTTTTTGATGTTCTCCTCGATCTTGGAATGGATGAAGTTCCTGGCCCTCAGACCCTACAAGCAAGAAGGACAGCGGGAGGAGCAGAGGGGCCAGGAAATGATGGTGGAAATCAGGATCAACACATTACAGAAACTCAGGGTTCAGCTGGTGACTCATAGGCTGTGGATCTGGTCTTCCTACCCTGTACAGGCCGCTGAAAGGTATGTCGATGGGCAGAGAGAACAGATTCTTGATCATTTCCTCAAAAGCATCGACCAGCTGCTGCTCATGAGTCTTGATCTGTTCCAGCTCAAAGCCTAACAGGATCCTCATCGCTATGCGGAACATCAGCCGCTTCATCTCCGGGTACACCAGCACGCAGAAGTCCCTTGCAAGCCACTCCTTTACCGCAGCTTGCACCTCCTCCTGGATGACTGGGATGTAGAGCTCCAGAGCCTCCCTGGAGAAAGCCCTCATGATGGCCTGAACAGGGACAAACGTTCAGACACATAAAGTCTCACCTGCTGTTCATCCATTTTACAATGAACATTTTAGTGACTGATCAGAACCAGTTAGTAAACGAGTGTCTGAGATCATATTTTTTTATGTAACAATAAATCTGATACCGTTAGAAAGTATTTTCCTTTTACAAAGTCAAAGTCAGCTTTATTGTCAACTCTACTGCATGTACAGGACAAACGGAACTGAAACTACGGTTCTCTCAAACCAGGAGTGATGAAATACAAAAATACAAAACAAGTAATGTCACTCAGTAAATAAACACGATAAAACAGACGAGGCAGATGACAGTCAGTGTGATATCTGTTTATGTTATAGTGCATAAAAAGCAGAGTTAGCTTCTGGTCTGGTTAAACTGGTTAAACTGGTTAAAGTGGCTGTGTGCTGGTTCCTGAGGCGGTAAAAGGTTCAGGTGATGATGGGGGGTGTCAGAGTCCAGGGTGTGTGGAAGAGGGGCAGAGCAGGGAGAGCGTTCAGCATCCTGACAGCCTGGTGGACCAAGCTGTCCTTTCTTGGCCAGTGATGAGATACTGATGGTCCAGGAACACCACATAACTGGCCAAGAAAGCCAACCAGCTTTTAAATTGAGCCAAATTTGGAAGAAAAATGTATTTCTGGAATGAGCAGCAGAGTTGAGTTTGTGGGTTGTCCTAAATCTTCTCTGCCCTGACATCTTCTGGTGGAGGCAGTGTGATGGTGAAGGACAGCATCTCCCTTGCTGGAAAAACAAGGCTGGTCATCACTGGAGAAAATCTGAATGCAGAGAGATGTGGAGATGAGATTCTGCAACCAGTGGTGATCCCAATCTGGTCCCCACAGAGCAGGTCTATCAGAGACCACCTCCAGAGGGTGGAGGACCTGCCAGCAGCCCTGACCTCAACCCCACTGAACACTAGTGGGATCATATTGGGCTGCTGTTGGCAGACTGGTGACAGATGCTGGTAGAAGAATGGGATGCCATCCCACAGAACCGTTGGACCAGCATGAGGAGGAGGAACCGGGCTGGTGACCGGCATGAGGAGGAGGAACCGGGCTGGTGACCAGGCATGAGGAACCGGGCTGGTGACCGGCATGAGGAGGAGGAACCGGGCTGGTGACCGGGCATGAGGAGGAGGAACCGGGCTGGTGACCGGGCATGAGGAGGAGGAACCGGGCTGGTGACCGGCATGAGGAGGAGGAACCGGGCTGGTGACCGGCATGAGGAGGAGGAACCGGGCTGGATGTTGTGACTGTGTATGGATTTTCTCCATGATGAGGCTCCTGTTAAATTATTAATATGTCTTTTTTCTACAAATTCAATCATCTGGTTTTCATAGTTTGAAAAGGACAATCAGCTGTTTGCCAGAGAAGATGTGGATAGTTTTCATGTTCACAGCCCACATCCTCACCTCTGCTGCTCATCCCACAAATACATCTTCCTTTCACAAACAACATTAGATTCATTGTTACAGTAAAAATATAATCCACCGAACACTCATTTACTGACTGTTTCTGACTGATTTAGATTCTGACGTCATGCCCATTCTGTCGTGAAATCAATATCAATAAAAAGTGGCTTCATGGTTTATATTTGTAGAAAATATTTATGTGAAACAGTTTCAGTTTGCAAAAACAAAAGAATTCCTAAACCAAACATCTGATTATGTTTGGATTTACTTCTTTGTCCACCAGTACATTATGCTGGTTAAACTGGTGTGAACTGGTTTTAGTTCCTGTTCAGGTGATGACAGGTTGATCAAATCAGACTCACCAGCTCTTCTTCACGTGCATTTTACTTAAACTTTCACTACTCACCTTCTTCTTCGTCTTATGCTGCGATCCGTGTACGTTGGAGAGCGTTTCCGAGCCTAGGATGGTGCGCACGGAGGCAGGCCACTGCACGGTCACGAGCTTGTGCTCTCCCAGTAGGATCTGCCTGACGTTGTCCGCGCCGGTCACGCGCACAGTGGGGTTCCCGAAGAGGTGCGTGCGGTAGATGTAGCCGTACTTCTGTCGCTTCATGCGCAGAAACTTCCTCCTCTGCAGATACAAACCAATCAGATGGCAAATAATCAATCAGCTCTGAGATCAAACAGGTGACGATTGTACAGGTGAGACTTCAAGTCACGATAAATCTAAACCATGGCTGCGTGTTTCCAACAGAAAATACCAGGTTTATTACTTAATATGAATAAAAATCTGAATCCAGGTGTTAAAAAGATTTACCTGCAGGATGAGCTGCAGCGTCTCTCCGATAAAAGGTAAGCCCATGGACCCGGGGGGCAGCGGCCACGGGCAGCCCGGGTCTCCGCCTCGGATGGTGTACACCTCCCACAGCTTCACCGCCACCAGGAACAGCAGGATGGGGAGCACGATGATGCAGAGGAAGGTGGCCAGCAACGCGCTCAGAGCCATGTCGTCAGCTCAGGTGAAGCTCTGCGAACAAATGAAGGTCTGGGCTCGTCATCCGGAGCTTTTATAGGCAGCTGGAGCCGCGAACAGCCCCTCACCTTCTCCTCCCTCAGATGAATTAGTTCACCCAAAGTTCATCTTTAATTGTGGGCCCCGCCCCCGGTCTGTATTGGCTGACTTTGCCTCATCTTTAATCCAGACCTCCTGTTGCACGCAGAGAGGTTTCACTGGGAAAGGTGACGATTCCCGGAGACAATGGATGGGCGTCCTGAGACGCCTTTGTTGGCTCTAGCAGCTAGTTTACACACTCATTACCTTGGCTTAGGACCCACTTGTAGGATCAGTAATCGTGCCTGCAGGGCGACCTGCATTCAAGAGCAAAAAGCTTTTCAGAAAATGGAGAGGAGGATTTTAATCCCTCATTAAGATTTACCAAAGAGCCTAAAAGAGTTTGTATCTTATTTCCAGTTGAAATGGTCCAACCTGTCCTCCAGTCGGTGCCTCCCTGTAATCTGCAGGAAGACTTTAACCTGCTTCCTCTCTGCGGCCTGTTATAAAAATGATATCGCTCCCTGCAGGTTCAAACTTAGGTCAGGAGAGACAAGCGCACGGACGCGCAAACACGCGTGGAAGGTTATTCCCGGGCCACGCGCTGCGCAGAGTAAACAGCAGGCGGAGAAGGAGCTCATCAGCTGGGGGACATCCTCTCACTGATCTCTCCTCTCTGCTGTTTACGACCCATCAGTCAGGAAGTGTGCGCGCGAGAGACTGATAGCTTGGTTGACGAAAGTTTCATTTAGTTTTCTCTGAAACTGATTTTTTTAATCTTATTTATTCCTGAGTCAAATTAACAAAAACAAACAAATAACCCAAACGGAAGAATAAAAAGCAGAGAAAGAAGAACAATCGCTTATAAACTGCAACTTTTCACCCTAAAAAAACCCCAAACAAAACAAAGAAAACAGAAAAAATAATGATATAGATACAGCTGCATTAGTAACGCTGCGGTTTGATATAACAGCCAAGTTACAACTGATTCCAGTTTCTGGTCCAGCACACTGAAGACTGGCTGTTTGGTCCCAGCCCCCCACAGTTAGGTGTCCTTCGGAAAAACACTAAACTCCAAGCTGCTTTTGGAGCCGGTCCAGGTCCTGGACCTGGCCTGCCACCTTTTTGACCGAAGCAGTTCTGATGCTGGTTCAGGACCAGTGCCAGAATCCTCTTTGAGCTGGTGACAGACACAGACCAACAGCCTTTAATTTGCTTCATGTATGCAATATTTAAGCAGGAAGTAGTAATAAAGTTTAGGGCTATTTGACGTTTAGTATGATGTCAGAATGAACATAAAGTTCTTCCTAACTTTTAGATGAACTTAATTTGACCCGCTAAAACCTTTTTATGTTTAAGTCCTTATTTCATAACCTAACGAGATAATTAACTACAACAGAACCAAAAGACGTGTCTGAACCATGAATGGAGCACTAAAGGTTACGGTTCTTGTAGCTTGTATCTAGTCACCCTGTTCACATTTAGACTTTGTCAGACCACAGCGACACAGAACACTCGACAAGTTAATAAAAACCTGGCATTCTACGTTGGAGGTTACCCATCGCTGTTCTTAGGTTTTTTTTTCAGTAAATTATTCAAGATAAAGGAATTACCATCACATGGTTGGACTGTCCCACATCCAAGATATAATCTCAGTGTAGCATCACCTTTTTACATTTTCTGTAAATTTCACCCAAAAGTTGAACATCTGCCTTTTTATGAGTAGTGTGTTACATTCATGTTCCCATGGAAACCACGTGGAAGGGACTGGAAGTGGATGGAAGCGCTGGGAGGTCTGATGAAAGAGTCCAGTTGGTAGCCTGAACACCAAAAGGCAGAAGAACATTTTCCACATGCCTGTGTCATGCTAGCGAGAAAATCCACGAAGAAGAAAAAAGCCAAGGCAGATTTAGTTGTACAAGACTCCAGACTTTCCAGGATTTTTCAGGTAACAGACATCCAGATGCTCCTAGACGTCCCGTGGGTGGGACAGGACAAATGAATGTGTATTTTATTGTCTCTGCTTCCACTGAGTTCAGAGGAAAGAATCTGAATCCTCATATTTTAGATTTTTTGCTTTACAGCCGTTTCTATAATTCTGTGTGGGTGCTTATGGATACTGAGTGGAGACTGATGAGGAATAAGTGTTTTATCTTTTTAAAATTAGGCTGGAACACAACAAATGATGAAAACTGAGGAGGGTGTGAATACTTTCTGTACACACTTCACATGTGTTTGAGTCATGTGACAGTACGGATCCTGATGTGGTGATTGTGATGTTTACTGTCTGTTTAACCATGACCTGTTGTCTCTGCAGCTGTTTCTGCATCAGAAATCTAAAGAAGTCACTTTCAGCTCATCACACGTCCAGACTGCTACAGATAAACATGTGTCTAATAGTTTATATTAATATCATTACTATTTAACAGCTCTGTCCATGATTTTCATCAGTTTGTAATGAAAAAGGAAAACAAAATCAATCTACTGCTGGAATGTCTGTTTATTTATGCAGCCTTATCTAGAAGGAAAATGTATTTGTGGGATGAGAGGCAGAGGTGAGAAGATGCTACCCTATTGATGCAGGAATCAGCGTTCGTCCCGTCTTCTCCACACTTTGACCTTACCATCCAACTGACTGCATGCTGTTTGTTTTTATACTGACATAGCAGGACTGTAGAGCAGGGGTAGCCAGCTGCGCTCTTCTAGGATCCCTGTCCTACAAGCTTTGGATGCTTCCTGCTCCAACACACCAGATTCAAATTTAACAGCTTTGTTCAACAGCAACAGCTTGTTGTCAAGTTCTGCCCAAACATGTTGACCTAATAATCTGATTCAGGTGCTGCAGCAGGAAACATCCAAAGCCTGCAGGACAGCGGCCCTCCAGGACCGGAGCTGGACACCCCTGCTGTGGAGTGAGTATATGCATGGGTGAGGACGGTATATAGTGAGTCGTCCAAAACACGACCACTCACTGTAGAATAAATAAATATGTTATAAAATTTCCTACATGCATTATAATGAGCAAGTTTTTCTCAGTCATAAACAGGACAAGAAAATGATGCAGCTGTATTATTATAGACAATATTATAGAAATATGACAACATATTTCATAAATAGTTTTATAGAACAAATAAAAATAAACTAATAAAATAAATAGGTTAATCTAACATTAAATATCTTACAAAACGTCTCAGAAATATATAATTTATAAGCAAACCATGGCTTCACACGGGGATTCTGTTGCTAAAATCAGTTCAACGTCTCTTACAGACTACATTTGATGCTACAGGTAAAGAGAGGTGTGTTTACCTCACAGCATGTCTCTGGACGGTGGGAGTACACGGGGAACCCACGCATACACGGGGTGAACACGCAACCTCCACACAGAAAGGTTGCTGTTCCAGCCGCCCCCAGACGAGGCTCCAACCAGTGACCTTCTTGCGTTGCTAACCACCGGACAGGTAAAAAACTCACAGGCAACAATGACTTGAACGGCCAGGTGAGTCAGAGACATCACGTGACCTTAACAAGGGGAAACTGTTAAAAACAAACTGGTTGGATGTTTTATTGTATGTTTGATCTCTCTCTCTCTCTCCCTATACACTATAAACCTCTATCCAAAGTTCTGGCTAACAGATTAAAGCACATTTTGGGATCAATTATTTACAGGGACCAATCATATGGAATACTGGACAGATCAATTATGGACAATCTTTTTCTGATGAGGGACTTGTTTGAGGTTTGTAAATTGTTTGGTTTGGATGTAGTTTTTATTTCTCTGGATCAGGACAAGGTTAAAGATTAAAGTGGGCGGGGGGCTGAGCTGTCCAGTCAAGGTTCAGAGAGGGATCAGACAGGGGTGTCCGCTGTCTGGACAACTGTACACCATTGCTGTTAAGTTACTTTTACATCGTTTACGCTCCCAGTTATCAGGTCTTTTGTTGCCAGGTCTGTCTCACTGCCCTTCTCTGGTTGTTTCTGCTTATGCTGACGTTGGTCAGGAATCAGAGGGATGTGGATTGTCTTAAGAGCAGTCCGGACTCGTATGTTCAGGCTGCTTCAGCCAAGGTCAACTGGAGTAAGAGTGGTGCTGTACTGGTTGGACAGTGGGCTGACAATCCCATTCCTATGCTACCTGAATGCCTCAGTTGGGGGAACCAGGGGTTGAAGGTTTTGGGTGTTTATTTGGGGAGCGAGGGTTTTCAGAAAAAGAATTGGGAGGGTGTCATGGAGAGAGTGTGTGCTAGGTTGGCCAGGTTGCTGCCTCAGCTGTCCTACAGGGGTAGGGTTCTAGTGACTAATAATTTGGCCTCCTCGACCCTTTGGCACAGACTGATCGTGCTGCCGCCACCGGAAGGTCTGCTTGAGGACGTACAGAGAACACTTGTGGACTTTTTCTGGTCTGGGCATCATTGGCTAGAGCGGCGGTCCTGTATGTCCCAGTCCAAGAGGGGGGACAGGACCTGATTGACATTGTCTGTCGTGTGACAGCCTTCAGACTACAGACAGCCCAGAAACTGCTCTATAGTTTTGGATCGCCGTGGATGGACGCCGCCTGTTTAGTGCTGAGGAAGGCGGGGGGCTTCGGCTACGACAAACATTTGTTCCTGCTCCCACCACAGAGTCTGGACCTGACGGGCTTGACACCTTTCTACCGCTCAGTGTTGCAGGCATGGCAGGTCTTTTCCTTCAAGCGGGAGCCGGTCTGTACTCCTGGGTTCTGGCTGTTTGAGGAGCCCCTGCTTGGAAACAAACTGTTTTCTTCTCCGATCCTCACATCTGTCACTCTGCGGTCTCGGATGAAGGAGGCAGGCTGTGTTCAACTGGGCCACCAGTCCTCGGTTTCTAGTCTGGCCGGTCTGCTGCGGACACACTCGGACAGACTGCTTAGCAGGCTGGTACAAGAGCTCTGTGCTTCTTTACCAGAACCACTGAGACTGTTTGCTGAGAACTGCACTCTGTCTGACCAGTGGGATGATGAGTATGAGTATGTTTTCCTGTCTCTGGTAGCTTCTCCTGTTATAGAGCAGTGGCAGGAGAACCAAGAACTTTTACTGACTTTTCAGACACCAGAGGTGGGTGAGTTTGAAGGGCTGGGAAAGAGGGCCCTCTACCTCATCAGCATGAAGGTTTCAAACCTACGCTCTCTGGTGGCTGTCAGGGGGTCGAGGTGAACTGAGTTTTTGGCTCTGGGGTGACCCCTAAAGCCTGCTGGCGGTACCTGTACAAACACCCCATTGATAAATGGTCTGGTGACCTTCAGTGGAGGGTTGTGCACGGGGCCATAGCCACCAACAGTTACCTGGCACACCTTGATCCGAACACAGGGCCTGGGTGTCCTTTTTGTTTCCAATTAGAAACGGTTCACCATCTTTTTGTTCAGTGTTCACAGCTGATGGGTTTTCGGGGGTTTGGAGAACAGTTCTCTTTCAGTTGTTTTGTTCTTGGTTCTCAGTACTCGGCATGTAAAAAATCTGTTCACTCACTGTTAAATTTAATTTTCCGTGAGGCTAAGTTAGCCATTTGGAAGACCAGAAACAGGAAACAGGATCAGAAACAGGATCAAAGGTCAAGGGTCCGAGGAGGTTCTCCTGGTTTTCACCAGGTTACTGGCAGCTCGGCTCAGGCTGGAATTTCATTTCTTTAAACTTACAAACTGGATGGAGGAATTTGTGGAATTTTGGGGTCTGCAGAATGTTTTGTGTTCAGTTATGGAAAATTGTTTGGATTTCAATTTTTGATTTTTTTCCTCTCTTTTTTTGTTGTTTGTTTTTTGTGCTCATATATGTGAATATTTTTATTTTGCTATGTGCTGTCTGAAATAAAGGGCCTTTTAAAACTCTAAAACCTCTCTCTCTCTGTCTCCCTAGACTCTCTCTGGTCTCTCTCTCTCCCTCCCTGGACTCTCTCTGATCTCTCTCTCTTTACCTAGACTCTCTCTGGTCTATCTCTCTCCCTCCCTTGGCTCTCTCTGGTATCCCTCTCTCTCCCTGGACTCTCTCTGGTCTCTCTCTCTCTCTCTCCCTGGACTCTCTCTGATCTCTCTCTCTCTCTAGCTGGACTCTCTCTGGTCTCTCTCTCTCCCTCCCTGGACTCTCTCTGGTATCTCTCTCTCTCTCTCTCTCTCTCCCTGGACTCTCTCTGGTCTCTCTCTCCCTCCCTGGACTCTCTCTGGACTCTCTCTGGTCTCTCTCTCTCTCTCTCTCTCTCTCTCTCTCTCTCTCTCTCTCTCTCTCGCTGGACTCTCTCTGGTCTCTCTCTCTGGTCTCTCTCTTTCTCTCCCTGGACTCTCTCTGGTCTCTCTCTCCCTCCCTGGACTCTCTCTGGTCTCTCTCTTTCTCTCTCTCTGGTCTCTCTCTTTCTGTCCCTGGACTCTCTCTGGTCTCTCTCTCTCTCTCTCTCTCGCTGGACTCTCTCTGGTCTCTCTCTTTCTCTCCCTGGACTCTCTCTGGTCTCTCTCTCCCTCCCTGGACTCTCTCTGGTCTCT
>JBAFTA010000024.1:25336523-25348735 GCA_036919975.1 Melanotaenia parkinsoni
ACACACACACACACACACACACACACACACACACACACACACACACACACACACACACGCACGCACACACACACACAAATAATGTGACAGAGGGTTTGTGGATAAAGTGACAGAGAAGCGAAGGATCCACTTCAGATGTGAGACACAATGGTGAAGCCGAATGTGCAGACTTGTGATTGTTTGCCGTGCAGTCTGTCTGTCTCCACAGCTGTTGACTCCTCTTCACCTTGGTTTCTCTTAAGACCAGGTCAAGCTCATCTGGCCACAAAGATTTAACAAACACTAAAAAGAGGTAGTCAAACAAAGATAATGGTCTTCCTCTAAAACTAAAAGGGTCTGAAAGAATCTTTGTTTATGAGGAGAAATTTATATTATTTCAGTCACTTTAATATCATTTAAATAATTTCTAAAACAATAAAGCTGGAACAAAAATCAAATGAATTTAATGATATTTTTTGACTAAAGAAAACTTATGTAGTTAAAGTATCCACAGAAATAAACGATAGATAATATGGTAAACACACGGTTCACATGTACAAAGTTCCTTCTCAACCTCATCTGGGATCAACAACATGCTTTACAATCTGTTCACACAAAACAAAAATACTTTTCCAGCATAAACAATCATTAAGCTTTAAGTCATTCATTCAGTCTTTTGTCCCATGAGACAGTTGTTGCACAGGACTGCTACCTTCTAAGTTTTGTCTTACCAGTCCTGAAGAAGCCTCTGGCTGAACACACTGTTGTTTAATAAGATTTTTATCGAGGGTTTGAAGTGTGCTCCATTTTGTTGATCAAATGAGTTAATAGACAACAAGCAGTATGATTGTAAGCCAGAGATACCTGCTGACAAAGAAGAGAAACATAGATTATTCACGTCAGATATTTCCACATGGAGAGTGATGAGAGCCTGGTGTGGTAGACCTGGGGTCCTGCATGGTGTGGTAGACCTGGGGTCCTGCATGGTGTGGTAGACCTGGGGTCCTGCATGGTGTGGTAGACCTGGTCCTTTATTGCTCCAGTCTACATGGCATATAGGGTTAGGTTTGGGGTTAGAATCTCCGTCCCTGCTGTAGATTCTGGTGTGTGGATCAGTGAGTCCATGTCTCGCTCTTAGCGTACAGTTGTCCATGTAGAGGAGGGGACTGATGGTGGCTCCAGTCCTGAGTCAGCAGCCATAGCTGGTCTAGTGAATTAACTGGAAACCATCCACACCAATATCCTCATCCCTGATTTAATAACAGGATTTTATCCTTCAGTAGATTAATGTTTATTTTTATACGTGTATTTTGATAAATGGGTTCACTCATATATTCAAACAGTCCTTCTGATGGGATTGGGTTTGGCTTTCGGTAGTGCCAAGGTTCGCCGTTCCAGACACTCAACCAGTTCCACTGGGCTGTTCTTTAAAGTAAACCTCTTTGTCTCATAGCTCTAGATTCCCATCGGCTCTTTGGGTCTGTAATCTCGCCCTTGTGACGCAGACAAAGACTCTAAATTTGTTACAATAACAAATAAATCTGATTCTGATTTTGGTAAATTTATACTGAAATCATGACGTTCAGATTCTGGATCTGATTGTGGATCCAGCCCGTGTTGCTGGATCTGAGCTGATGTCATGCTCAGGAAGAGTGAGTTTGTTAAAAGTATTTACGTTATGGTAACTTCCTGACTGGAGGATCCCCACCTTTCTATCCCACTGATGAATCCCTCCCACCAATACCCAAAACAAGCTGAAGAAATGCTGATATAATTGTTCAGGCTACTTTCCTCATAAGAGCTCATACTCCCCATCCTTACCTCACTGTGTGTGTGCAACAGTACGTGCAAGCTAATCCAGTCTGTCTGAAACTATTGTGAAATTGTCTCAACATGCTTTTAGAATGGAGAAGTGAAAGAGAAGCACAGACACACACATGCATGCAGGGTGTTTATTAAAGCAGTGCAGCTATACACCCTGAGGACATGTGTGGGCTTAGATTGCTTGTTGTTTTTCAACGGGAGAACATCTGCTGCTACTGATAAGCAACTCCTCTCAATGCTATCACTGACTTCTTACTGCTGCAGCTTCTACACCATCCATCAGGCGTGGAGTCAGCGGTCGCACGACAGTTTGAGGAAAGCACACTGAATCTATAAATGCATCATCAGTAATAACAAAGGTTAGCAGTCAAAGACAGTTAAATTGTAAAAGAGATTATTACAGTAAACAATTAGATGTCAATAAAAACAACACAAAAATACTTGGAAAGTATTCTTAGCAAAAGAACTAAAAATAAAGTACATCCTAAAACTTTCCAGAAACCAAACACAATCCCAGCTGAGATTCATAAAATTGAAATGGCTTCAATGATTTTTATTAATGTGTGTCTCGCCAAAGAAATCTTAAAAACCGAGGGGAATTAATCTAGAAGTCTAAGAAATTGTAACACTCAGCAGTTCTATGTCCTTACGTGGTACAGATGAAAAGGAAATAATAGATATCGTGAAATTATTCAAAGCAAAAACATCTACGGACTAGATGTGGATTTAGTAGACGAGTTCATTACCGGCCATGTTGGCCCTGTGCCTGCTGACTAGCCACCTGGCTCACCTGTGCCTGCAGCTCGCTCTGTGGTCTCCAGATTAGAGGACACTAGTAGATCCACGTACATGCTTCGGGACCAGACCAGCTCGATCCTTCCGGGCAGTGGTACTCAAACCTGCCGCCTCTTTCTTTGTGATGTCTAGATTCTGTTGATTCTCTTTAAAAGCAGTTGAAGACGTTTTCATTCAAACGGGCTTTTTAGTTAAACGAGGGATTCATGACTGTGGTATCGGTTTTCTTAAGTCTTTTATTAATTTTGTTTTTTATTATTATTGTAAAGCACCTGGCGGTTTTTATCTGTGAAAAGTGCTTTATAAATAAAAACTTCTGTCCGTCCTTCCTATCTCCAGGCACATTTTCATGACTGCATCAGAAGCATGGTTGAAACTATTTACGGGATCATTATAAAAGTGGGATACCTTCTCTAGCATGCTGTATTTCTTTCTTTCTTTATTTTTTTGTTTTATATGGAACAAGGGGGCAGGTCTAGATAAGTCCTAGACCGCTACCTACTCCCATTCAGACAGGCCATTGTTTATTTTAATTAGGATTCTGTGTCACTAATCACAAAACATGTTTCTTGTTTTGTGTTTTTTCACTTGCTCAAATAAAAAAAATAAATTAAAAACCAGAACTGTGTCAAAACTGGATTTATTTATTTATTTATTTTTTTAGTTCATTTAACCAACTTTGTGCCCATTACAAATGATAACTGGAACTAATTTATACGGATCTTGTTATTATGGGTGTCAAACCTAAAGACTTATTTTGGTAATATTCTGCTTCATCTATTGCTCACATTAACTTCTGTGCACAGTTCTAAGAAAATCCAAAAACAAACTACATCAAAACGTGTGGCGTGGTCAGGAAAAGAGTGTTGAGACTTTTGGTTGAATTGTGTTTCTGAAAGTTACAAAAAAACAAACAAACAAAAAAAAACAAACAGTTAAACTTCTCATTCAGAAATAAATTTCACCAAAATGAGTGAAAGACCAAGCCCACTTTGGAGCCATGCTTTCAGGTAGAAATTTCAATCCCAGTTTAAATATAAGGTCACAAAACAAAAGTTTTACTGTCTGAGGAGACGTTTGAGATCTTTCTGAGTTTTCACACACTCACTGTTACTATTACATTTCTGAAAATGCCCTCAGTCTACATTCTAGGGTGATGTCACACACAAATTTCTGTTACTTAAAATTATTTTATAATTTAAATAAAAATGTAAAAATCTCTTAAACTCCACAGTTTATCCTGTACCTAACACGTTATAGATGAAAACAAGCATTTTCCCCGATGTAACCATCAATGTGGGACAACAATCACCTCCCGAAGTTCCAGCCTCCTTGGTTCTAGATGTTTTCGGACTGTTGTTAATAGAAGATGGGATGCTGAGCAATGGGCTGTACTGGGACAATTCCAGCCCCGAAGTTCAGTATTTAAAAGCAGGCCACTCCAGGCACCTTCACACTGGTGCGGTTTGGTCTGCTTTAAACAAAGCCTGGTCCACTTCCATGGATGGTAACGCATTCACACCAGCCTTTTGATTAGAGTCACGGTCCATTTGCTGGGAAAGTCCGCTTCATTTGGGGTCTTGTGAACATGAAAACAAAATTTTGATTCAGATTAGGAAGTGGACTCGGTCCGCCTACAAAGGCAGGTCTTTTTAAGTCTGCTTTAAGTGGACCAAATACAGGAAGCACGGCATCATGGGTAAACACAACCAAAACATTCACTGGTGTGGGATGATGGGAGAAATGTCTCATGGTGAGACGAGGAAGAACTCTGTAAACGTTCTGATAGAAACCTGATCAACCCAAGACCTCTAGGATCTGATTCCAGTCCTTGTTTAACCGTTAAGTAGAAACAGAAGTGCTGCATTAACCAAGAGATGAACCAGTTTTCTTCTCCGTTGGTTGTCTCAGCTTCTCTTGATGCAGTGCTGCCTCTGGCAGAGTGTGGAACACGTTATTTAACATGTTATTTTGTCTGAGTAGTGCAGCATGACTTTACGTTCAGACCTAGCCTAGCGGACTACCCTGGTGTGAATGCAGTCCAAGGGTTGTCTGGTGCAGTCTGCACTCATTCACACTCTGGAAGCGAACTCTGGTCTGACTGAAAGCCGGGGGTCTCCTGGTTGGGTCCTCTCCCAGCAAACAGAGTATCCAGTGAAGCAGAGGCAGGAAGTGATGTAGATCAACGTGGTGGATATCTGGCTGCCTCTTGCCGACCATACTGACAGATTCTGGAAAAACCGTATCATTTGAACTCCAAAGTGAAACCAGAAACCAGACTGCAGAAATTTATTGTTGTTCTGTTCTTTACTGGTGGTGAACGAGAAGTTTTCTACACTGTTATTATTCTGCCTGAGAAATAAAGAATTTTATTTCCATGTGTCTAAAGTAAATTTAGTTTCTGCATAAGAAGGGCTGATTGATTATTTTCACCTGTTAACTCATACAGGGATGTCTTTGTTTGATGTCTTTGTTTCATCTGTCGGGACTAGCTAAGCTAGCAGCTGCTAGCCAAGTGAGACCGGCAGACAGGCAGGAACGAGGTAAACCGGAAGACACAAGGATCAGGCCTGATTGTTACTGTGAGCTAGAGAAGAAGAGATGTGTTGTCTGTAAAACTACTAACACGTGAAAGTATTGGTGTCTTGAAGTAAAGATGCTTATAGTGGTAAACTAGAAAGGTTCTGTGTAGTTGCAGTTTATTTCCATTTAACTTAAACCCTTGATAACATTTGTTGATTCAGTTTCTCCTTCCATCTGCTCTTCTTCCTCTGTCTGACATGGAATTTTCTTTATTATCCCAATATGACTATTAGGATGTTGCCAATGTGCTGCCTTTGAACCTTCATCCTTGTCCAACATCCTCCCTCCTCCCCAGCATTCCTTCACCTATTAATGTCCTTTCCTGTCTGTGTGGCCAGAGCTGTTTTCACAGTCCTGCAGCGGAAACCAAACAAATTAACGCTGCATTGTTCTGGGCAGTCACATTAAAGTTGGAAACATCAGCACAGCAATAGCTTCCTGAAATTCTGTATTAACATTCAAAGCCCAGCAATCAAACCAGTGTGCACGTGTGTGTGTCTAGTTTCCAGCTCAGATTTACATAGAAACATGCTTTGAAATGGGTGTGGAAGAGCAGACCTGAAGCCTTAACTGTTTTTATTAATCCTGAACTTGATATCAGCCTCTAATTAGGACCTGGTTTACTTGTTCTGCCATCCTGAATATAAAAAGATTAGATTTTCTCTTGTCCGACTTTTAATTCATTTTAGAAACATGTTATCACCTAAAAATGGGAATGAATGTAAACTTACAGACATCATTTGATGCAGTTAAGTGAGTTTAATGGCACACACACATATACACTCTCTGGGATGAACTAATGGATCTGACTGGTTCCAGAAAGATCTTCACTCAGAGCTTCCACTGAGTACTTAGAGGGAAATGAGTTTGACACCAAAGACTGACTTATCAAATGTTTCTTTAATCTCTGATTTGTGTTCTGCCACTCACACGACAACATTATACTAATAATATAATGTTTTCCACGGGGTTTATGTTCCTTTGTTAGGGTTAGAGATGATCGTTCATTCTTCAGGGGAGACATGGTAAGTGTTGTCTAGCCATTTAATTAAAGTTCCAGCTCTAAAATTCTCGAAGCCTCCTTCTTTTTTCTTATGGGAAGAGAAGTTTTATGGGAAATCTTTTTTCACTCTCGTTACTGCTTTTCCTGCTTCCCAAAGAACACACGCTGAAGTTTCTGGCACATCATAGTTTTTTAGATATAAGGACCAATAATAAATAAAACTCAGGATCTCAATCAAACCCAATAAACTCAGGATCTTTAAGCAATGACATATTAAATCTCTAGTTTCTAGTTGCTGGTTTATTGTTTTTATTTCTCAGAGTGAATGATACTGGTGCGGGATTGCTGGTGGAAATGGGATGGATGTCATAGTTTAACCTGTTGAAAAGAGTTGCTGCTCCTCTCTGCCTAGAATTATAACAAGCTGAGAGCAAGTGTGGCAACTGGGCTGTTGAGAGAAGATCTATTGTTGAGTTTGATAAGTAAGTTTCCTGAAAGAGGATGATGGCTGCCTTCATCTCCTGCAGTTTTTATCCATCCATCCATTATCTATACCCCCCTTTGTCCAATGAAGGGTTGCGGGAAAGCTGGAGCCAATCCCAGCTTTTTAGCAGGTGAGAGGCAGGGACACCTGGACAGGTCACCAGTCCACTGCAGGACCAACACCGAGATCTGAACGGGCCTGTAGGGTCAGAGGAAGCTGGAGTACCCAGAGAGAACCCACACATATGCGGGGAGAACATGCAAACTCCACAGAGAAAGGCCACTGTTTGAACCACACCAAGCCAAGGTTCAAACCAGCAACCTTCCTGCAGTGAGGCGGCGGTGCTAACACCATCATCTTATGGAATGGCTGCCAGGAAACCTCATACTGATGCTTTTAAAAAGAAGATCAAGACCTTTTCAATTTAGCTTTTAATTGAATTGTTGTTTTACCTTTTTGAGGCTACTTCATTTTATTATCTTTAGTTATTTTTATTATATATATATTTTAATTATTCGTGTACTTATTCATTTAAAAACTGCATGTTTTTGTAATTTTCTAAATTCAGTTTTTTATGACTTTGTTTTACTAAAGCACATTATTTTTATGAGCTTCTTTAGTTAAACTTTCATGTTTTTCATTCTTATTTGTTCTTATAGTTTCAGGTTTATTTAATTTTCTACTTTTAACATTGTTAATTCCAGTTTATCCTCATGGGGACCCTCCACGCTGGGACCATTGCCTGCTTGATCTGCAGAATTGTTACCATGGGGATGGCTGTGGTCTGGGGGACTAGGGGCCCTGAACTGCAGTCCAAATGGCTGTGGTGTGGGCCCCGGCCTGCCCAGACCTGGGCTGTCTCCGTGGTGGCAGTGTGGTTGCTTTAGGTATGAGTGTGTGAGAGAGAGGAAGATATGTTGAATTTTAATTGGTGTTTTATATTCTTTTCTATTGTTTGCATTTTATTATTTAAAGCACTTTGTGCTACTTATGTATGAAAAGGGCTTTATAAATAAAAATTGAATTGACTGACCTTAAACTTTTTTACACAGCGCATCTTTAAGTTTTACTGAACGTTTCCATCATTTTGTTGCTATTGTCTGGACTTTTTTCTTTAATGTATTTCTGGTCCCGTGCTTCTTCAGCATCCACACTGCAGACTGCAGAAACAGCTGGGTCCTGCTGTCCATGCTGCCTTATAAAATCACCATATCTGTTTTTTCAGAAAACAATAAAATTTCTCTTTATTTTTGTACTTGAAAAAGTTTCTCTGTGAATTGTTGTATTCTGTTTTTATTTGCAGTTTTTCTCGTGTCATTAGTTTGGTCTCAGCTCGAACATAGAGGGGAAAAATCAAGAGTCTACTGTAACACTACACTGCTGCTCCAAAATAAACACCTTTAGCTTCATCCGCCTCTTATCATTACCACATTTAGAAGTAATTTTCTGTTAAAAGAATTACCTCCACATTCAACTCAGCTGGGTTCAGCTTCCCATCTGGTGAGTCAATAGTTTAGGTCTGGAGTTGTCCCAGAAACCACTTACTGTGTGTGTGAAAAGGATCAACATCGAGACATTAATTCCCCCAAACAATAATGCAATAGATGATGTGTGAGGGACGCCATCTGAAGCAATGGAAAACAGGAGCGGGACAAGGAGGCTTTCTGAGAGATTCATTCCTCTGGCAGCTAAGGAGATGTTACTCACTGATTCATGGGTGCACTCAAGTGTGCTATTTGCTTTTCAATTAGGCCATAACCAAATGGGAGATAGGGAGGTTTTAAAAGTATTCCCTTGATAGTTTAAAGAGTACTGGATTTTCTGCCTCACCATCCAAATTAGATGGAGTCCATCTGAACAATTAGCTGCTCAAACAAGCTGCCCCAGCAGAGCACATCCACCCATAATAAATAGTTATTGGCCAAATGAATTAAGGTGCTATTAGAGTACAAGTGACATTTAAGAGGCACCGTGAAAAGCTGGCTTCTGGTTAAATAAGTAAAGCCTTCTGTACTGATAAATAAGTAGATCCTAGGCTTCTGCCAGTAGACCAGTAAGACTGGCTGTAAACTGATATGAGATCTGAAATCTCAGAAATGGAATAAAGGATAGGATAGGAATAAAGTTCCTATCTGGCCATGCAACATGCAACTTGCAGCCCTGCTGACATGCACATTGAAGCTTTCTTTGGAGAGCTAGTCTCACTTCTTTATTATCAGCCTGGTCAGCACTGACTTCTTTGAAAGTGTATCCACTCAGCTTTCAGTCGAGCATTGAAACATTTATAAAGAGTATTACTCATCTTATGAAACAGTTTTGAAGAATATCCTGTGATGAGGTCATGGAGATGATACCAGCAGTACTGTAACTCAGCGTTGGGTGTGGAAAAAGCCAGTATACACTGGAGGAAGTTTGAGGACTAAAAAAAGCTTCAATTTTGCTGGAACTCAATCCATACTACAGACTAAAAGTCAGATGTTATCAGTCTTTGCTGCTTTCATTCAGTTTCTGGCCAGTTCGGATAATAACTCACCCAACTTGAATCCAAAAGTGTTTTAGATAAATCTATAAATCTGTTCCTGCTGGAATAAACCAGAAAGGGGAAGGTGCTAGCTTTGCAAGAAACGTGGGTACACCTCTTCACATTGCAAGAAAGTTAAAAAACTTTATTTGTTCAGAGAATATGAGCCACAAACTGTTGGTTTGACACACTAATCCAGCTCAGTATGCTCCACCAAAAATCCTCTTAAACATTTTTTTTTTTAATGATTTGCATCACGTGAAAAACAGGAACACAACGCTGACGTCTTGGTGTTCGTCTATCAGCATTAAATTTGTGGGACTGACACAATTCTCCACCAAAAATGAGCCAGACTGATCAAACAACATGGCTGCAGCTGATGGAGGCTTTTCATCATGGAAGGAGCTTAACAGGAAGGTAGGCATGACTAAACTGAATTTTTAGTCCAAGCCCAAACTTTTTCATGCCAAGGCCCACCAAACAACATTAGCTCCTGGCCGGGGACCCCAAACCCACAGACAATGCTACAAAATATGAAAAGAAACATCAACTTTATGACGTTATGAAAATTATTAATGAACATCTTTTCAGCACCGTGTATTCCACTGAATAAACTTTTCAACAGAATGTTGACAGATAAAACAGAACTAAAAGAAATCAAACCTGTCGTGTGTGTGTGTGTGTGTGTGTGTGTCAGTGTCTGGGAGTGACAGACAGAGATTACACTAGTTATCTATCTACTAGTGTCTCCATACAGAGGATGCATTTTTATGTATGGCTGTAAAACCATATCTAATGTAGGCTGCATCATGTTTCCAGATTTCAGTCGGCCATGAGTTCTTAGGTTCTGTTGTAGCAGCGTCCTCCACAGCGGGCTGTTGGTCTGCTCCTTTGTTGTACTTGTTGTCAAAAGCCTGTTCATTTTGCGCTAGTTAGCTACAGGCTAGCTTGAGGAGCAGAGCAGCCTGATGACCGCCAAGTCATCATGCTGAACTTGCTGCTATTTTTTTTGTAGGCACATATAAATGAAGTAAAAATGAAGATATTAAATATATAAAAGATATAAAAACATCTCTATATTTACAGAAAGTGAGAGATCACAGCAGACAGTAATATTTACAGGGTGGATAAAGAGCATCC
The DNA here is from genome assembly GCA_036919975.1 of Melanotaenia parkinsoni. Taxonomy (NCBI): domain Eukaryota; kingdom Metazoa; phylum Chordata; class Actinopteri; order Atheriniformes; family Melanotaeniidae; genus Melanotaenia; species Melanotaenia parkinsoni. The sequence continues at coordinate 25,346,853 of JBAFTA010000024.1, forward strand.
TGGTGCGATGACAGAGGTGTCTGTGCCTGGACTCATCTGGGATATTGTTGCCCGGCCAGGTCTAGATGAAGACTGCCACATGGCTGTCAGTCTTACGTCAGACGATCCTCAGACGAATTTCATCCAGTTTGTTGGCGAAAGATCACCTGTTTGGGTTTGCTTTTAGCATATCATGCAGCCTGCTCAGCTTTTGTTGATGTTGTGTCCTCTGTCTCCTGGGCCACAGAAGGGGGGTGGGGAGTGCCTCTGTGGTCGGCTGCAGTTCCAGTTGAATAAAATCTGGCTTTGGTAATGCAGAAAACCGTAGGTTTCCCATTTCCAGCAGGTCAGCCCTTCTGTACTGGATAAAGACTTCTTCTCAAAAATACGGGTAAAAAAAACATGAACAAAAACATCAAAACAAATCTAAATAGCTGAGAGCCTGCTGCATGAGCCCGCACTGCCATCTTTCTTATTGATTCATCCATACGTCCATCCATCCATCCATCCATCCATCCATTTTCTACTCTGATCTCTAAGGGAAAGTCCAGACACCCTGAGGAGGAAACTCACCTTTGAGCCACTACCCACGGCTGGTGACCATAGGTGAGGGTAGGAACATAGATGGTAATCTAGAGTGTCTCCTTTCAGCTCAGCTGCATTACCAGATCTCCCGCTCCATCCTTCCCTCACTCCTGAACAAGACCCGAGATGCTTGAACTCCTCCACTTGGGGCAAGACCTCATTCCTGACCAGGAGAAGACACTCCTACCTTTATCGGCTGAGGACCATGGTCTCAGATTTGGAGGTGCTGATTCTAACTGTTTCACACTCGGCTGCAAATCATCCTAGCGGGAGCTGGAGATCCTGTATCATAATGTGGACCAAGCCCTGGCACCTGTCCTACAGGGGCCAGACAGCTTGTACAAGGGGGTCTGGTACGCTGTACTCCGGGACCAACCCACTCAGGAGTACCCAGGGCACACGGGCGAACACCTTCTCCAAGTCCACAAACACACAGCATGTAGACTGGTGGGGTAAACCAGTCCCTCCAAGACCATGAAGAGGGTGTAAAGCTAGCCCACTGCTCCATGACCAGGACAAAAACCACACTGCTCCTGCTCCACCTGAGGTTCGACTATCCAAAGGACCCTCCTCTCCAGGACCTCTGAACACAGCTTTGACATCAGGAGCAGTGCCTTTGGACTGGCAGACTGGGGTGGTGGGCCGCCTCTACAAGAAGGGGGACTGTGCTCCAACTACAGGGATCACACTCCTCAGTCTCCCTGGTCCAGTACCAGCAGGAGAGTGAGAAAGGGAGTGAAGGAGGATGGAGATGAATGTGTCATCCACACTCATTCACACTGTGCATAAATGTGGAAGTTTTAACTTCATTGTTTTAGATTTGGTTTATATTCTTCGTGGATCCTGGATGAATGTCCTCTCATCTTGTCTGCACTACTGCTTTATGTACAGCAAAATGACGGTAAAGCTTTACTTGATCTGATCTGTTCTGATCTGATCTGATCTGTTCTGATCTGATCTGATCTGATCTGATCTGTTCTGATCTGTTCTGATCTGATCTGATCTGATCTGATCTGATCTGATCTGTTCTGATCTGATCTGATCTGTTCTGATCTGATCTGTTCTGATCTGATCTGATCTGATCAGATCTGATCTGATCTGATCTGATCTGATCTGATCTGATCTGATCTGATTTGATTTGATTTGATCTGTTCTGATCTGATCTGTTCTGATCAGATCTGATTTGATTTGATTTGATCTGATCTGATCTGATCTGATCTGATCTGATTTGATTTGATCTGTTCTGTTCTGATCTGATCTGTTCTGATCAGATCTGATTTGATTTGATTTGATCTGATCTGATCTGATCTGATCTGATC
>JBAFTA010000024.1:25540778-25556399 GCA_036919975.1 Melanotaenia parkinsoni
GTTAGTAATAAATTCTGTTTCTTCTTCTGGTCGGCCTTTATGCTGCTACATCTATTCATACATTCATTTTACATCATTTACCTCCCAGTCTGACAGCTGAGAAACATCATGATGCTGCTGGGATTAAAAGCTCCAGCTGCTACATATAGTTTTATTTTTAAGAAAACACCATAAATAAGGCTCGGCATTTTAAAGGTTAAACGATTCCTTGTTTTTACAGAGAAACAACTTCTTCGTGCTGTTAAATGCATCTTCCTGCTTTAATCTAAATGCTCTGATGATGGTTTTCCTGTACCACACTCACTCATGCTTGAAACTAGACTCAAAGGGCTTAATAACACACCTGCTGGGAGGCACACCTTGAAGAATTTAGACGTTTCCGTAATTATGCAACACTGGAACCACCATTCACCTGGATACACTCACAGGTTAACCACAGCTTCTGAGTTTTACTCTGTTTCTATCATAAACCTGCTCATGCTTCTACTGTGAATTCAGACTGTTGTCATAGATGCTTAAACACTTAATTTAACATGAAATGAAGTGAGAAAGAAAACTTTCCAGCCAGGTCCAGACTGCTGAACCCAGCCTGGTCCTCTGGGTGTTTCTCATTTCTATCATCATTTCTGGAAGTTAAACACGTTGTCACTACAATTAAGAAATGGTCTTCAGGTAAGCGCCTTTATCTCAGACAAATGGAAAGCGGCTCATGTTTAAAGCCACGAGTCTGGTGGCTGGGTGGAATATATTTAAATGGTTAAAATTTAGCCAGCTAGCCACGGAACAACTGAAGAACGAAGTCTGGTTACACAGCCAACTTTAGCTAGCTCCGTCTTTCAGCTTATTAACAGAAAACAGGTGGCTGTAAGAAATCCGGGTACTTAGACTGTTTGCGAACTAGTTCCTAAGCAAACACCTGTGGGCAGCAGCCCCGTGGAAACGTGCGGGCCCTCCTCCCAAGTTAACCCACCTGATTCAAAGCGGCCGTTGCTCAGCCGAGGGCGATCGCTCACAGCCGCTGGATACGCTCCCACCTTCGGCCAGTTCCCGGCTTTCAGTTAATGAGGAGTTCCTTCTTCATTTAAAAACCAAAGGAAACGGGACCAGCGGGCCAAGGATCCGACTCCCTGCGTACGTGTCCCTGAAATCTCAGGTTAGAGCGGCGGTTCAACGCTGGGTCCGGGGCTTTTCTTCTCCGGTTGCCTCAGCGCTTCCTGCTAGGCTAAACTTCAGTTTTCCTAACTCCGCCCCCATGGTGCCTTCAAGTGAACCTTGTAAACTCCACTTACAGCGCAAGTCCCGGAGTCCCGTTTCCGCATTATTAGCCTCTGTTATTAAAAACATGCTTCATCCATCTCTCCGTCCGAGATGCTTCCCACTGACTTCTACATCAATTCATTAATAAAACCACAACTACAGCGGCAGGATGGCAAAGTGCTTTTTAAAAGGTCAGTTGTGATGATCTCTTTCCATCATGTCATGTATCTCACAAGCTTTCCAGCGTTCAGCTGGAGGTGGATTTGGTTTAGTTATTGAATACAAATTAAACTAATAGTGTTAACATCTGAATGGACCCCAGACCCCAGGTCGTGGAAAAAAGTGGGTCCTAAGGTCCAAAAGGTTGAGAATCCCCCAGGTGAACTCTTCCTGGTAACATGGACGTCAGGATGATACCCAGCAGAACACGTGACCTGTCACTGGATTCAGTGTTGTGGTTGTTCAGTGTGTATCTGTGTGTGTCAGTACTGTCATCCCCTTCTGTAGTTAATCATCTTTGTAAATATACAGTAGTAAACTAACATCACATTTGTGTTTGGAAACTTTGGTTTATCCATCTGAAGTAAGAAAAAAATCTAGTTTGCATCTTTCTACTACCTTCCACAATATTTACCAATACCACAAACGTGGGTGTTAAAACAATTTACAGCATTGCTTTTTTCACAGATGCAGGTGAAAGACATGCAGGCAGCTGCTCCAGGCTGCAGCCAGCTCACAAAAAACACAGCGTCCATGTGGAAGAAATTCTTTAATAAAATCTCTCAGGCTGTTTGCAGTCTTCATGTTAATGGCATGATTTTCAGTGTGTTCCAGCTCATTTTCATTAAAAAAGGTAAAACAAATTAGATGATTAAGACCGTGAAGAGTAACGTGTGTGTTATACAAGATGCAGACGGAGGTCAGGACATGGTGAGAACCCGAGCCCCAGCTGAAGGCGTGGTGACGTAGAAAGTCGGAGTTCCACCATATCGCTCCTGTGGAGACAAAGAAAAGCATCGGCTTACTAAAATACGCCGATTTTCAGCCAACAATTGATCCAAGTCTCTCTCAGTTTCATGATTATGTCGGTAAAATCTAACGGAGCCGTTCTCATCACAAAACTCACCATCCAGGGAAGCAAGTTCAGAAAAGGAGAAAAGAACCAGCAGAACCCTTCTCTCTCCAGTCTGAATCGTCTTTTCTGCCTCTAATCTTCCTTCAGACTGAAATTACCCATCCATCTGTCTTCTGTCCGCCACTCAGAGGACAATCACCCAGTTGTCTCATGATTGTAGAAGTAATGAAGCATTTATAGTTTTAAAAGAACAGGAAGAAAAAGTACAATTTTCTAAATGTCTAAACAACACATTTGACGTCTTCCAAACAGGACAAAAAGTTGCCTTTCGTCGATCTCTCACTGTATCCGTGGTTTGGTAGAGCAAATTATAATCGTTCTATTAAAGGTTTATGGGAATAAACCTGCCAATCCATCTGTACAACTTGGTTTAGCTTTAGAATGTCGAAACTAAGTCTTTCTTTTCCCATCACTGTTTCAAATTTACACTATTTGACTATCATTACTAGTTACCTGTTTTATTGATCGCCTGACAAAAGAAAAAAAAAAGGTCACACTGTAATATCTGGTTGGACCTCTTTTATCTCTGATTCAGCAGCTTCTCTGGGTCATGGTCTCTAAAAGCTTTGGCAACGTCACAAGATTAATTTCCATCCAGAGTTGCTATGTTTTTCTCCAAGAGAGTCCGACCACTGAGCAAAGCCTTCTCCAACTCATCCCAAAGATTCTCTTTTTTTCTTCTTTCTGCTTGTCCCGTCCAGCACGGTGGCGGCAGAATGATGGTCGGGCTGCTGTGTTGTGCCGAACAAATTAGTTTAACCAAGAGGAGCTTTATGGGTATAAGACTCCTCTTTTTTCAATCTTATTTATTCATTTTGAATTACAGAATTTATGTAATCTTGCTGGGCCTGACCGGGGAGACAGGAAAAAAGTAGAATAATGAACAGAAGTAAAAAGTAGAAAAAAAGAAGAGGAGGTTCCAGTAGACAGAAGCAACGAGCTTCAGTCCATCCTAACAGCAGACAAGCAGCTGCTACACCTGTATAGAAACAGAGAATTTCCTACAGCTTTTACAGGTAAACTTAACAGACAATCATCAGGAGTTCCTACAAAATAACCAAAACAACAACAACATGTATCACAACAACAACCAAAGAACCAGAAACACACACACCTGAACCAAAGCATCTCTTAGTGTATAAACTGGACACCTCAGTGCTGAGTCAGCATGCAGAGGATGAGGAAGAGGAGAATCAGAGTGTGATCCTGCAGATGTGGCCACGCCTCCACGGAGGCTAGAGGCAGACTAGCCTAGAGACCCGGGACATCAGCAGCAATCCTGGAGCACCAACCCCAGCCCCCCAATCACAAAGACCACCTGGAGGGCGGCAGAGAAAGGTTCCAGCCAGAGCCTCCTGTGGCCTTGAGACACAGGCCCCGCGGGCCAAGGTCGGCAGCCACCGACCCCACCAGGCACCAGTCATCCAGGGAGGCCAGAGCGACGGAAGATCTGAAGGAGGAGCTGATGGAGGATCTGAAGGAGGATTTGATAGGGGAGCCAACGTAGGATCTGATGGGGGAGCCGACGTAGGATCTGATGGGGGAGCCGACGTAGGATCTGATGGGGGATCTAAGGTTGAAGCTGGACCTACTCCTGCACCGCAGCGTTGCTTCCACACTTTAGCCATGCACACATCCTGTAGATTTAGATCATTGGCGCGGTTAGAGATCCCCCTCGGAGCGGCCGCTGTCAGACGTGACAACCAATGACCAGAGGCAGCGCTTGCCAGCGGGCAGGCGGGGCAGACGCTCGGGTCCCTGAGTGTCGATGTTCTGTCAGTTTACATCGTCAGATCAGCAGACGCATAGTGCAAACTGATGACTGCACTTAACCTTAACCCGCATGTGCATTAATGTCATGTTTGCTACTCTGATGCGTACGCTAAACTGACAGAACACCGGCCAACGCTGACTCACTACAGAACAGCGACCATGCGGAGAAGCTGCAATGATGGCGGTGGTCCAGAGCACGGTCCCCACCACCACCCCTCGGTCTGGCTGCAAGTAGCGGCGTGTCTTGTGTCAACAGACAAATGAGCGAGTTTTTCAAAAAGATGAGAAGTTTTCTGTCTGTGAGAAAAAGAAGAAAAGCAGGCCGAGCAAAAAGAAAAGAGATGAAGGCAGCGGTCAGCAGTGGAGCTCAGACTGCTGGCCGTCGCCAGGCTGAAAATAAAATCCTCCTTCTTTAGTTGTCAGTGAGAGCTGTCTGCAGTTAAACTGGCAGAATAATCATGTTACGTTAGAATTTGTTGGTGAGAGATTTAGAAAAACTCTTCTAAAGTTAGTAAAAGTAAGTTGTGGGTTTATATTTGATTTTTCACGTGTCTAGTTGGCTTTATGTTTCTGAAAACTGATTTTATTCATTTATGTCCTGTATGTTGTAAATATAATCCTAAAGAGTCATAATCCAGGAACTGATGTAGAAGCTGATGGAGGTGACGGAGGAGCTGACAGCCTCCTGGTCATTATTAGTTGTAACCTTCAACTCAGCCCTTAAAAGACTTGGTTAGATAGTTTAAACCAGGGTTAGCTGAGGGTTGCTGGTTAGCTTGTATCAGTTTGGTCCACAAGTCAGAACTTAACAAGTCGAAGGGAGGTGCAGTTAAGAATTTCTACAGGATCAGGAGAGACCAGGTCGACCTTGAATCCCTCAGCCAGAGACATCTTCAACAGCTCCTCCACAAAGGCCTGCAGGTCTGTGATGTCATAGGGGCTCCGAAGCTTGTTCATTATGTCATCTGGCCGGTTTACCTCAGGGTTGATGAAGGCTAGCCCTCGGTAGTACTGCTTGTCATACTGGTCCTGTGGAAGCTCGTCGGGCCTTGGCACCCACTCAAGTTTCAGCCAGTTCTGCCTCTGATTGCATGGATGAGGGCTGGTGAGACCCTGGGATGTCCGGTAGGAGAAGCGCTCACACAGCAGAGCGAGGAAAGCCCCCCATGTACAGAAAAGGTCAGCTGTGAAGGCTCGAACTGAGCACGTGCAGAGCTCATAGTTTTCTGGGCCGTGCCGCAAGTTATAATGAAGAACTCTGACCTAGAATGAGAGGGAAGAACACGCTGAGGACACACTGTCCACAGTGTACACAAACACAGAACTGAACCTAATGGGGGTCACTCTACAGATGGGGGCATAAACACAACCTCTGCATATATTCTGTATACAGAATAACAGTCTGACAGTTTGTGACTTTTTAGAGCTGCTAACAGGAATACTTCTCCTTGGAAACTCAATGTGTCTTGAGATGACAACCAGGTTTGCTTCTCAGGGTTTATTTTTTCACTCTTATGATAAAAAGCTCAAACACTACTCAGTCCTAGAATATACAAATATAAACTCCATCTGGAAGCCACTAAATCAGCTAAAGGCAACTTCACAAGACAGGATCCAAAGTCCAGTTTTCACACTGCAGCCAAGGTTGGAGGTCCCAGTTCAAGCGATGTCCAAGCATGAGCCAGTTCAAGAAGCGGGACAAACACCTGGTTTTCACACAGTACCGGGAAGAGGAAGGGCTTTGACAGTTATTGGGGTTTACACTCATTGCTATATGGTTAGGCTTTTGTTTTACGTGAACACGTTAAACCAGGAAGTGAACTGGAATACCAGCAGACTTGATGTAAAATGGAATGAGGGGTCAGTTTAAATAAGCTCATGCTTCTACCTACTGCTTTTCACACGTAGTAATTCCATGTTCAGTATGCTAATATGTTCGTTCGTTCGTTCGTTCGTTCGTTCGCTCGCATGTCTGAAGACTTTAAAAATTAAACTCCTGAATGTGGTTTCACTGTGACTGGAACAATCATGTCTGATAGTCTCCAGCAGCTAACATATAAAGACTTCAACCAGGTGAGGGAAACAGCTGACTGGTAACTGGAATAAAAAGGTAGAAAGATGAACGAGCGCTTCCATCCTGCTGTAGAGCAGAGTAGTGTGATTACACTCCAACCCTGCAGATCACAGGAGGAGGAAGCGTGATAAACATCTTGTGGTGTGAACTTGGTTCAATATCACAGAAATAATCTGTTTCAGTTTCTAACCAAACGAGCTGCAGAGAAATCTGGGACTGAACTGGTTATTGATCCAACTGCAGACACAGAGCAGCCTGATAATAAATGATTGTTTACGGTTTCTCTACTGTTAAACTTCAATGACAGTAAATGTGAAGTCACTGGGAATGAGGAGGTAGACCACTGCAGGTCAGCAGGGCGTTTCTGTCCTTTCAGCTCATTTTCCCCCATTTTCTGGCCTCCTGGTTGCATCCCGTTCGGGGATATTGGATGATTTTTTTTGTAACAAAGTGTTTTTCTTGAAGTACTTTGAAACATTATTTTTCCTTAAAGGACAAATTTACCACCCTTTCAGGTAGTTAGGGGACAAAAACTCACTCATTAATATTCCCACCTTTTTGTTCAAATCTCTCAATCAACTCTTTAAATGCCACATTAAATACATTATATATACAGGAAAACAGTGTTAAATATGATCAAATTTAACATGTAATGTTTTTAGAGTTGTTTTAAGGAGATGACACTTTTGTCCTCTAAGTATCTAAAAGGTGAGTAAATTTCATATCTGACACAAAAACCCCAACGATGCATTCAGAGTAACTAAAACTGTGATGTCATGCACTTAAATTGCAATTTCAAGGATTAACATCAATTGAACAATAAAATATTGGGTTCTTTTGATTAAGGAATAAAGTTTATTAAACAATTTGAGAAGAGTGGAAAAAATATGTATTTGTAGTTTTTGTTTTGTTGTTGTTTTTTTTTACAGAAGTTTCTGGTAGAGAAGGTTTTTGTCCACTAATCACCTGAAAGGGTTAAATACCTGATAACGGAGCCATAAGAATTCCACCTGAACCAGTAATGTTTTAGATAAACTCTACAAACTCAGCCCTAAGACATGTTTCCCCCACAGGACCGTCTGAGCTAACTCAAACCTCCTACACATACCTTGGAGTCCAGGTTAACAATGATCATGGCTCCTTGTGGCCCTCCTCTCCGGCCGAGGGCCACCGATGCCTCATAACGATCAATCTCCTCTAACAGAGGCCGTATCTGAAAGAAATCCGCCTCTCTGCGCAGCAGTGAAAGTTCAGAAAATCCATCCGGCAGGTGCAAGGAGCAGGAGCGCAGGTAGTTCAGGACATACCTGAAGACTTTACCGTCTCTGTCGATGAAGACATGTCCTCTGCTGTCCCTGAGAACCGCCATCTGTCCGGTGAACATCGCGCCCAACATGGAGTCTCGGCAGCGGGTCAGAGTGTCCAGGGTGGTGGTATAAATTTCTCCACCAACGTTCAATGACACGGGGTCCTGGAGAGAGCTCCTGTTGTCATTGGGAGAGTTGAGATTCAACATGCTGGGCGTGGATCTTCTCCTGGCCCTGCGAAGCCTCGTCCACCACTGTCGTTGCGGACGAGGATCCTTCTGCTCCGCTCAGAAATGCTGGAAACTTTCAAGTGTTTCTTTTGTCCCACAGGCAGACTCGGTCCTTTTCACAGTCAGCAAGCCACAGTAGTTGCCAGGAGACAGCCAAGTTTGGAGGGATGTCAGGAAATCTGCCAAGCCTGAGTCAAAAGCTGAAGATTTATAGACACTGGCTTCTGTTCCTGTATTCTTCTCACTCTTGCTTCAAAGCAAACGTGTCACTGTTATAAAGTAATCCCCATTCATTTACAGAGTCAAGTTCCCAACTCTGCTGATGCATCTGCTGTCAGATTCTGGATGTCGTCATCCAACAGCAGCCTGACTGGAGAAAGGGCCGAAGAGATGGGACCAGCATGCTAATATCTGGACAATCCTGGCTCTGTCTCCTTTATTCACTGCTCATGCACACTGATCTCTTCCCAGCAAGACATGGGGGGGCGAGCAATTTGTTGAAAATGACCCCCCCCTTAAAGCGACAGAACACCAGCAGATGCATTTTATGCCCTCACAACACTTATTCCAGCCAACAGGAACTTCCCAAGTAAGAAAAAGCAAATCTGAGAAAAATAGTTCCTGAAATAAAAATTTCATCAGGAAAACCAGCACTGATGTTGGCTGGGTGAAAAAACAGGGACACGGTGTAAAGTTATGTAGACAGGTTAGCTTCTTATTTCTATAAGCATGAGCAGGAGTTCTTTACTAGCACAGCCAGACGCAAAGCTAACGGTGTCATCCCACTGAGAATGTCGCACTTTTATAAACAGGTTTATATTAACTGCTAAAATCCTTGGATTTAATTAGGATTGAATCATTAATAAACTCCTCCACCAGATCTGTACACATCACTGGGGAGGAGTTCGAGCCGCTCCATGACCCTGAAGGCTGTGTAGTTGGGACATCAGACCCTGGTAGGGTGTCCCAAGGTAAACTGGGCTCAGTGAAGGGGTCAGACCGAGACTGGGCAGCTCTAGCCTCCCGAGACCCAGCACTTCATATTTGTCCACTGTAGTGGACGGTACACATTTGCTTCTTTTTCTCACGTTACAAAATTTAGTCCTGTTGAGGCTCCCAGAGGACAAGTGTAGCTTCAAGATGATGTCACATGTCAGAGGGTGTGGCCTTGCTAACTCGTCCATTTCTGTCTTTTTTCTGTTTGTTGGGACAAAAGACAGACCAGTTGGATCATTTATTCATTCAATAAATATTTTTTGTATTTGAGAACAAAAAACAAACAAACTGGAAGACCAGGACACTTTCCTAGGAGAGGTCCAAGACCATCACAGAGACCCGAGACCATCGCAGAGGCCCGAGACCATCGCAGAGGCCCGAGACCATCGCAGAGACCGAGACCATCGCAGAGGTCCTACAGCACAGCACACGGTGGTCGGAACCGTGGAGGTAGGAACATTCTCCTGCCACGTTTGGTTTAAATAAAACCCAAAAGTTGACTAGAATTAGCGTATGCCGGTTGTACCTACGCCAGCTTTATAACTGAGGACCCAGGTCACCTTCCTGGAAGACCAGGACACCGTCTCTATGTGCACTGTGGTCCATCAGGATCTCACATTCTGAAAAAATCTGGTTCTCTCCTCTTTTTCCCTCCTGAGCCGTCATGGAAATGATGTGATGAATATGTATTACAGGCGTCCACCTGAACATTTATAGACACCATGTGGGCGGGGCAAGGCGTTCCCTCACGCTTTAGAGTTGGTTCTGATTTATAAACTGAACATATTCATGTCAACTTTGGTTTTTATACATCCCAAAAGTTGACTGTATTTGGCGTACACCAAATACAGTCAACTCTGGTTCCTACGCAAGCTTGATAACAAAGGACTCAGAAGAATTTATGAGGAAAGTGATCATTAGGTTCTTCTGAACAGCACGTATAACAGCCAATCAGGGGCCAACACATTGCAGGTCATGTTGAAGGGACTGTGGAACAAATATTGACCAGTACTCTTATATTCCGGCTGCGCTCTGAGCTCAGATCGTTCTAGAAAGAGAACCAGATCTTCACACATAAAATTTATAGATTAAACAATGTGGGACGTAATCAGATGGAGCAACTCACATCTTCACATAGTCTCTCTTTACAAAACGATGGGGTCCTGCCATGTTAACAGACTCATCCCGTAGAGTCTACCTGTGTGAAGGTGGAGACCAGTGATGGTCATGTGATCACCTGTATGTGAAGTATGGTCTTGTCGATGGCGTGGGCCTGCAGCAAAGTCACCGTGCATCCCCCGAATCCTCCACCTGTCATCCGACTGCCAAACACCCCTTCCACCTCCATGGCTGCAGAGACCAGCTCATCCAGCTCCCTGCAGCTCACCTCGTACAGGTCTCTGTCACAAGGACGCCGGGTTACCACACAGCTCCCACATCCTGCCTGCAACCCTGACGTACGTCACACATCTGTACCTCAGAGAGTTGTGGCTCTCCACCATCAGCTTCCCAAATTCTTTGTAGGCTCCTCTCTGCAGAGCTTCAGCAGCTTTGACAGTCCTCTGGATCTCCTCCACCACATGGAGAGCTCGTCGATACACAACGTCAGCCAGCCTTTCCTTCGCCTCTGAAATGTTCAGCAAGAGGAGAAGAAGATAAGATTTATTGATTGGTGTAAAGTAGTGAACAGAGAAACACAATGTTTAACCTCTAACTCATTTTCTCATTTTAGATGAATTAATCTGCCAGTAAGGTAAATAAAATGAATTCAAGCATCTACAGAAATCCAGAGTTTCTGTCCCACCGTGATGAGACGGATGTCTCTGCAACCAGCAGAGCCTCTGTTGTCATGTGACTCCTGGAAGCTCTAACGTGGACAAAGCTGCTTTTTTACATTCCCACAGAACTGCTGGGTCTGAACTGTGTTTGGTTTGGATGCCGCCTCCTGTGCGGGACGGTCTAGTCAAGAAGAGGTTAAAGCTGATCTCACTGGTCTGACTTTTTGTTGTCAGAGCTGAAAACTAAACTGAGACAGCTCAAATGTCTGTGGTGTCTAAATAAATGGTGTCTACTGGTTGGTTCATTCATCTGGCCTGGGTGATGTGACACAGAAAATAAAAACTGTACGACAGTGATGTCTCCTCTGAGCAGAGGACCTTCTTCCAGGTTAAAGCACATGCATGACCGTGTTATTACCCTCCAAGTCTCTGATGGTAGCATCTCTGAGACTGTCCTTCCCCAGGACAGAGGAAGCCTCTTCACACTGTCTCCGTCTCGTTGGGTACTCACTGCCAGTCAGGGAGTGCCTCACATTAGAGTTGGTGATGAGGATGACCAGGCCTGGATCTGTCAGAGGGACCGGGGTGGCCTCTAGGGACCTGAATTCAATCACAATGATGTACATTACTGGTGTGTGTAGTGGTGGTGATGGGGGTAGAACTAGTCCTCTCTGTGTTACTAAACCTGTCTAACTGATCTGTTCTCCATGGACTCCTCCAGAGATGTACCTGCAGTCGATCAGCAAGGCGTGTCCCTCTGAGCCGAGAACCGACACAAACTGATCCATGATGCCGCAGGGTACTCCAGCATGAGTGTGTTCAGCCTGCTGACAGGATAAAGCTTTGGACACTTTGTCTCCATCATCTGTGGACATACAGAGAATATTTTTCTTTTATTAATGTGTGTTTTTGTCTCTTTCTATTGTTGTTGTAATGATGTGTTTCTACCTGCCATCTACAGTATACACAGCGCCCCTTTATAAATACCTTCAATCTAAAGTCTGCAGAAGAGAGCAGAGATGACGGCACACACATGGTCTGAGTTTCCACCTACACATTCTGGGATTGTTGGTCTTTCCCAGGAAATTTCCATCCCCACTCTAACATCACTGTATCCTGTTAAACACGAGCCAACAACCCTGACATCACACCCCTCAAAATCCCACATTTTAAAGTTTGTCTACAGGAACTCTTGAGACCTTCTACTGACTTGGGTGTTAACTATAAACCTTTAAGTGGAGCATTTACTCACCTGTTCACCCCTTACCTGGTCTCCACCCACCGGCCGTGACACCGCCTGCTGCATCTCTGCTAACACCAGGGGCTTCATTTCTAAAGCTGGCGTAGGTACAAAAACCAGCGTACGCCAAATATAGTGAAATGAAGTGATGAATATATGTTACAGGCGTCCACATGACCATTTATAGCCACCATATGGGCGGGGCAAGGCGCTCCCTCACGTGCGCCCGCTTAAGAGTTGATTCTGGTTCATAAACGGAAACAGCTGGAGGACGTGCACGCTTTTATAAATCTGAAAGTGGAAGTGCAGCATTTCCTTTTTGCGCGGCTGTAGCTTGTGTTGCTGCGTACAGTTTGGTAAATGAGGCTCCTGGTCTGTTGCTTCAGGCCAGGTTAGCGGCAGCCTCCTGACCAGGGATGACCGACCGCTGGTGCCTGGATACAGAAGTGGGCAGAACTATAACCAGACCTAATAATTAGTTCTGTGGAAGACCCTGACTGGTTTTAGTTGAAACTGAAAAATCACGACAGCAGAATTGTGTCCTCTGATGGGACACTGCATGTCTCCAAAGAGACTGAATCCATTTTGGTTGTAGTTTTAAACCAAAACCTGTAGATTTAATCCCAGCTTCTAGTCTCCATCGTCCAAGCGTCTTCCTGGTGCAGCAAAAGTCCTGGTTCACGATGAAAGGTCTCAGTCAGGAGAAGGTCCAGAAACATCTCCACAGCTCTTACTCTACCATGGAACTCATTGAGGAGACAATATGGGACAGCAGGGACGTTACAAAGACCTGGACGTCCCCCCAGACTGACAGGGAGGTTGCAGAGACGCTGAAGGAGCTGCAGGAAGTTCTGGAAGTTCAACAATCTCCTGGATGCTCCCTCAGTCTGGACCAGGGTTTGAGGGTTGGAGATGGACTTTTCTGACAAAGAAAAATCCATCAAATTTCTGAAAGTCTTTTTGGAAAATGTCTTCTGTTCTGAAGAGACCCGGTTTGACTTCCTGGACATAATTCCAAAAGAAAAACCAGAGTACCCACAGGGAAGCATGGTGGGGGCAGCATCATGCTGGGGAGAACTGGAGCTTCACTCAGGATGGAGGGGGTTCTGAACAGGTCCAGATACCAGATTCACCTCTGAACCAGAACCTTCAGGCGTTGGCTAGAAAGCTGGAGCTGAGGAGGAATTTCATCATTCCACCCAACGATGATCCTAACCAGACATCCAGGTCAACTAAAGACTGGAAAGTTCTGGATCGGTCCAGAACCAGAAGCCAAAAGAAGATCTGTAGGCTGGGAACCAGAGACATCCTCAATCTGACCGATCTGGAACCAGTTTGTGAGGAAGAGTGGGAAATATTCCCAAGTCAGGATGTTCCATGATGAGAACCGCCGACCCGGGAGGCTGGAAGCTTAAATCTACTGTTTTCTGTCCTGCAGGTTTTAACTGTTTCCCTGCTCCAACACACCCGACTCAAATTAAGTGGATCCAACAGCCTAAGAAGTTCTGCACAATGACTCATTAGTTGGAGTCCAGCATGTTGATGCAGGGAAAGATGGAAAACCTGCAGGACTGTGGCCCTCTGGGACCGGAGCAGGACACCTCTGATTTATTACAAGCAGAACTTTCCTGTAGGTCAGATTATAAAAGGAGAGGGGATGATATAAATTCCCTATAAATATTAAAAGAATACTATTTGTTTAAGTTTGTAAAGTTTCTCTACTGTACATCCAAATATAAACTCTAGTTTTACTAATAATAACCCAGGACTGGATAGAAATAAGTTCATTCTACAGATTATCCGTTCACTGATAGATTACTGGTAGAAAAAAACCACGAGCCAGACTGATTATTGTCTATTATCTAACTACATCCTGTTACAGGAAACGTTTTGTAGGTGGAACATGAGACTCTAACCTGGTTTAAGCTGCTGGAGGAAGGTGTAGAAGGCCACCTCCAGAGAGGCAGAGCTGGACAGACCCCCACCCAGAGGGACGCTGCTGGCGACCACCGCCCTGAAAGCTGGGAGAGGAGGAGCTGGAACACAGGAAACCCAGAGAGGCTCCACATTAACTTAACCAGCTCGCCATGACAACACAACATCCATGACACTGATAAGCTGAAGCAGTAAATCATTTCCTTTCACACCACCACTTTATTACACGTGATTCCAGGTAACGTTAGTGTTGCTATGGGTACTGATGGGAGTTGTGTGTTACCCTTGTAGTGCTGTATAACACCCTTCACATAGTTTGCCCACCGAGGTAACCCTGGAGACAGAGGGGCTCCATCACTGGGCAGGCTAAAGTCCACTCTTCGAGGCTCATCAGCATCCTCTGTCGCTGTTACCACGGTAACATCTGGGCCAGAGGTTTGGCTCCCCACCACCACGGTGACCAGGGGCAGTGCCTGACCCATAAACACATGTCCAAACATGAGTCCAGTTTAAAATACACATGGTGTGGTAAACGTTCTGGCTTCTTTTCCACATGCTGAGCATCTGCTTCAACCATTTAACAGCGTGAGCGTGTTTTAAACGCAACAGCAGGGACGTCAACCTCATCCTCATCCTTACTTTCAGCTCAGTCTGGTCCTCAGTGGGTCGGACCAGCAAAAACGCAGCATATTAACCTATAAATGATGAAAACTCCACATTTTTCCATTGTTTCAGTACAAAGAAGTACAAGTACATAATCAAGATGTTTGCTTTTAGTGAATTATCCTTTTAGAAAACATTTATGGAGAAAAATAAGTCAAGTTACACATTTATGTCATTTAGTTAATTTGACTTAATTTTATTGATTTCATCACATCGTTACACGTGTGTGTGGGTGTGTGTGTATATATATATTTTCATTTGTTTTAACTTTTTTTTTACATATTTGATTTATTTTACTTATTCATTCATTTCTAAGTTTCTTCCAGCTTCCAGACCAGCATGGCTCTATAAAACCAGCAAGCAGCCCACCAGAAGCTCCGGTCAGAGGGGAGCCTCTGGTGGGCCGTGTTGACCCACGGGCCGTATGTTTGACACCCCTGCGCTAGAACAACTGCAGCTTTCAGCTACACTGAGGTATCTGTGATGGTTTGGTGGGGTTACCATTGGAAGCACAAATCCCTGGTTGTAGTCGGTGTGCTCCCCTATCAGGTTGACTCTTCCTGGGGCGCACACGGCCACCTGAGGAGGCTCCTCCCCGAACACCTGCCCGTACACGCGCCGAGCGGTCGCTTCCAGCTCGGACACGCTGGGAAATGAACTGGCCATCGAAGAAAAACACCGCGAGAACCACTAAACAAGCGATAAGCTATAAATGTGAGTCGAGAGGGGAAACAACAGAGTCAAACCAGCCCGAAACAACCAGGAAACTCAGTTCATCTCACTTCCTGGTTGGATAGCTGAGGAGTAGCTGTGAGGCTCTGATTGGCTACTTGACAGCATGTGACACAGCTGCTGCCTGATTGGGATTTTCTATTTTAATTTCGGGATTTCTAGTTTCTAATTTTCTTTATATCTATATAGAGATATATAGATATAAAGACATAAAAATGAGTTCTACTTTGAAATCACTTAAAAGAAAGTAAATTATATAATAATGAAGTATCATGATAAATGACATGCAAAATACTTTGTGGGTAATTTTTACATGTTGCTCTTACTATCAGTTGTGGTGACGATGTAAATCTTTTTTCTTTTTTTTAATTTAGGTGATTATGGTAAATTCATTGTTTTGGTAATGGGTAGGCATTTTATAAGCTGCTAGCTTCTGTCTGCACCCTTTCGGATTTTTGTTTCTAATTTTTTCTTTCTTTCTGTAATATCTTTTATTTATTT
>JBAFTA010000024.1:25559506-25571703 GCA_036919975.1 Melanotaenia parkinsoni
AAGCTTCCTGACAAGTTGGGGACCAAACGCTATTCAAATCTTTCTAATAGGAGAAAGCGTGTTACCGTGGCAACCATCACAAAAACCCTTCTCGCCATGAAACACGGTTTGCTCATATCTCCATAGGAATATGTGTTATCTGCACGAAACTTGACAGGATTCAAACAGGTTGCGTCCTTAATGCGTTACAGCACCTGTTGTCATGGCAACATCGGGTGGTGGGGTCCAGGCCGCTCGGACCCGATGGATGCCGCTTGCGGCTTTAATTACAGTTTTTATTGTTACAAGTCCCTGATTTAAACCTGTCACGTGATTAAAAACCTCCATACAATGATTCAGCAAAATTTATGGTACTTATGATGTATTTTAATTTAAAATAAAATGTTTTAAAACCAACACTTACAAAGAAAGACTGTAAATAAACTTTATTACAACAGCAGATGGATTTCAGACAGAGAGAAGGATGTAAGGGTCAAGGCTTCCAGCTTCAGCTGTTAGACTGGAGCAAACACGCCTCCACGTACAGCACACGTCAGCAACACGCTGACAGCAAGCAGCAGATCTGTGCACATGACATGACTGGACAGCTGCTGAACCACAGTTCAGTCAGACCAATAAAAGGAATACATCTGAACATGTTCAGATAAGCGGCAATGGACAGGTGTACCTGTCCAGGTGTACCTGCCTCCTGCATGTTGATTGCTTGGATTGTTTTATTTTTCTCCATCATGACTGTTCTCATCCTTCCTTGAGTTGTACGCTTGTAACCAGAGCATTCCACAAGGGGGCGCATTACAGAACTCAGACCAGATAGTCTTTGAGTTTGTAGGATGGAAACCAAACTCAGAACCATTTTGAGGGAATTAGCCTCAGTAGGTCAGTGGTTGAACCTACGAAGGCATTTAATGACTGGAATTTTAGGTGTTAGGATGATGTTTAGAGGAGGTTGTGTGTTTTTTATTTCACTGGTTTACTAGTTTTTAGTGCAATGTTCTTACAGCTAAAGAAATTTAATTCATTAATTGGGACCTTCCTCTGCCACCCTTCGGGGTGGTCTTCGTGATGGGGGGGCTGGGGTTGGTGCTCCAGAATTGCTGCTGATGGCCCAGGTCTCTGGGCCGTCCTAGTCTGCCTCTAGCCTCCGTAGAGGCGTGGCCTCATCTCTGATCCCTCCTCCTTCCTCATCCTCTGCATGCTGACTCAGCACTGAGGGGTCCAGTGGGTTTACACACTAAGAGATGCTTTCTTTGGGTTTTTTGTGTTTTTCTGGTTCTTTGGTTGTTGTTGTGATACATGTTGTTGTTGTTGTCTTTGTTATTTTTTAGGAACTCCTGATGATTGTCTGCTTAGTTTACCTGTAAAGGCTGTAGGAAATTCTCTGTACAGGTGTAGCAGCTGCTACCGGTCAGGTCCAGCAAGATTACGTCAACTCCATAACACCAAATAAATAAGATAAAACAAAATATTTAAACAAATAAAGAAAAAAAATGGAGAGATAATCAAGAGGAGCCTTAAACCCATAAAGCTCCTCTTGGCAAAGCAAATTTGTTCGGCCCAACACAGCAGCCAGACCATCATTCTGCCGCCACCATGCTGGACAGGACAAGGTAGAAAAGAATATTAAATTAAGATTAATTTCTAGTTTAATTAATTTCATAATCATTTCACTTCTAATTTTGTATAATAAAGATATTAATGCACATTTTAATTTAAAGTTTATCCTTAAACTAATGGTACCATATCGCCCATCCCCAGACCTTACATCTGGTCTGACTGGTCCATATCGCTCCCTGCTGGTTACTCTCATACTGCAGCTTGTGATTGCATAGCATTAATTTCTGAAGATGCTTCAAGCACAGAATAAACTAGGCAGCCAAGATAAACACAGGTAATTAACAGAAGTTTATTCTCAGCTCAAAACAGATCTAAAAATTTACTGATTCATACTAGTTTGTGGCATAAAACTGAAACTGAGGATATATTTAAAAACACCATTTCTGTCTCAACATTAACTGTGTTACGTTAAATAATACCTTTCCCATCTTCCACAGCATCCCACCTGCAGGGAAACAGATTCATATGATGAGGTGAAACTCATCTCATCTCTGAATCTTCTTTCTTTCAAGTTTGTTTGTCAGGATTAAAAAATAAAAGTGAGTTTTTTATGACCTGTGAGACAAAGAGTCATTTAATTTGAGTTAAACTGTGTTTGAGGAACATTTCTGAAGCTGTTCCGTGGTTCATCATCAGTTATACCAAGACTTCAGACATGAACAGCCTCTCTGTATATTCTGATTATATGTCCACCCTCCAGAAGACTGGAGAGCTGACAATTTTATGTTTGAATGATCTAAAAAAATCAGCACCAAACTTTGGTCATGGCTTTACAGATTAACACCCGACATGTACTTCAGTCAGTTCAAATCTAGTCTTCACTAAATCAAGTATTAAAAGGACGTGTATGCATCAGTCCCAGCAATGACTGCTGGTTGTTCCAATAAAAATCCTCTGCTTGCTTTATGTCACCCTCACTTATTGAAGTTTCTGCTCGGTGTGACCAAACACAAGGCTCCTGAGAATATCTGAGCTGTGTTTCAGACTTTAGGGCCCAGATCTCATGCTTGGCTTGATTAAAGCGCTACACCGGGGAGATGAGGTTACGGTTTCTTGGTTGAAGCTTTTGCAGGGGACCGAGCAGGTGATGAGGCCGATGCTTTGGAGGGACTGCTCTGACCAGGGGTGACCTTGACGTGGACGAAGAGGGAGGCGGGCGAAAGGCTCGAACCATCCAGTTTGAGCAGCCGAACATGACGATAACCTGCGCAGGACAGAAGGTGAAGAGAGTGGACAGTTAACCACGCTGAAACTAGTCTGCTGATCAGTGCACTAGTTTACTGTCTCCACACACACCTGTACGCAGACTGGTGAAAGGCAGGGTGTACTGTCCCAGGAAGTCATTGCTAGAGGTGTAGTCATGATCCTCCACCATGAAGCGGACCAGAGCCAGGTCAGGGACATGGACGGTGAAGTTAAAGGTGCAGTCCCATCGAGGGTTGAAGCCTAAAAGGAAGAGCAGACTCAGTCACACTGTTTTCCACCCTTAAAACACCCAAAATGTTGGCATGCAGCTGCATTTTGTCCCTTTGTATAAGTACTAATTACTAACTACTAATATTATGTAAGGCTATTTATCTGGTGTTAGCATAAAGCTACGTAGCAGTGCTAATCTAGTTCTATGCTAGCAGTAGATTAGTTTTTAGATAATGTGGGGAAACCAGGTCATATTTAGTTTCCAGTGAGTGTATTTAGGGACTACACATCAACTCAGTTCATCAAGGTTTTCACAGTGGAGCTGAAAATAAACTATAAAGATGCTCAAAAGGAACCTCAGTATCCTACCTATCCTGAAAGGTCAGTCTTGTTGCTATAGGAGAAATAGATTTTTCAATATTGATCGAGAAATTGATTGAGAAATCGTGTGGCGTGAGAGTTGGCAGCCCTGCTCATATGCAGACAGAAAGTTATTTTAACCACAGAGTGGTTGCTGCCTGGAGGCTCACATCACACACATCACGGCGATGGAAGAAACAGGACGCATCACCTGCGTGGTTCCTTTCATTTAGGCCGTAGTGCACACAGAAATGTGTTTTTTGAGCTGTAAACAACAGAGTGTTACTTGATTGTGATAAAAATCACACATACTGTTGATAAAAAGGCATTTTTTTAGTTTATTTTAAAAACGGGATTTTGTGGGTAAAAAAAGGCTCATAGCGCCCTCTACAGGGTAAAACCAGGTTATGTTTTCGTGACATAGAGAGGTCATCTACATCACATGAAAATTTAAAAACCCCACAGCCCCTCCCTCCAGATGCAGGTAGGCGGGGCCTCGCCGTGCAGGCACAGAAAGCCCCGCCCACCAATGCTTATGAAGGGATGTGAGATTATCTGCTGTAGATCTGCTAGTTTCAGACTTCTGTTCTTTCTGATGAAATCTTCCTGTGATGGGGCAGATTTGTGCTTCTGAGGGTCAAGCCAACGCATTATTAAATAAATTATTGTTAGCAGTGTTTTCCAAGGAGCAAAATGAAACCCTAACAAGAAAAATATCCACTCAGGAACTAGAAGAAACAGTAAAAAGGTTGAAGCGCCAGGTGTGGACAGATTTAGTGTTGAATGGTGTAAAACCTGTTTAAAAGAACTTTCACCTCTACTTTTAAGAACATTCAACGGGGTACTGAACGAGGACAGATCCCACCCTCCTGGAGAGAAACAATAATTACAGCAATCACAAAAGACGCGAAAGACAGACTTGACTGTTCTAACTATCGTCCAATTAGTCTACTAAATCAAGACTATAAGACTTTTACCTCCATATTAGCCAGAAGATTAGAGCATATTCCCCCAGATAAAATAAATTTAGACCAGCCAGGATACATTTTTGAAGATAATTCAAGAACTATACAATAAACCCACTGGTAAAGTGAGGATTAATGGGGGACTCTCAGGCGTTATAAAGATCGAACAAGGATGTAGGCAAGAATGCTCAATGTCCCCGTTATTATTTGCCATATTTATTGAACCACTGGCACAGTGGATTCGACAGAATAAACGGCGTCGAGATAACATCAACTCGGATGACATTTAATTTTTATGGCCAAACCCTTCCCAGAATGACATAAAACCTTGATAGAACATGGTAAATTCTCAGGTTACAAACTGAATCCCCATAAATCACAAGTGCTGACATTTAAAAATGCACCAATAACATTGTTAAAAGATTTTTTAAATAAATTGGGATGAAAATACCAAAAGACATAAGAAATATTGTGGCCGCTAATTATGATCCATTATTGGCCAAAATAAAACCAGATATATCCAGATGGAGCCTGGCGCCCTACGTGGTTGTAAGTTGTAAAAACGATGCTGCTGCCAAAATTTCTATATTTATTCCAAACAATACCTGCAGAACCTACCAATACTATGTTTGAATTAACATCTAGATTTATTTAAAGGCAAACGGCCGAGGATTAGATTTTCACTTTACAACTGGCTAAAAATGAAGGAGGCCTCTCGCTCCCTAACTTAAGAAACTATTACAGAGCAGCACAAATAAACCCACTAGTGTTAGTTAGTGTTAGTCACGGAAATGAAGAATCCTGCTTGTTAATCAGATGGATCGCATATGATCAAGATTCTACCCCAAACCACATGGACAACACCTAAGAAACGGGTGGCTTAGTAGGCTTAGTAAAGTACAACCATCTTCATCATAAAGGCTGAGGACATAAAACGGACTTACCATCTTAATACAGACTTTTTTGTTTCCTACAACTCAGGCATTATTGAGATAATACAAAAAATAAAATCCAAACAGGCCTTTCTCTGGCATTCTAAATATTTTTCTTAAGTCATACCAGTCAAATCCCAATAATAATATCTAAATTATACCGCGAATTACCAAACCTAGAGGGTGTGGACACTGTATGATGGAGAAATGGGAGAAGGATGGCAACTTCATGATTCATATTGATGGCGGTCTTAAATCCAAATCAGTCGTTGGAGATGCATATCTTCAAGACATGTAGGTAAATCAGGTTGCCATGGGGACTCGGGGCGGAGTCTTGAGCTACAAGTGACACCACCTGCAGCTCATCATGTGGCTCGTTATCCTGCTCAACTGCCTGCTATTTAGGGACAAGCAGGAGCTCCAGTCGTCGCCAGATTGTCTCTCTTTACTGCGTGGTAACCAGGCCAGCCTCAGAAATTTCCTTGGACCTCTTGCATATAACCTGACCTTGATATCTCTACTCCTCAGCACCTTGATATCCTCACCTTGGAACTAACAAGCAATTCTGGACCAGGTCTTCTCTTTCTGCCAGTTCATCCCCTGCCACCCACTAATTCATCCCAACTAGAGCTCATTGCCTGGCTTTACCCCACCGCCATCGTACCACCACTGGATCATAGTAAGCCGTAGATCTTGCTCTCATTTCCAAAAACTCTTGTCAAGACCCACGCTAACCCTCTGCCCTTTCCTAGGAAGAGTTTCCTGGACCTGGGCCAAGCCTTCCACTTCTATTATTAATAAACACTGTTCATTCCCTCCTGCAACTGTGTGTTCTGCACTTGGGTTCCCGTCCGTACGACGGTCCCAGACCGTGACATTAACTGTTTATAAACCCTGTTACTTCGTAGATGATTAACCCAGAGTGTTAGTGGAAAGTCCCCCTGGTCCCTGTTTGAGACTGCTTTAACCAGGTTGAATGTGACCGTGTCCAGCCTGCTGGAAACAACTGAAGGCCATAGTCATAAAACTGGTCTTGTGTTAATCCCTAAACAGAGCAGGGGGAACATGTACAAATGCTCCGCTGGTATCAGACCTAATCCGAGGTCAGAACGACTGCTAGTGTTCTCGCCTTGATCTATAAATTTTTAAATTGAGCTAAAAACTCTGTTAGGAAAATTTAACACAATATCATGAAAAATTCTACATTAAAATTCTATTTATTGGTTCCTCCTCACCCCAAAATGTTAGAACTCTGAAATGCAAGCCAAACTAAAGCTCAGGTCTCAGGAGGTGAAGGAACATGTGGACTAGTTCTGGAGCACCCTTTAGTTTCAGCTGAGTGTTTTCAGGGAAGCCGAGCTCTCCTGCAATTGTAACCCTGCTTAACTAGCTGGTTAATGGGACCAGTAAATAAAGGAAATACCATTGTTGTCTACACGGGGAGTTTTCTTCTTATTGTTGTCAATGGGGACTCCGTGTATCTCCACCCATACGTGAGGGTCCACGATGGAGCTGGGCTTATCCCATTCTGGTTTGGGAAGCTGCTGAGCTGAAATAACCTGAATTAACGAAACAGGAGGAGATGATAGGAAATATATGATAGATATACTCCATGTGTTAGAGAATCTCTCATCCTGTCTTTAGGTCCAGCTCTGACTCGGGGAGTCATGAAGCGTGCACAAAGAGACGTTACCCGAACAGTGAGCAGAACGGGTTTGTGGCCAGGACCTCCTCCAACGTTCTCTGGATTGAAGGTGGTGTCAGGTCGGCACATGAAGGACGGCTTCAGGACATATCCACTCAGACCGTTCTGCAGGAAGCGACCCTGGTTCAGGTCCATCTGCTCGCCCGATGTCTGGAAGTTCAGAGCAACTGCAGAGGACAGACGGCAGCGTTAGATCAGAAAGGTGGACGAGCTCAGAGGTCTGATGGACACGTGGCCTGGAAGCTTCTCTGGAGACGGAACCAGAATAAAAACTGGGATGGATGACTGTACGTCTGCAAACCAAATTTCCTTCTCGTGGGACGATTTAATAAAGTGAAATAAAAGACAGAAATATTGTAAAATATGAACAAAAACAGCAGGAAGCAATAAAAACTAAACATTCACATAAAAACAGTGTTAAAAACATTCAAATGAATGTTAATAAGAGCTAAAAACGATGGAGGTTTTCCTTCCTGGTCCTGGTTCTGATGGAGGTTTTCCTTCCTGGTCCTGGTCCTGATGGAGGTTTTCCTTCCTGGTCCTGGTTCTGAGGGAGGTTTTCCTTCCTGGTTCTGGTCCTGATGGGTTACTTAGCTAGGTCATTTATTTTATGAACTGGTTTATTTAAACCCAGATATAAACTGGACTTATGTGGATAATATAGCTATAAATGGCTTCTAACTGGACTTGGTTTTGATGAGACAGACGTTTGGTTCTTCAGTTTTTACTGGGATAAATTCTTTTAACATAAAATAAAATCAAGCCCTCACCAATCTGACAGCCTCCGTTCCACATGTCCTGAGGGTTGTAGTTGGAGGACTGGAGGCGCTGGCCTGAGGGGTAGATCCTGCTGAGCTGGTGACTGTTGTGTCGCACAAAATACATCCCTGAAGGGACAAGAGTTCAGTCAGCACCCCCTCCATCCGAGGAAAAACAGAGCATGTCACTGTTCTAATGTTTTACATTTCCTCCACATCATACCTGAGTCTCTAACATGTCTAAGGGCTTCACTCTCGGAGAAAGAAGACATGTCGCTGGCTGGGCTTCTGGCAGCTTGTTCAAAGCCTTTAAAGGGAGCACTGCGAGTGTAGACCACCAGATCCGACAGCTCTGGACTCAGCTTGGACACACCTGGCTGGGATCACACACACACACCCATCACATTATCACTGTCATTTCATCCTCCCCTCTTCTTTCATGCAGCAGAAATCCAAACTAAGTCCACCAAACCCCTGAAAACCTGATGGACCGACCTTCTCTTCTTTACTTCTTTTGGGTTTCCCCTCAGCCTGGCTGGCCTCCTCGTCTGAGGAGCTGAGGTCTGAAGAACTGGATGAAGGTTCCTCCACCATCATCTTCTTTGCCTTCACCAATATTTTTCCCTTTAGATCCTGAAGTCCAGATCAGCATTTCACAGAGAAAATAACAGTGAGTCAGGGAAAATAAAGCCAGCGTCCAGCAGAAACTCCACCCGGACGTCCTAAAACTGAGATTTTAATGTTTCTGTTACTGAAAAACCAGACTTGACCTTTCTTCTTTAGAACTTCTGCAGCTCGTTCAGACAAACTGAACCTAAACCTCACCTCCAACTGGTCCCAGTTTGTGGGTTTCTGTTCATCCACCTGCTTTTCCAGAAATGTCCACAAGTTCTCAATTAAAAAAAGTTTCCAGCTGTGATGATCTCAGAGCCCCTTCGCTTTCAGTTTGCCTTGAGACGCCATCAGGCTGGCGTACTCAGCACGTGGCCAGTCCGTCACAGACACCAATAACCACTAACACTCACTTCTAGGGAGAATTTAGAGACACAAGTAAACCAAACACTTTGTTTGGGACCATGAGAGGAAGTCAGAGGGCCTGGATACAACCTGCACTGTAAAAAATAACAACAACAACCCTTTAAAAATTGGAATATTCTGGCAAATAGGACCACTGGGGGGCGTTGCCAGTGATTTATTTGTGAAATAATTCCTAATGAACAAATGTTGATTGAATGTTTCAAACATACACATGCAGAAAACAAATCTGGCGCCTGTTGGTGGTCACATGACTCCATCAAATAACTGGCATAAATACCAGAATTTCTTGGATCTGCCAACAACGGTGTTAGATTGAGTGTGAAAGTGTGTCCAAACTTTTGACTGGTACTGATATTCTTTGTATTTAAAAATACAGGAAAAAATTTGTAATCTTACAGATTTTTCTCACATAGAGACGCAGAAAGAACCAGCTGAAGCTCAGGAAGCTTGTTGCTGCGAGGTGCCGTCACCCCACCCCCCGTCACGCCCCCTCAGGGGGAGGTCTCTTATGAAAATATAACTAGCGTCAAATCCTCTGATGAAGAATGGTCTCAGATGTGTTTGATGTCGCAAACCTCCACTTGTTTGTTGAAATGGAGGGAATTCAAGTGGAAAAATATTATTTGCTTTTTCATTACGCATCTATTAAGAGCAAACAACTGGCAGTACAACAGATGTGTTGGAGGCAATGTGGTTCGGCAGATGCCAGTCATACCCATGTCTTTTGGAGCTGTTTAAAGATTACAACATTTTGGGATTCTATCTATTTGTCCTTAAAGGAAATATATGTCAATACTCATGACATGTATAACCCTATACATGACAACATTTCTAAAGTGGTCAGGAAAGAAGACCAGTACCTGGTTAAAATACTCCTGACAGCAGCAAGAAAAGCAGTAACTAGGAAATAGCTAAAACCAGACCCTCTTTTAACCAGTGGGATGGTATCGTCCAAGGATCTTTGTAATGGAAAAAACTTTCACCCTCAGACTCAATGAATCAGTGTTTTAGGAAAACTGGAAAATGGATTTCCTACTAAGAATCACACATGGACACTGACTAGATCAGTCTATGCTGCTCTCATTATAGTTGCTACCTCCTCTTGTTCATGTCTTGTTTGTTTTATGTTTGTTTTGTTGAGACGTCACCCTCATGTCTTTTCTTTTTCTTTTGTATACAAAAATTAATAAAGATCTAAGTGAGAAAAAAAGGAAATATAACTAGTGTTCTGCTGTCCAGTGTTTGCACTTCCTGCTGATGTCTCTCCTGGATGTTCTGGTTGGATAGAAGTGGCTTCTTGTCCAAAAGTCTTCATCTAACACGTCCCGCCCCCTGCTGCAGCTCTGCACTGCTGACTCCTCACAAGGAGACCATCCCGGAGCTTGATGGGCGTTCTTCAACATCCTAAAGTCTTCCTCAGCACATCTGAATCTCTCCTTTGCAATGATCTGGTTCACAGTTGTTCTTCTAGGTGCAGTAACCAGCTGCAGAGATTTCTGTACCTCTGCTGTCAGAAGACCAGAACCCTCAGTTCTGGTCTTCTGAGTACCGAGTACGGAATGAGGACTATTCTAATCCTTAGCAAGCAGATGCAAAAACTGACGTGATGAAACTGGCTGCAGGTGTGTGCACACATGTTCTCAGTATCAGCAGAAACAGCTGATCTTCCAGGTCTGACTTTACCTACCTCTGGAGAAGGCAGCCAGCGGGAATCCAGACCCTCCAGGGGTTTGAGGAGCAGTTTGTTCCCCAGGATGGAGCGCAGATGTCGGGCCATGACCGTCTGCTGCTCCACGGAGCAGTGGTTCTCCAGGGACAGGATCAGAGGGTAGGGAGATGCCTGAGTGAGGAAGATGACGGTGGACAGTCAGGGAGAGACGAGCCACGGAACAGAAGCTGGGACAGAAGTAGTTTACACTGCATGAACACAGTTATTATAAACTGGACTAATGTGGATCATATAATGGATTTGTTTTAATTGGATTATAATTAAATGAGCTTGTTTACATGACCATCAAAATCTGATAACTGTGAGTAATAAACAGATCTGATGCATCTACATCCACTTCTGAAATGATATTCTTTAAATCCTGCTCTACATTTTCAGTCCTTTGTCAGATTTCCCTTGGAGTATGTTTGTAACCCTGTTATTTTCAAAAAATTTGGTTTGCTGAACATGCTGGTGTCCACAGTCTGGCGTTAGCTGCTTACTGGCACGAAGATATTGGAGTATTGGGGAGAAATTTAATTTCTCCCCAATACTCTCCCCAATAGAAAAAGTTAAGATGACTTTGTTGTGAACTGGTGGTGCAAATAAAGCTGATTTGAAGTTAATGGTGACTGACTGTGAATGAACTGATGGAGACTGTCCAGCTGCTTTACTTCTGGATTGATGGCCTGAGATTTTCTCTAAGGTTTCCTTAAAAAGGTTCAACATTGAGAAAAAAACTGAAATCTTGTTTTCTGCTGAGGCTGCAGACATTAGACTCGGGAAGCCTGTTGGACCCAACAAGTCCAGAGTCCACTATCCAGCCGGCAGGTAGCGGTGTAATGATGTAGGAAATGTTTTACCAATACCAACCTGTCATGCCTTAAGCTCCACATCTGGTGTGAATATTGCTGCTGACCATACGCACCACTTTATGACCACAAACTCATTCATTGACAGTAACAGGACATCAGCTGCCTCACAGATATCTGAATCTCAGTCAGCACTTCTGGGTTTGAGTCCATCAGAAAATAAACAGAACGAATGTGTCCCAGAAAAATCTGCAGAAATGATCTAAAAGTAAAGAAGTGAGCTGCAACAAAAGGATCTGAGACGTAACTGCTTGATACAAGCCCAAGAAGAAAACTTAGGACAGAAAGGAAAATGTTAAAAAACAGCAAACCAAGTTCTCATTTCTGCTGAGAATTCAGACAGAAAAAGGAAGGAAGAGTGGAAGTGGGTTCGGTGAGAGCGTAGCCGTGAAAGAGAAAGTTGTATTTCCTAAAAATGGATCCAGGGAAAGTAGACAAATCATGAAGAGCTGAAGCCTGGGCAACGCCACTGTATTTTTACATTTACAGTATGAGTTGTGCATGGATAAATAAAAAGGATGAAATATTTTGGATTCATACCGTCTGAGAAATATCTGTCAAAGCAAGCGTAAGAATAATTTCTTATTTCCTATATTCTTCCGGCTCTCAACCAAGGCAGACGCTTTTTCTTCTCCCTCCCTCCCACTCTGCCCTGCTACTGTCCTGTTATCTCTCTGAGCCTCTCTCTGTATTTCCTTCTGAAACTCAAATCTTGAGACATGGATCTGATCAGCTGGTCCCTAAATGCAATTGACCAAATTTATTCGAACCGGAAAACAGGTGTAGGGGAGCCTGCTTGTCCTGGCGGAACGTTTTCGGCTGGATATGT
>JBAFTA010000024.1:25747155-25762783 GCA_036919975.1 Melanotaenia parkinsoni
CCGCCGTGCGACTCCGGGGGAGCCCGCGCGGGGTTCTCGAAAACGGCCCAAAACGGCTCTTTCTCCCCCATTCTCAGGAATAGGCTCGTGGACGGCGTGCCGACCCCAATGGCGCTATTGGGGGAATGGAAACAGGCTTGCCAAACAGGAAAGAAACATGAACCTTGTTATTCATGTTTTGTATTCTAAGAAATGTAGCTGTGCCGTAGCCATTTTCACTATCATCAGAGAAAGAAACAACAAACGCGTCATCACTGCAGGATCTGGTTTCTCATCCGCCTCTTTCATGGGGTGAACTTTCTTTGAATGCTCTTTGCATTTGCCTTCTGGCCCTTTTGCGATGCAGATTTTGACCTGTACTGCCTTGCAAAATGGTTCAGTTTTCCACAGAGGGCATTGTTCATTTTTATCTGGGCACTCTCCAATGTGAGGATATTTACCTCCACATTTTTTGTAACTCTTGTGGGAATGTTGTTTATCTGACCAGTTGTTTTTATTTGGATGCATCTCTGAAGCTTTGTGGGTCAGTTTGTTAATTGTAGCTGCTGTATCTTTTTCCATGCCAGTAGCTTGCATTTTAGACAATTCCAGTGTTCTTCCGTGATCCAGAAGGTCATCTAAGCTCAGTTCTGGCTCCCTCAGGGCTTTCCTGCGCAACCTGAATGATGCACAACTTAGTATGACTTAGGTCTTAATCTCTGCTTGTACATTTGCAAACTCACAGTTCTTTGCTAGCATCCTTACTGGCTTTTCTGAACACATAGACCTGATTTTGAGCATTTTTCTTTGGCGAGAAATTTGCTGCCAACTTCTGCTTCAGGTTGGCATGTCTTCTACTGCTGATAACTCGTCATAAATGTCATGCACTCGTTCTCCTGTGACGTGCAACAATAATGCCTTAAGCCTTGCATGCATCATCATGTTCATAGCAGCGGTGTAATTTTAAAACCTCTGCATCAATTTGTTCCAGCAAAGTCTGACGGAACCAGATTCAGTTTTAGTGTCGAAAGGTGGGAGAGATGCTGCATGTCCTCCTATGATTGCTGCAGCATGCTGACTGCTGTTTGCTAATGTTTTAGCTTAGCTTAGCTTGAGTGACACAGCACAGAATCCTACTATTCTCTTCTTCTCATGGATGTTAGTGTTCTCCGTATTTACACCTCGCCACCAATGTAATGTCTCGGTTGTCTTAAGAAGCACAACATTTGTGGACACAGAAACTGGGCTTTATTTTGGATAAGTATTCACACAGTATTCAGTATGGATACAGTATTCATTCCACTCTCAATCTGTCTCTCTGAATATATTGCGCTGTTCACACACTAGGTGGCGTAGATTTGTTTTAAAACTTATTAAATTCTTGTATACACCATAGTAATGATGCTACTCAGTTTTATAAATAGGACCCCAGGTTGATTTGACCCAATCCAAAGGACAGAACCTTCTGTAGCATCACAACTCTGATTACCTATTCTCATTACTCTCTTTCCTTTCGCTCATTTACTGACTAGCAAAACCAGAAACATTTCAACTTTAACAACAAATGACCCAACAGATTCTGTAGATGAGTTTAAATTACAGAAGCTAATATTAACCAGTCAATTTCCCAGTCTGGGATCAATAAAGCACGTCTGATGGTGACTGATGGACAACCAGCGGAAATGAAAGGACCTTAGTGTCAAAGGTCTTGTGTGGTGTCTTTGTTCCATCATAGATCCCTCAACTGCAGATCTGAGTCAGCTGAAACTAGTCTTAACTAGCTAACTAACTAGTCTTCCTGTATCACACCTCAGGAGAAGCTGTCATGGCCAGAGCTGGCCGTGAGTTATTCAGAGAAATGAGTAATCAATCCATCTGAAGCCAGATTATTCAGACTGAACATGTAGGATGAACCAATGAGAGAACAAATGCTGCATTTTCTTCAACCAAACCTCTTGTTCCATCACGTTTCAGTTTCTTCACCGCACGTTAGAATCAAGATCTGCATCTCTTATTTATTTACAGTTAATTTGTTACTGTGGCTAGGGTCTCGGACTTTACATTGTTGAGTGGGTTAAGTCGATTAAGTGTGACATTTGAAGCTTGTCTGTGGTAATACAGACTAGTTTCTTTCCACCAGGTACCCGTAGCTGTTGTTTGTCTCAGACCAGCAGCTACGTTCTGCTCGGTGTGATCTGGGAAAAAAATTCTGGAGACATTTCATTTTCATGTTGAAATCTGCGTCAATAAAATGTACAGTGATATTTATATACGCCTCTATGGTGCGGCTTGACCACAGGTCCATAGCGGTGGTGAAACATTGGACTGTAGCCACGTCAACACCCTCATCATCCTCATCATCCAGGGAGAGACTCTCCACTAACATGGAGACGAGATGGCGGTGATGCCGTTTGTCCAACTTGTTGATGAGTTTCTTAAATCCAGGTTGTTCTGTGTTAACTGAGAAAAAGTTCTGCTTGTTTATAACGTTTGTCTCTGTGTCTCTATTTACCAGTACTAGTACACCAACATTTCAAAATGATGCAACATTTTTGTTCAGTCAAACTTTATGTGGGAAAATGAACAATCGGAGCGTGCGGGGAGAACGCTTGTCTGTGACGTCTTGCATGCCACAGCTGAGACTGAAGGCCCATTTATGCTCGGCACATATGACGGATACACAGACAGACGGACAGTATGGAGAGAAGGCGATTCAAGATGTGAGTGACCTTGGGGACACTGGAGCCATAAAAATCCATTGATAATAAAATCAAAAGAAAGTAAGCTTCCAGAGTCTCTTAAGAAAGAGTGGCTTGTCTACATGGCAGATGGATGGAATAGATGGAATACCCCACACAACAACTTTGTTAGTCTGCTGAAGATCCTCAAAGGGCAAGAGAGCATATATGGACAGCTTGAGCAACTGTGGGATAACAGCTATGCAGGAAGGCCAGAACCAAGATCGCCAAGTCGGAGAATGACCAGACAGTACGGTCCTTGGTGATGGAAAACACAGAAAGATGCTTTAAGCCTTTTAGCCTTAAGGTTAGCAGACAAGAAGACTGCGGGCAGTTAGGAAACTGTGGGCATGCAAGAGGTGTATGGAAATCTATGACATAATGGCTACTGAAAACCCACTTATTTGTGTAAAAAAGACGGTGAAGATGACACCATTACTATCTCAGCCCCAGTGCTGAAAGAGAGAAAAGCAGTGCAGTGCAGAGGGTGAGCAGATGTGTCCTGGAGAAAAAAGAAAAGTCGAAAAAAAAATACAGACAAGCAACAAAAATTTCTTAGTAAACTTTCACCAGAGCTGGCAAAGCAATGCCAGGATGCTTCCTCAAACACTGCAGCACAGACACTTAACACAGTAAAGAACCAGCCAAGCCTCCTGATGGAAAGTGGCCTGCAGGCCAGTGATCGTGATGCTACTTGAATTCTCTGCTAATGCTGGTCAGCCAGTTGGCACCCTGATTGATTTGGCCTTAGACACAAATTATATAGCCCACTCAGCTGCAAGCAGACTGAATCTCAGAAGTGAGGATATCACCCTTGTTGTTCATGGTGTTGGTGGAATGAAAGTCCATGTGGAAACCAAACGGTCTCTTCTCAAGATTCGAATAAAGACTCCAAAGGGCTCCCTATGTGCACCAGCTGGTGTGTTATAGATTGGATAGCATCGCAGATGTCTACAAAAGTGTGACTGCTGAGCAGTTGAAATTTCTTTCCAGATGTCTCAGTTCGAGGATTTTGTGAGACCCAAGGAGATAAGTCTGCTAATAAGCCATCGAGAGGGCAGGCTAGCGCCTCAGAGGATTGGAGTTGTTGGGGATCTGGTGCTGTGGGATGGACAGTTAGGAATGACAGTCGGAGGTACACATGTAGAGTTTTTGGAAGAAGCATATCGGCCCATATGTCTAAAACTCACTTTGCCAGGTCGATGAGGGCAGCTGCTGTAAAGTATGAGGAGCTCCCTGCCATAGCCTCAGAATTGTTTCCACCCAAAAGGCGAGGTGGTAGTGACCCCCCAAAAATCAAGCATCTTGACTACAAACCGAGACTTCCTGGAGTGGTGGAAATGGGATAGCATTGGTGCAGCATGGGAGCTGCCACTGTGGAAACTGTCACCTGGGAGGCAAAGAAATGACACTCTCTGAGGAACAAGAGCCTCAAGTTGAGAGGGAGGGTCTCAGATATTTTACAGGAGACCATCATCAACCACACTGGCAGCAAGAACGGCAGCCAGAAATTCAGAGGTGTGAGTCTGAACGATGTGCTGATGAAGAGTCCAGATGTCCTTAACCAGGTATGTGCTGTCATTCTCAGATTTGTTTGCTGCTCTGGGTGACATAAAAAGATGTACAACTCTGTCTGGCTTGAGGACAGAGAAATGCACCTTCATAGATTTCTGTAGAGAGACTCTGATACTGAGGAGTCCAATATTCAGCAATTACCAGGGTGAATATTGGAGACAAGCCAGCAGGATGCATTGCACAGTTAGCAAAGTGTGAGTCCACCAATCTCCCCACCTTTAGTCATCTTGATGAAAAGCGTCGGGTAATCCTGCAAGACAGCGATTTGGATGACATTCTTACATGATGACTTAGGCCACCCGAGAACCACCACAGGAGTACATCCAGGAGGAGTGCATCCTAAAAGCTGGGGGTTTCAAGATCAAGCCATGGGTCTTCTCTGGCCAAAACAGAATGAATGAGTGCAGTGAAACACAGGATGACAAGGAAATTATTAGGTTGGGACCAAGGTCTTTCTAAACCAAATGGGTAAAGATGAAAACAAAGTACCTGGCCTCGGCTACGTAGTTGAGGAGGACAAATTGCATATTATGACTGCAACCAACTTTTCAAAGAAAATTAAGCTTGGCCAAAATCTTCAGGGGAGCATTTCAGGAGACAAAAGGTTCAGTTAAAGACTCACTGGACATTGCACTTTCAGGTGGCTTCAGAGAAGATGCAGTTGAACTCTTTGAAGAATATGTCCAGTTAAGCATGATCAAATTTAGCAGAGCCATGACTCCTTCTTTCATGTGGGAAGGCCTTAGGCAATCACATTCTCAGACAGAAGTGAGCATGCCTATGCGGCTGTTATGTATTTGTGGTAGAGCACAGACTAGGATCCTGTAATCCTTTGGATCACAAGGGTGGTGAAAGCAGAGATGTGTTCGCAACATGCCTAAGAAAGTCATTTGAGTTACATGACCATATCCGGGTTGGGAGGTGGTACCACTTTGTTGACAGCCAAACTGTCATTGGAGCAATGCAGCTGGAAAGCAGTCAGAGCTCAGGCAGGCAAACAGACAGACAGACAGTCAGTAAAACAGACAGGCAGGCAGTCATAAGGATGGGCAGGCAGGTAGACAGACAGAAAGAAGGGCAGTGATTTTTTGCCTTTTAAAAAACACGGATAAAGGAAACTACCTGCATGTCGGCCCCAGCTTATCCTGGAGAGAGCCATAAGTACCCACCTAGCTGCAGCCTGGAGCAGCACAGATCCATCAGACGCTGGGTTGTTATCAGGCTGGAGACAGATGAGGATTTTGGTTCCATCCTGGAGGGAGGGGACGTGGGCACTGGGGCTGGGACGACTGGGTCAGAGCTTGCTGGGGGACTGATGGGGGAGGATGAAGTGGGGTGTTTCGGGGTGAAAAGATGGGACTGGGGTATGGGGTCAGTTTGGTCACCATAGTAACCAGCTCCTTCAACTGGGAGATGAAGTCCAGGAGGGGTGGGGAGGATGGGGTGAGGGAGAGTGACCTGGATGGAGGATGAGGAGGAGATGAAGGGGGTGGGTGCTCGCTGGAAGCTTTGGGGGTTTCTTAAGGAGGGGCTGAGGTGGTTTTTCTCCAGGTTTCCTCTAGACTCTGTCTCATCACGTTGTTCTGGTCTCTCTTGTCTGTTGTCCTTGTCCGAGGGAGCAGAGTCTGTTCAGAAAATAAACCAGTTTGCAGATGAACAGCCTCACTTCTAACGCCGTTAATTTTTTTAATCGCGTGTTAAGGATTTTTTTTTTTGCTGGCTGCTGTCTTTGATGACAGAAATATGGCGTCCCTGCTGCAGCGGTGCATCTGATGTAATCAGGAGAGAGCGGGTTTATTAAAATGAAGAGACGTTTTCTGTCTGGAACTTAAGAAAGAAGAAAATGAACCAACGTTTCTCTTTGTCAAAATCCATGCCGAAAGACACAACATCGTGATTTTTAGACGTGAAACTTTTTATTTATTATCATGCTTTTAATAAATCCATCCATCCATTTTCTGCTGCTTATCTGGACTCGGGTCACAGGGGCAGCTGCCTAAGCAGGAAAACCCAGACTTCCTGCTCCCTTGCCACATTCACCAGCTCATCCGGAGGGATCCCGAGGCGTTCCCGGGCCAGCCGAGAGATGTAGTCCATCCAGCGTGCCCTGGGCCTTCCCCGGGGTCTCTTTCCAGTGGGACGTGCCAGGAACACCTCACCAGGGAGGCGTTCAGAAGGCATCCTAACCAGATGCCAGGGCCACTTCATCTGGCTCCTCTCGATGTGGAGGAGCAGCGGCTCTACTCTGAGCCCCTCCCGGATCACAGAGCTTCTCACCCTATCTCTAAGGGAGAGCCCGGCCATCCTGCGGAGAAAACTCATTATAGCTGCTTGTACTCGCGATCTTGTTCTTTCGGTCACTACCCACAGCTCGTGGCCATAGGTGAGGGTAGGAACGTAGATTGATTGATAAATTGAGAGCTTTGCCTTTTGGCTCAGCTCCTTCAGACCGATGCAGAGTCCGCATCACTGCAGACGCTGCACCGATCCGCCTGTCGATCTCCTCCTCCATCCTTCCCTCACTCGTGAACAAGACCCTGAGATATGTGAACTCCTCCACTAGGGGTAGGACCCTATTGCAGACCCAGAGAGAGCACTCCACCCTTTTCCGGCTGAGGACCATGGTCTCAGATTTGAAAGTGCTGATTCTCATCCCAGCTGCTTCACACTTGGCTACGAATCGCTCCAGTGAGAGCTGAAGCTCACGGCCCGATGAAGCCAACAGAACCACATCATCTGCAAAGAGCAGAGACCCAATCCTGAGGCCACTGAACCGGATCCCTTCGACACCTCGGCTGCGCCGAGAAATTCTGTCCATAAACGTTAGGAACAGAATTGGTGACAAAGGGCAGCCTTGGTGGAGTCCAACCCGCACTGGAAACAATTCTGATTTACTGCCGGCAATGCGGACCAAGCTCTGACACTGGTCGTAAAGGGACCGGACAGCTCGTACAAGCGGGTCCAGCAGTCCATACTCCGGGAGTGCCCCCCACAGGAGTCCCCGGGGAACATGGTCGAATGCCTTCTCTAAGTCCACAAAGCACATGTAGATTGGTTGGGCAAACTTCCATGCCCCCTCAAATATCCCATAGAGGGTGTTTATCTGGTCCACTGTTCCACGAAAACCACACTGCTCCTTCTCAATCCGAGGTTCGCTATTCAACGGACCCTCCTCTCCAGCACCCCTGAATAGACCTTACCGGGGAGGCTGAGGAGTATGATCCCCCTGTAGTTGGAGCACACCCTCCGGTCCCCCCTTTTGAAGAGGGGGACCACCATCCCAGTCTGCCAGTCCAGGGCAACTGTCCCTGATGTCCACGTGATGCTGCAGAGGCATGTCAGATGAAAACAGCCCCACAGCATCCAGAGCCTTAAGGAACTCTGGACGGACCAAATACACCCCCGGGGCTTTGCCACCGAGGAGCTTTTTAACCACCTCAGCTACCTGCAAAGGTCTTCGAAGTATTCCCTCCACCACATCATAGTGTCTTAAGTCGAGGTCAGCAGCCCCCCATCCCCACTGTTCACAGTGTTGACGGAGCACTGCTTTCCCCTCCTGAGTTGCCAGATGCTGGACCAGAATCTGCTCGACGTCATTCTCCATGACCTCTCCAAACTCCTCCCATGCCCAAGTTTTTGCCTTAGCGACCGCCCTCCGATACCCATCAGCTGCCTCTGGAGTCCCACAGGCCAAAAAGGCCCGATAGGACTCCTTCTTCAGCTTGACAGCATCCCTTGTCTATGTCTATCAACGAGTTCGGGGGTTACCGCCACGACAGGCACTGATGACCTTAGGGCCACAGCTGCGGCTGGCCGCCTCGACAATAGAGGCACAGAACACAGCCCATTCGGACTCAATGTCCCCCTCCTCATCCGGTACATGGTTGAAGCTCTGCCGGAGATGGGAGTTGAAACTCTTTCTGAAAGGGGTCTCTCCCATATGTTTCCAGCAGACCCTCACAACACACTTGGGTCTGCCATGCCCGACCGGCATCCTCCCCACCATCTGAGCCAAAATTCGATCATCGATCTGCGGCCTAGAGTGTACTGATGCCAAGTGCACATGTGGACACTCTTATCACTGAACAAGGTGTTCGTTATGAACAGTTCATGACGAGCACAGAAGTCCAACAACAAAACACCACTCGGATTTAGATCAGGAGACTAGATCCTAAAACTCCAGTCCTCACTAAGACCAGGAATGTGGATCCTAGATCACCAGTCCTAACTAAGACCAGGGAAGTAGTTCCTAGAACTCCAGTCCTCACTAACACCAGGAACGTAGAGCCTAGAACTCCAGTCCTCACTAAGACCAGGAAAGTAGTTCCTAGAACTCCAGAACTCCATGCAGAGGCATGTCAGCCAAGATAGCCCTAGAGCATCCAGAGCCTTAAGGAACTCTGGGCGGACCACATCCACCCCTGGGGGCCCTGCCACATGGACAGTCCATGACGAGCACAGAAGTCCAACAACAAGAGACCCCTGATGTCGTGTTTGTAAACGAAAATTTACTTTATTTTTTATATAGCTGTAGGCCTTCTTTTAAATGAAAGAGACATTTTACACGCAACAATCGCGATTAATCGCAGCATGTCATGCAATTAATTAATTAATTAAAAAAATTAATCGTTGCCCAGCACTAATATATATATATATATATATATACAGTATATGTAGTAGTAGGTTTTGTTTGTGTTTTTAACTAATTTTTAACTAATTTTTCTTCCCTTTTTAGGATCTAAAGAGAGTGCTGTCCTTCCCTCCATACCCTGGGGATTATCTGCATCCAGTGGTGTATGCCTGTACTGCTGTCATGCTGCTCTGCTTGCTCGTCTCCATCATGACTTATATAGTACACCACAGGTGAGAAGAAAAGTTCATTAATAAAACTTTACTATGCTATTTCCTATGGATCTCTTTAACTTTTAGAGCAATCTCTCAATCGTCAATGTTCTTCCAACACATGGGACATGGAAGCACTGCCAGTCAAGAGAGGCGTGGAGCTGTCGACGAATTCAACTGTGGCACTTCCAGAATATGTAAAAAATGCAGACATTGTTGTATTTTACCTGAAATTCCAGCAGCAACAACAGAGGAGTCCGTGTTTGGCCCTTCATCAGGTTTCATTGCATTGAACTGACCAATTTAAAAGTGCATTTAAAATATTAAAGAGAATATCTCTAAATGTTCTCACAGTTTAGTTTTATCCCATGAACTACTAGTTATTTCAAGTAAAGCACAATGATGCCATTCTACTGAATTATAATGCTACTGACATCAGCACACACATTAAAAGTAATAAATCTTTGTAGTTTGGTAATAACTTATAATCTTCATGATGAAAAAATTGCATCATCATAATCACCTTGTCTAGGGGGGGGTTCTTAACCTTTTCTGTGCTGGGCCCCAACTTTTCCAGTACAAACAGGTCCGAGGCCCATTCACGTATTAATGCTGTTTTTGTTCTGTTGATATCATGCTTGGTTTAATTTGTATTCAACAACTAAATCAAATCCATTTGCAGTTTAACAGCTAGAACCTTGTGAAACATCACATGAAAAATGATCTAAAAAAATGACATGATACAATGAGAAAAAATCACAAAAATGTTATCAATAAAATCATGCAGTGAAAAGAAATGCATTCAAAATAATAGGTTCAAATTAAATAGTTAAAAAATAAATACAAAATATTTAATTAAACTATTTAATAAACTTTTCTTAGAATCGCTTCAGGCCAGCAGCTAGCTGAGTCTTCTTTTGCTTATTGGAGTCAGTGTTGCCAGATTGGGAATATTAAAATATCATACCAGGAGCTTAAATCCTATTTTCAGTAAAAATACACTCCCAATTTGCACCCAGACGTGGGTCATGACTACCACTTTCAAATAACACATTATTAAGACTGTGCACATTGCATCCTATAATGTAGTTTTAGCTTTGAATAATCTTAATAAAATGTTTGGCTATTGCGGCTGGCTTTGTATGGCCAAAACTGAGGCTCCGTGTAGTTTTTGAGTCTTTAAAAACATCTTTTAAAACATCCACTAAATGGTCTGAAGCTCTCATGGTAACGTCATGCTCTCTGCTAGCCAACTTTAGCTCTGCCGTTTTCACGGTTGTCTTGAGCTGACCGGTCTCCGGGGTTTTCTGCAAACACAGGCATTTTTTTATCTAGATGTTTATTTAGACCTTGTTTGATTCTCCTAAACAGTGAGCTCCATCACCATTTGAATGTTGCAACAGCGATTTTTTATCCTTAGTGCTTACACCAGCGACAGGTTTTAGCCTCCCAGTAAATATGGAGAATTTTTGCCTGTATAACTGCTGGCCATGTTTCTTTTTTGAATCCTCGCTCATGCCACGCCTCTCGGCTAGTACTTTGCTAGCAGCAAATTGCTACATACGCCACACTAATTATTTACATTCTCCTTCTTTAAGTATAACTCCATGCGTCACCATGTGAGCGTTGATTGGTTGTAAAAGCAGGAAACTGTGAGCAGTCAAAGGATCTGTGTCCCACATAATGACAGAGCCAAATTATCGTACTTTATAGGATTTGTGGAATTATTGATCGTACATCGTACAGAGTGCTAAATTATCATACAAATACGATAATTATCATTCATCTGGCAACACTGACTGGAGGTGATGTAGGTGTTGTGCGAGTCATGAAAAAATCTTTCAGTACTTGAGAATCAATCCGCAGAGTCCTTATCCACTTTTAAGAGCAAGCTAAAGACTCAGTTGTTTGTCCAGCTCTTTGGCTCAACCAAGTACTGAAGAAGCTGTGTGCACTTATGACCAAGTTGATATTGTGTGATGAAATCGTAATCTTGTATTTAAGTAAAATGACAAAAAAAAAAAAAAATACATGCACTGCACTAGCACTACATGACAGCACCTGAGTCCAACTGGACTCCAGCAGTCTGACTATCACTTAATTATGACGTCCCATCTTGTTTGAATTCATGCTTGTGTTGTTCTTACTCTCACATGTAAGTCGCTTTGGATAAAAGCGTCTGCTACATGACTGTAGAATAGAATAGAATAGAATAGAATAGAATAGAATACTTGAGAATCACTTTACTGAATTGTGAATCACGATTCCTCGTACCCACTGACTCATTCACTGATTCGTGCCTGCTGCTGCTAGCTAACTACAGAGCTAACCCAGCCAGTTCCTCCACTGTTTATTTTGAAGATAAACTATGTCTTTAGTGTCTGGTTCGCCACTTTTTACTGCTGCAATTAAAAATGCAATGAAAGGAGCAAGTTTCTGTTGAGTTCCAGCTTCTCATTAGATTCTTAACTGAGATTGGAAAATAGGTTTTTACCATATTTGGGTGGAAAATAAATTTAATTACTATTAATGAAAACTGTTTCATTAGAAAACAGGTGTTTCTGTTATTTATTTATTTATTTTGCCCATACTTGACTTTAATGTGTGAGGGGCAGGACAGGAGGTGGTAAATCCTCATTTGTGGGTATGTCTCAGTGGGTAGAGTAGTCATCCCATAACCTGAGGGTTGCTGGTTCAATCCCGGCCCGGAGAGCTCATGTCAAGGTGTCCCTGAGCAAGACACCGAATCCTAACTGCTCCTGATGGGTCGTGGTTAGCGCCTTGCATGGCAGCTTCCGGCATCAGTGTGTGAATGAATGATAGATGCAATGTGAAAAGTGCTATATAAATCTAATCCATTATTATTATTTGTGGCCCACTCATCTTCAGGGTAAAAAGAAAAAAAATGGATAGTTGCAGAAGAAGTGATATTTGGATGCGTTTTGAAATGACAAGTCCAACACATGCAAAATACCAGCTTTGCAAGATAGTTTTCTCCTTCGAGGGGGAAGCACATCCAGTGTGAGAAGGCACCTAACACCTAATGTTGCACTGTTTAAACATTGTAAATTTTCTCAGCTGCATCAATTTTTAATTTTAATATGTGT
Organism: Melanotaenia parkinsoni; assembly: GCA_036919975.1. Taxonomy (NCBI): domain Eukaryota; kingdom Metazoa; phylum Chordata; class Actinopteri; order Atheriniformes; family Melanotaeniidae; genus Melanotaenia; species Melanotaenia parkinsoni. The sequence continues at coordinate 25,759,397 of JBAFTA010000024.1, forward strand.
GTGTTTCACTTTTTTTTCTACAATAAAATAGATTATTTGCAATCAGTCAGAAATCATGTAGATTTTAATGTACTCGCCAGGTAACTGACTCAAATGACTCAAAAACCTGATTCACTTTGGTGAGTGACTCATTCACGCTCGATTCAGTAAAAAGAATCGAGTTTACCATCACTAAACCAATCACTAGCCAGTCATGTGCGGATCGATACCAAAATATCGATACTACCGATACCAGCATTTCATGTTCTAGAATTCAACATGTTAGAATGTCGATATTTTACTGATTTGGGGTAAAAATGCAAACTAACTGGAATACAGTGGAAAGTAACTATAATATCAGGATCTTCCCAAATCATACCCCGTTGGTAGGAACTACTTTTTCTTCCGCCTTCTAAAGTCATATGTGAAATGGCCCAGCTTAGGGGCAGCGGCGTCTCTCAGGCCGTAGCATCGCCTGTGGAGCTGAACAGCAACGGCGTGATGTATGACGTGTGTGGGAAGACATACAGGTTTCTATAGCAACACCACAAACCTCCTTCAACCTCAGAGAATCGACCAGAACACAGAATATAATTAAATTATGATGAGGAAGAGGAGGAGATTAGCAGGACAGGTGCTGTAAGAGGAGACACGTCATCTTTGATGCTGCAGCAGGTGCTAACCAGTATTTAGAGGGATAAATGTGGAGCTGTGGACCACTGATGCTGAATGTTGTGAAAGTGGTTTTCCACAACTGGTGGCAGTTTTCTTCCACCCTAACCATCATGTAACCACAGAGGTTATATTTTACTCTGATTTTTATTCATACATTTTGCAATTCTATGCTGAAGCACACGTGAGATCTTCACATGAAGACTTTCCTCCTCACAGAGACAGAGTCCGAATATCTACAGCTCAAATCCAGTCAGCTGCTCCTGTCTTAAGGACAGTACCTCTATGGACCGGCTGTTAAAGCTATCTAGATTTGGGAATCCATTTTTCAGAAAAATAGGATCGGATCACCCTGATCCAGAATCCCGCTTTTCACCAAAATCTGTATTTCCAGCGTGTGGATGAGTGTTCGCTGCCAGTGGACCCACTGGGGGCATCCGTGCATGTGTTGTCCTGCATTACGACCAGAGAATCTCCCGCTCTGTGAGGATGTTAATGACGCACCTGGGCCCCGTGTGGAGGCTCAACCGCTGGCTTTCTGTCAGAATGAGGGACGGACGGGGATGTAGAGGGATGAAATGACAGAAATGTATTTTTTAACAGGTTCTTTTCTGATTATGCAGTGATGAATAACAAGAATTGAATTGAAGAATGAATTATTTGTGTTTCTTATTGGATTTGTTTGGGGGTTTATTTCATGGGGACAGGATAGTGTCATGTCTTTATTTTTCATTTTTTATTTATTTTTGCTGTTTTATTTTACTATGCTGACAGCCCACCTATGTCAACCACTTTATCTGTAACGGTTAAGTCAGGTGCAAAATACAAATATAAGTATGCACCGAATAAAAAGTTCTAGTTGATCAGCTGTTAGGTTGTACACAGTTTCTTCCTTTGATCCTGCTGTTGGGATCAGGATAATCCTGTTTTTTGGATCAGAATTATCCAGATTCTGCTCAGAAGTTTTGAACAACCCAAACTGAGGGTTTTATCTGGATAACAACCAGGACTGGATTACGTGATCCAAGTGGATTTCGGAATTCGGATTTCCCTTTTGAACAACCCATTTTCAGGATTTGATCCTATCCGAAGCCCGATCAGATTACGTTTGAACAGCCGGCCCTGTATGATGATACGTCACCACCTTCACCTAAAACAGCAAAGCAGCGCTTTTATTCACTCATCTCTCCTTCTGTATAAGAAAATAAAACAACCATCTTAGACATGACACACAGTGTCCTAACATTTCTTTATCTAATCATTTCTTTAGTTTAACAGACAGTCAAAAGTAATAAAAAGCCAAATGCTTACATGTGCAGCACTATTTAAATGATTTAAATAAGATTTTAATATCTGCCCTAATTTTCACTCTGTTTATATCCTCGTTCCATGGAGCCATTGGTACTATTTTGATGACTGCAAAGACAGGTGGAGTGGTAAACATCTTTTCCTTTCCTAAGATAAATATGGAATGTTTACACAGAGTTTAACTTAATTAGTTTATTGGTTATGGTGTGTGTGTGTGTGTGTGTGCGCGCGCAGTAACAGAAACCAGGGGGTATTCCACAAAGCTGGATGAAGGGAAATCCTGGCTTATCTTGATAAGTCTGGCTCATTTAAGCCAGATTTCCGTTCCATCAGCGTGGTTTATGTGAATGCTGCTGAGTAACCATGGTAACTGATGCACCAGAACTAGCTTGCTCGGGGGCAGGCTAACGTTTAGCTTAGCTTAGCTGTGTCTCAAAGCTCTGATACAGACTGGTTGGTTGGTGTAGGGTATCTTGGTGAAAAATGTCGACAATAAAGAAACATCAGTCATTTTGCCTCCTATGTGCTTCTCCTCATGATGGTTGCCTCTGAGACTGGGCACTGAAGATGACAATCCTACACACTGGATCATGTTTGACTCTCTCTCTTCAAGCCGAGGGGATTTAGCTTACCCTTTCAACAGAGCTTTTTTTCCTTTTAGATGAGTGTTTCCACCGCTATCTGGTTGGTTGTTGAACCAGTGGTGGATGAAGAGCTGGTGAATGGCTGTCCATCTTTATAATATTTATCTTTGTTTCTTGTTTTCAGTGTGATCCGCATCAGCAGAAACGGCTGGCACACTCTGCTCAACTTCCTCTTCCACACAGGACTGACATTTGGAGTTTTTGCTGGAGGCATCAACCAGATCAACTTCCCTTTTGTTTGTCAAATAGTAAGTATTCTACACATCGTACACATTGTTATACGAGTGTGATGGATATGAGAGAGCTAGAAGCAGCCAAATTCAGCCAACAGCTGAAATGAAGGAAGCATGAAAACATATGACTGTTTAAATAATCACAGATCAGGTTATTTATTGTACGTTATAAAAAAGGACTTCCAAACAGTTTATGTCGTAAATAGCACATATTTCATATCTGAGGTCAGAGAGGGACTATGTCCTATAGAGGGAACCCAGACCTCCCTCTCCCTGCTGACCCTCTCCAGCTCCAACTAGTGAATCCCAGTCCAGCGAGCCCTGCGACCAGGACATGCTGTCCATGGGATGGACGCCCTTAGTGTCCTTGACCATGTTCTACGTCTAGATTTCATCTCATGTCTGAGGCTAAGCCCTGGCTTCCCATTCAATTCAATAAAAATCAGTTCAGCTCAATTCAATTCAATTTAAATCAGTTTAATTTAATTTAATTTAATTTAATTTAATTTAATTTAATTTAATTTAATTTAATTTAATTTAATTTAATTTAA
>JBAFTA010000024.1:25928078-25939884 GCA_036919975.1 Melanotaenia parkinsoni
GTCTTCCAGAGGGTGGGCACTCTCCCAGTCTGCAGACTAAGGTTGAAGATCCGTTGTAGTGGTTCCCCCAGTTCTGCTGTGCAGGTCTTCAGGTCTTCAGTGATCTTGGACACACTTTGTCTGGGCCTGCGGCTTTCCTGGGTCGGAGCTTCCTCAGCTGTCCTCTGACCTGGTCTGTGGTGATAAGTGGTGAAGATTGTGTTATTGTGGGGGTGGAGGAGGGGGTGTTGTGGTTTCTGGTGGGAGGTGTGTGGATTGGAGAGAGGGAGGTGGTGGGAGCGAGGGTGGGGGAGACACAGGCTGGTTGAACCTGTTGAAGAAGTCTTGTCCCCCCCACTACACTATCTTTGTGTCTTTGTGTTAAGACCAGTGATGGTCCTCACCCCTTCCCAGACCTCCATCATGTTGTTGTCCTTCAGCTTCTGCTCCACCTTCGTCCTGTAGCTGTCCTTGGCTTCCCTCACACAGTATTTCACCTCCTGCTGTGCTGCTTTCATGGCCTCCCTGTCTCTGCTCCTGAAGGCAGCCTTCTTCTTGTTGAGTACAGTCTGGACTTCCTGTGTTACCCGTGGCTTGTTGTTAGGGTAGCAGCGGACAGGCTTGATGGGGGAGACCACATCTGCACAGAGGTTCACGTAGTCCGTCAGACAGTGTGTCATCCCCTCTATGTCCACTCCATGCAGGTTCAGCAGCACATCCCAGACTGTGGTGTTAAAGAAGTCTCTTAGGAAACTTTCCTTCTCCAGGGACCATCTCCTGACTGATCTGGTTGTCACCGGTTGCTTTTGTTGTCCTGTTGTTTCTAGTTGGACAGTTTACAACCTGATTAAAAACAGCCAAGGTAGAGTCCAAGGTTGCATGGTAGAAGTCCCCCGAGATGATGATAAATGCTTCAGGGCGCTGTGTCTGTCGCCTTGCTTCTCACAGGCAGTGGCTGCGTCTGCTCTCGGAGGGATGTAAACACAGACGGTGATCACATGAACTCCTTAGGCAGATAATATGGCTGCCGGCTAACAGCTAGCAACTCTAGGTCTCGGCAGCATAGCACTGTCTTTACAGAGATGTGTCCTTGGTTACACCAGCGGCTGTTAACATACATGATGAGTCCCCCACCTTTACTTTTCCCGCTTGCCATAGTGTCTCTGTCAGCTCTCACAGCAGGGAATCCCTGCAGGTCCACGTTAGCATCCGTCACTAGCTGGTTCAGCCACGTTTCTGTAAAGATGAGCAAGCTGCTCTCCCCGTAGGATCAGCTGGTTGTTCAGTGCGGACAGCTCATCTAGCGAGTTCACATTCCCCATAATGACAGAAGGAATCGATGGCTTGTAACACCTCCGGTTCTCCGCCTGTTCCACCTTTAACTTGGCCCTGGCCTTGCAGCCCTGGGTTCTCCTCCTCAGCCCCTCCAGAATGGGGTGTCGTATCCCGGCTTTTCCCTTTGTTCGCAGAGCCAGCAGTTCCTCCCGTAAATAAGTGATAATACTGGTTCTTGGTTGCATTTAAAAATTTAAATATCCATCAGATATGTGAACCACACAATCTCTTCACAGAAGAGTAAGAAAAAAATAGAGGTAAAGAGGTTAAAAAGTTTGAAAAGAGCTGAAAAACAGGAGAGCTACTGGAGAGGCAGCCATCTCCACAGCACCAACGTAGATTGGAAGCAGGAGTAGTCCATTCATGATGCAACAATAAGGTCCAACAGGGAATGTGTGTGGTGCTGGAGTATATATGGACTGGGTGAGGAATTTGGGTGGAGGTGTAGCTAATTAGCAATCCGGGGATTGACTGCTGTGGTGCATGACTGGAGTGTGTGTGTGTGATTAAAATGCTGTGATTGACTGGTTAGAAAGGGTGTGGACAATCTGTGATCCAGAGTGGAGCATGGTGCAGGTGTAACACAGGACAGAACCAAAAACACCAAACCTGACATTTCAGACTGCCTTATCGTTGAGGGTCCAAACTTTATTTTTATTTATTTATTTTTTTTACTACATATTTTTTTCTTTAATTTATTTTGACCAGCACACCAACCCAACAGCTAAACGGCCCACTGGGAGTGCTCCTGAACCTTCCAGAGAGTCCCTCCAGTACTGGACTCGGCTGTAAACACACTGTCAGAAGGGACTCTATTTTTTATGGGGAGAAGGTAAAGTGTGGTCACCATGACATCATTTAACAGAACAATGCCTCCTCATCACCAGACTTACTGTCAACATGTCGTCACACTTCATGTCTGGAAGTTCGCCGTCTTCGCTCTTGTTGTAGAACTTCCTGAAGAAATTGAAGGCGACAACGGTGTAGAGGTACACGACCACAGCTAACAGGCCGACAGTCAACACCAGCTGGAGGACAAACAGACACAACAGCATTAGAACTACTACACCCAGGTTTAAACCAGGTCTACCACAGCCCAGTTCGAACCAGGTCTACCACAGCCCAGTTCAAACCAGGTCTACCACAGCTCGGATCAAACCAGGTCTACTACACCCCAGATCAAACCAGGTCTACCACAGCCCAGTTCAAACCAGGTCTACCACAGCCCGGTTCAAACCAGATCTACCACAGCTCAGTTCGAACCAGGTCTACCACAGCCCAGTTCAAACCAGGTCTACCACAGCTCGGATCAAACCAGGTCTACTACACCCCAGATCAAACCAGGTCTACCACAGCCCAGTTCAAACCAGGTCTACCACAGCCCGGTTCAAACCAGATCTACCACAGCTCAGTTCGAACCAGGTCTACTACACCCCAGATCAAACCAGGTCTACTACACCCCAGATCAAACCAGGTCTACTACACCCCAGATCAAACCAGGTCTACCACAGCCCAGTTCAGACCAGGTCTACCACAGTCTGGTTCAAACCAGGTCTACTACACCCCGGATCAAACCAGGTCTACCACAGCCCAGTTCAGACCAGGCCTACCACAGTCTGGTTCAAACCAGGTCTACTACACCCCGGATCAAACCAGGTCTACCACAGCCCAGTTCAAACCAGGTCTAGTACACCCCGGTTCAAACTAGGACTACTACAGCTGGGTTTAAACCAGAACTACTACACACCGGTTCAGACCAGGTCTACTACACCTTGGTTCAAACCAGCACACTCATCTGTTTGTCTGCTGAGTCCTCTCCACCCTTAAAAACTCAGCATCTGCTGTCAAAGACATCCAGGAAACGTGCGTCTTCCCTTTATAAAAAGACTTACTTCATTTGTAAGAATCTATTAAAATGCTTATCAATGTAAACACAGCCAGAGCTGTTTCTGCTTACCTGTTTACCGTTGTGTGTGACGGAGGAGAGGATGGTGCGCAAGGTCTTAAAACCCATGGCGATGTCCAGCAGATGGGCAGCAAAGAAGAAGTTGTTATAGTGACCCAGGATGGACATGGTCATGTACCAGGCCAGATACAGGAAGGACTGCAGACAGGGGGAAGGATAGTTTAACACCACTGCTTATTGCAGCCATCTTTACACAATGTTCACTTCATCCTTCCTAAACACTAAAACTGAGTCTATTTTTTAAAACTACAAGATGATGTAACATGGACGAGTGTTAAGGTTACCTGCTCAGACAAACTCCGTAACTTGGTTAAACACAGAAAGATGTCAATTAGCCATATAATTTAGTTCACAATGTTAGTAAACTATTGCTCTAGAACTATGGGACAGTGTTGGACTTCAACTCATTTTATTGAAGACAATTAAAGCTGCTCTGAGCTCCAGCCTCTGATTGGTTCTGGCTGAACAAGCCATCCATGAAGCTTAAGGCTGTTCCATCCTCCGCAAGAGGCCTGTAACAAGCTTTAAGTTTCTCTTCACTGTTAGTGATTGCTGTTGAGCCCAGAGAACACACTAGAACTTGACCCTGCTTAGATTTGTTTACTCATAAGGAGAACGTTTCATTTCTTTTGCTTATTCTTTTTTCACTTTTTAGTAATCTTTCACAAGACTTATTAAGTAAAGAAAATACAAATAAGCCACGGCTTGCAGTGTGTTTTGGAAGCACTTGTCTACTACATGCTTGGTCCCTGCAGCCTGAAGAAGGCCTGACTCTCAACATACTCTCCAACATCAGCTGAGCTTTCAAATGAAAAAGGAAAACTCCCCAAAAAAAGACAATTACTCCCAACAATGTTTAACAATTCATCCAGCCTACCAGCAGTCTGCACGCTGGCTGATGTAACACATCCTGTCTTAAAGCTTCTGTTTGTAATATTAAACAATTTTCCTGGTTGCTGTCTTGTATGAGTGAACTTATCCCGACATTTCAGTTAATTTAAGCACCAGCAGCAGTTGAATCTAGCCCACACTCTTTCTATGAGGTCAAACTTACGTTTGCTTTGGCTCAGGATGAAGGGTCCCAAACCCTTGCTTTTAATCCACTCTGCTCAACTGAAAGTCCAGATTTAAACTAAAACCATGGTCCAGACAAGTTAAACTTGACTTCAAACTAACTCCAGTCCAAACTAAGAGGTGCTGTCACAGCTTCCACCTCTACATCCATAACATCCATTGGTAAGACAACCCTTTAGCCAGACCTGAATAATGAGACAGTGCTAAAGCTAGAACATTCGCTTCAAACAAACTTCAGGTGGATCTCTAAAGAGAACCAAAATCATTTAAAGGAGGGAAAAATGATAAAATCACTTTCATGTGATGTTCCAATCATAGCAAACATGAAGGGGAAATGTAAGATGTGCACACAATGCCGTCACTATGAAACCAGATGAAGGCGTGGTCAGAGCTGTTGGTGGTCTGTGTGTTAAACACTTGCATTGTCAGTGAAAACAACCCCGAGCTTCCAGATCTGGTACTTCACATCAATGGAATTCAGCCTGTAAAAAGAGGAAGAGGAGGGGGTCTTCATCAGTTGACAGAAAATAAACTATTTTAATGTGTGGATGAGCTACATGCACCAAATACCAAAAACATGCAGCCGTTTATGTCAGATAACCTTTCCTGTGTACCATTGGCTAACTCATCCGAGTCCGCCATGAACAATGTGGTAAACAGCACGGCTGCACCGGCTACTGTTTAGAGTACTGAACACAGTCAAGTTACTTTTAAATGTATGCAGAAATATTCATGTTGATGCAAACGACTGGCTATAGCTGTCAAAACAGAAAATATACCAGTTATATGAGCAAAAACGATGTCTTCAGCTATTGGCTCATAACTGAAATGAATACAGAGGACGCAGCTCAGGCAGCCACCATCAGTTATGCAGCTTTCTGCTGCATGCACGCTTCGTCACATACAGACATGGAAGACTTACACAGCTGCCAATGAGCCGTCTCGTCTGGCTTTTCTTTTCTTGTGTGCGTTGCTGAAGTCCAGCGCTGCCTTGTCCAGTCCCAGCAGCTCACTAATGCGGTCATGGCCGTAAAACTCCCCGTATTTATCCATTACCTGGAGAGAAGCAGGACTGTCAAATCTGTTCATTTATTCATGTTGGCCAGGGGTGCAACCCTGTTTGAGGCCAGGAGGCTGCCCTGTGTGACCAGGAAGCTTTATATTCAGCGGCTAGTACATCACCATCAATTTTATCACGTCTACACCATGACCTACCTTTCTTTTCACAAACTTATCCCAGTAGTTGTTGGGGAACGATCTGAAAGACAAAATTAGCACTTTAAAATGGAAAAGAACTGTAACATCAGAAAAGACCAAAAACATCTTGTTCTAATAGTTTCTTCTGGTTGTGGGAGATAAGGTCACGGCTGTCCATCATGCAGGTGCTCAGCAGGAGTTGGCAGCACACCAAAAAGAACTTGAGGTTACATCTATAGGTGTGGTACCCCGGTAACCTCAACGAGGTATCTCAGGATGGAGAATGCTCCTCTGCATGTTCCTCTGAAGCTCCTACTCCATCATAAAAGCCATGCTTGTCTGGCAGCAGCGACTCTGATGCCCAGAGGAAGGATATACCCAACAGGCATTACACCATCACTCGACCAGGTCGAACTCTTCCTCGCTTCACACAAGGAGGGCGGACAACCCCTACCTTGCTCACACTATCAGAAAACCGGGGTTATTTTTCAAGCATTCACTTGGTATCTCACTATGGGAATATTTGGGCTTACTAGGCTACATTCAGCCAAGAGGTGCACTAGAGGCAACTTCACCGAAAACCACATGTAAAGGTGCAGGCAGGGGCGTAGCACAAAATTCTGGGCCCTGTGTACAAATCATCTTGGTGGGCCCCTATGTGGACTTGATTGATAGTTCTCACGCATACTTTTCCCATGGTATAAAACAAACATGATCTTAGTATAACCTCTAAATGGCTTCTCTGGCCATTTTCCTGGTTCATCTGGCCGACACTCTTCTGCATTGCTCAGCCTCTCACTGTCTTCCTGTTCCTTCTTCCGGCTCCAAAGAGTGATGTGTGCGCAATGTTTGCATGAGACTGCTGAGACTAGTGCTGCTAGGACACATCCCAGCTTAAGACAGGCAGTGCACACTAAATGCATGTCTTTGGCCAAAATCTTAGGACGACAGCCATGGCAGGGGTTAAACATGACAAGGGTCTGGGAAGCCATAGTTAAGTATATGATGCATGCTGTTTTGATTTAATTGTAGCTGTGCGTTAGTATCAGCACTAGCTTGTTGTAACACGCTGACTAAGATTGACTCGAACCAGCCAGACTGAAGCAGCTGTCTTGCATAGTTGCTGGCTAGCAGCTCCAATTCAGTCCAATTCAGTTTTATTTGTATAGCACCAATAAAATCAAATGAAGACAATTCATTATGCTCCAATTGTGCAAATTCACATTAGTCCAACAAAAATAAAGGTATTCTGCACTGAACAAGGCAATGGCTGTATCAGGTGCTTCACAGCTACAAAAAAACACAAAGAGCTGGAGCTCACTGATGTATTTACAGCTTCAAACTGCAGAGAAATGACGTTTTGACACCTTTGTGTCTTCACATTTGTCCGGTTTATAAGCTCCCATTTATTAGCTTCAGTACCACCAAAATCATCTGAGGGTGACCAAACATCCTCTTTTGCCTGGACATGTCCATTTTTCATGTCCTGTCCAAGGAGCAGTAGTTATAGATTAATAGAAGTCCATTGTTTTCATTGTTTTTCATGGGACCAATAAGCATGTACTAAAACTGACTGTTGCTTTGCACAGAATACAATGGTCTTTGATGTAGGTGAAGTCAGGCCCAGACTGGCCGTCATCAGCAGTGGGATGATGCCCAGTGGCCTGGGCTCTAAAGTGGCCTAACTGGGAAAAAAAATAAATAAATAAAAAGTAAAAAAGAATCACGGTGTCACAGCCTGTCTTGCCAATCCTCCGTCAGCACTCCCCTGATCGTCCACACCTGTCCCTGATCCCATCTCTCCAATCAAGCCAACCAGTCACACCTATCTCCCATTGACTCACCAGTCCTCATGTACACCAGCACCACATTCACTCCCTGTCAGACCTAAATGGACTCACTTAGGTGGACTCCCATTTGTATGTGTGGAAGTGCAGATATGTCCTGATCTACCTGAACACACTGTGCTCTAGACTGAAGATAAGCTGTAAACCAGATTACTGCCTCTGCTGAGGAAATAAAACCTGACATTTTAGATAAAAGCAAAGTATGGTTGACCGTATCAAAAGCCATTTTAAGGTCGATAAATACCGTTCCCACCACACTGCCCTTGTCCAGGGACTTTTTTTCATTTACAGTTAAACAGCAGAAGAACCTGGTGTAAAACCAAACCGGTGGGTGGAGGAGCTGTCTGGCTTCTAAATAATCAATTGTGCTGCTTCAACCTTTTTGATAACTTTAGATAAGATTGGTAAAATCGATATAGGACGATATTCACATGCAGTCCTGACTTCCTCTTTTGAATACTGGGACGATTACTGCGTTTTTATCCGGGCATTAGGAAATACACAAGTTCTTACAAAGAGGTGAACAAGAGGTGTCAGTGGTTTAACTAGCACACCTATGTATTTTTTAAAAACCCGACTACTCATATTTGAAAGTTTATCAATTATTTCTTAAACTTTTGCTTCCTGGACCTCTTTAATATACAAACAACCTGTTGGGACAATTTTTGCTGCATAATTTTGATTGTTTGCAGGCTGAAAATATTCTTCAGCTGAATGTACAAAATATGAGTTGAACCCATCAGCCATAATAAACTATTGGTAATATTTTTGTTCTGCAATCTTCCCGTGTTCATTCGGGGGCAGCGTGTTGTTTGGGGGCAAACGTTTATCTGAACATGAAGATCACTGGTTGAGATTCTCCATGTAGCTGTAATCATGAGCTGCTAGGCTTCCAGCTCCGATCTAAACTTCATCCTACTGGAAGTGTTGCACTGGTTTGTAATGAATGTGTAAGATTTCCCGTAACCTATACCTAGTTAAACATGAACAAATATCTGATGGTAGTAGGCTAATATTCATTAGTTCTTTTTGATGCAATGATTACACTTTCCTCTTATGTCCACTTCCACTACCAGAAGAAGGTGGTGATGATGCGGGGGAGGCTTGCAGGCAGGGTCATCTCAGCCCGGTTGTAGCTCAGAGGATTGTACAGGTATATAAGAACGTACTTATATAAGGAAGACAAGTTATTGGTTTAAGTTTGAGTTGTGTATGAAATATGTTGATGTTATTAATATAAACCAGCTGAACAGGAACAATTGAAATTTTGTTACATTAATATTCTTTAAATAAATTAAGTTTTTAATCATATGATAAAATAATTTATAACAAAAGTGTTTTATTATCATATAGACACTATATTATGTAATTATAATCTTCTTATTGATGGCCAGTTGAGGCTCAAGACCCTGAGGATAGCAATCAGGGCTCAGCACAACACCAGCAGTAACTGATCACCTTTAAAAGGAAAGAGCAAAATGAGACAATGAAACCTTCTGTGAGAGTTAAAGCAAGAAGATGTGGAAGCACTTCTGAAACATGAAGCAATGCTTACAGCACAGATTCTTCTCAGAGTATTTGAGCAGACAACCCCACTGTCTAAATACCGTCAGACCAGTGGTATGGACCTTCTAACCGCCCAGGACCTAGTGATGGGAACTGAAGACGGGGACTTTACTGGTGTTAGGAGAGCAGCAGTTGTGTTTGTGGAGTGGGCAAATGGCATTTTTCAGGAACTGAATGAGTTCGATGTTGAAGTTAAGACTGCCCAAACAAACAAACGAGCACGAAAAAATAAAGTCATGCCAGGCGAACAAGCACAAGATGAGTCTCTTCTGGATGCGGAGGCAGAATACCAAATCAAAGTCCACCATGTCATCCTTGACACCATCACAGACAGCAACTGGTGAACTTTAGTTTTGTGTTCATGGCTGTTAAATATAAATTTGATTTGAATTTAAAAAATAGAATAATGGGCTTTAGATGATTACTTACCCATATGTGGGTGCATGGGTTTGTGGTTGTGCACACATAGTGTGAGCATATGTGTGCAGTATGTGGGTAGGGGTGGCCTGGGTGAGTGAAAGTGTCCCGGTCTGACCTTTTGTCCCAGTCCGGCCCTGGGTGAAGTCATTCCTGAGAGGCTTCCTTGTGGGTGAATCGGCTCCGCTTAGTGATGAGTGGCCAGAGTTGTTAGCTCCGTCTGTGGACTATTCAGCTAAGTACCACGTTCTACTGTTGCTGAGGAAGCAGCTTTGTCAGGGAGAGGGAACACAGAGGACATCCTGGGCATCACTGCTGCGAGCCAATCATGGCAGGCCTAATGGAATAACAGCTCCCGAGGAACACATGGAAGAGCATTCTCCATGGTGAGATACTGAGCAAATGCTTGAAAGAGAACCCTCATCACCCACATCAGTGGTGCAGCAACACATACGTCCACAAACACTCACAGACCCATCACTGGCCATCATTTACAGCCTGTTTCCATCCTCATACTCACTGTGTGTTGATTACTAATCTGTCCCACTGTCCTTTGATATCATCCTCCGATGGTTGCTCTGTGATGTAAATGCCTCCAAATTCCAACTTCCTGGCCACTTCCTTTTCCCGCTTAAAGATCACCAGTGGCACCTATTTAACCCACAAGAAGACAGCAGTAAAGACATCCTGTTTCATTCCAACTCGTCCCAGTGTGTGGATTACATGGCTCACTTTAATCATGTAAACAAACATGTCTTACTTAATGAAAAAGTCTTTATTAATCCCTGAAGGGAAATGGTATTTTAATTCAGAAATGATTTCTGTCAGAATCTTGCCTTCAGACAGTAATATCCAATGATGCAGAAGAAAGAGATGACTGTGTGCAGGACAGCAAGGATCCGCAGCATGGGCTCCATGTATCCGCTGCTTTCTTCCAGGACAAACCGGACTGTGACTGGCTTCAGGGTCTCCCCCGACTCATCCATCAGTCCTTCCTTTTCTTTCATCGTTTCTTTGATCAGCGGATCCCACTGGACACTAGTTTCGGGTTGTCTCCTGGTGTATTCTGCTTCCCTTTCCTCAACCAGGGATGCAGATGTAGAAACCTGGTACAGAAAATTTTCATTTATCTTCCTTATCTGTAGATTCTCAGGTATCAGGTTACCCAGGCTGGGGCCCAGCTGACCACGTTAACATACTGGTTTCAGAACTACTAACTCGGTGAATGGAAACTAAGTGAGTTTGGATACATCTCTGATTCAGTGTCAGGTGTGTTTCATTTACTGAGTAGTTACCTTATAAAACAGGAGAATGAAGTTGATTGCAAAGGCAACAAAGAGCGCCAGCATCCTCATGTTGTAGAAGTTTCTGGCGAAGTAGTTCTGCAGGAATGACCGGAAGACGAAGTAAAAGCACTGCTCCTCATTCCCACCGCTCACTTCCATGAAATGGAACCAGTGTGATTTAATTCAACTGAGCAAGATAAAAATCAAGGTACCAGTAATTTCCTCTGATAGGCGATTATCTTCTTCTGGAAGACCGACTCCTGCAGGTCGGATTCTTCAGACCTCGAGTTGAGGGGTCTTCTCATTTTCATCTTTTCGTTCTTCTGCGTTTTTTCCTGTCTCACTGCATCACCAGTCCTGAAGGCACCAAACATTCTGTGTTTACATATTCCTAAACCACATCACAGACCCTGAACAGGTTCTCAAAAAGTACTAAATACAGTTAATGACAAGAAATACAAAGAATCAGCACTTTGTGGCCGTTCATCAGCGCATCAGCTTTGCTTTAAAATACAATATAGCTAAAAGTTAAAACCAAGTATTCCTCAACCTAGACCCACAGACAGGAGGCGAAGTAGAGAAGCTAAAGCTAAGTTTTTTTATGTTTTATTACGTGTGGTACAACTGGTTACTTTTAGTATGACTTCTTTTACATTTATACACCCATTTCTGCTTTCCATTACATTCCAGCCACATTATTCTCTTAAACAATACAGACCTTCTTGTTGAATTTCAAAATTTTCTAAGTTTTCTCTTCTTTTTGTCCCAAGTAGTGTCTCAGTTGCAAGTATCTATAAAATTAGTTCTTTATTTCTTGGAAGTTTTTATATATACATATATATGTGTGTCCCATATGTGTGTGTGTAAATTTTTAATCGCGATTAATTGCATCGTTACGCGCAAAATGTTTCTTTCCTTTAAAAGAAGGTCTACAGCTATAAAAAGAAAATGCAGTAAATTTTGGTTTACTAACACACATCTGGGGTGTTTAACCTGAGACTCTGGACCTTCCACAATGTCTCTAAATACGTGGCTAAAATATTTTTTTAAATCTTTCTTGTTATTAGGTTGGAAACCAGGGAATTTTTTTTTCTTTTACAGCATTTTCCACAAATATCTACATCCCTTAGAAGAAAGTC
>JBAFTA010000024.1:25989112-26000149 GCA_036919975.1 Melanotaenia parkinsoni
ATCCATCCATCCATCCATCCATCCATCCATCCATCCATCCATCCATCCATCCATCCATCCATCCATCCATCCACCCAATTTCTGCTGCTCATCCGGAGTCGGGTCGCGGGGACAGCTACCTAACAACGAAACCTAGACTTCCCTCTCCCCGGCCACATTCACTAGATCCAAGGGGATCTCTAGGTGTTCATGGGCCAGCCGAGAGATGTAGTCCATCCAGCGTGTCCTAGGTCTTCCCCGGGGCCTCTTTCTGGTGGGACATGCACAGAACACCTCACCAGGAGGCATCCTGACCAGATGCCCGAGCCACCTCATCTGGCTCCTCTGGATGTGGAGGAGCAGCTACTCTACTCTGAGCCCCTCCCAGATCACCAAGCTCTTCACCTTATCTCTAATGGGCTCGACACATGGGAGGCGATGTCGCTCCTTCTCCATCATTTTCTATAGAACCTGCAGATGTATTGAGGCAAAAATTGCTGCCCTCTTCCAGCCATGCGACAGGCGACATTCGTGCATGTGAAATGCTGCGCTTGTTCACATAGACGTGCACACGGGGCTTGCGACGCGATACAAGAAAATAGAAAAATGTTCAATTTTTGTTGCTGTCGCCTGGCACTACAGCCAACCAGAGAGGTTTCAAATGACTGACCAATGAAAGCAGGCTAGACAGTGCCGTCTGCTGTTGCAACATGGAGGAACAGATCATATAAGCTGTGTCTGATTTTCCAATACTTTCTGATACGTCACTTAATAAGATGTGAATAAAAAGGTAGCCACGTGGGAACTTGTTGGAACCAGGGTAAACTTGTCCGGTAAGTTTCTTATCTTGTGTTTTTGTAAGCTACTTTATATTAGCATTGCTAATGTTATTTCAGTTAAATAACATGTATACAAGTATAACATACAAATGTGGTTATTTAATTAATATTATGTAAAGGGTAAACATAAAATAAACCATGTAAAGGTATTCCATTGGTTAGGTACATTATACAACAACAGCTAATGAGACTTATTAAACTTATGTGAACATATAATAAAGACTCTTTGAACTGATAATGTGGTGTCACTTTCCCATATAACATAGCAATTAAAAGTCCTCAAGATATTATCCATACCATAAAAAAATACACACACACACACACACACACAAAACAATGTGTCTGCCCATCTATACTATATAATGTTGCCATCTCACCAGCTGGTGAGTTGAAGTAATCACAGTATTTTTTTCTGATTGAAGCCGCCTCTCTGCTTGAGTGGTTTGAACCAGTCTGGGTGATGGGCTCCGAACCAGCATCTCTCATGTTGTCAGTGGGTGGTGTATGTGGAATCTCCCTCTCTACTTCTTCATTTTGCCGCGTGCAATTCTGAAGGACACGTGTTGCCTTCACGACAGAATCAGCGTTTTTTGGGCAGATGCTCAGAACACGGCGATACATTCGCCACTAGGTAGAAAGATGCCAAAAGCATTTTCGACTATTCCCCTGGCACGAGACAAGCGGTAGTTGTAGCACCTCTCTTTTGTTTGTAGCTGTCTCCCTGAATATGGCCTCATGATGTGTCGTTGGAGGGGAAAAGCTTCATTGGCCACAAGTACATGTGGCATTGGCCCCAGGTCCTCTGCACCTTGTAGTGAGGCGTCTTCAGGTAAGCCCAGTGTGCCTGCCCTCAAAGGTTTCCCTAAGGGAGACTGACAGAATGCTCCATCACTGTTCCTCCCAATTCCTCCCACATCAACGACCCTAAACATGTAGTGAGCATCAACTACAACTAAAAGGACAATAGAATGGGAGCCTTTGTAATTAAAATATTTGGAGCCAGAGGACGGAGGAGCTTGCAGCACGACATGTTTCCTATTTAGTGCACCAATGCAGTTTGGGAAATTCCCAAAATTCCCTCCGATATTATAACCAATCACATTTCTTGGAGAAAAGCGATCGGAGAGCGCGATGCGCGACACTGCCGCAATCGCTGTCGTTGGTTGCCTCCCGTGTGTCGAGCCCATAAAGGGGCAGAGAAAACTCATTTTGGCCGCTTGTATTCGCGACCTTGTTCTTTCGGCCACTACCCACAGCTCGTGACCATAGGTAAAGGTAGGAACGTAGATCGACCAATAAACCGAGAGCTTTCCCTTTTGGCTCAGCTCCTTCTTCACCACGACAGACCGATGCAGAGTCCGTATCATTGCAGCTTGGTAGTGGTCTAGTCTTATTAATGAAGGAATGTATGCTATACCATTCTCTGGGAACCCTAGAGATGATTATGGGTGAAAATCCCAGTAAATACTCTGACCAACAATCATGCCACATTCAAAGTCATGTTAATCCCCTTCCTTCCTCATCCTGATGCTCAGGTTGAACTCCAGCAAGTCATTTTCACCAAGTCTACAAGACTACATGCTGCCATGTGTAATGTGTGTTAGCAGGAAGTTGATGATAAGTGTATATTATCATGTCTTCATATCTTATAATCAATATCAACAATTTTATACTGTTTATACTGACTGCTTTTAATTCTCTTCTTTTATATACATTTTAAAAAGTATGTAATAAATCAGAATGGGCTCAGTCCTGCAGGAGACCAGCTTTTCTTTAAGGCCGCAGGCTTAAAAATGGCTTCTCTTTATTACACTGTGATTTTTTCTTATCTTCTTTGTTTTGTATTATTTTGAATCCTCCTCTGTGATGTTCTTACATGAGATTTGGCCCAGAAGATGAAGATTTCTGCCACCATCCTGAACAGCTCCTCTGCCTCTGGGTTGGACTCTTTCAGCCATCTGGCCCTGTGAGACAGATCACATCATTTTGCAGTAACTTCATTCACACCAAAATATTTACATGCATTTTATGTTTGCTCTTTTTCAGACTAACACAATGTTTATTTTTTTTCTAATTTCATGTAAACGCACTGTCATGCTCTGTTTTGTGTTACCAATACAGAGCGGCATCATCATCATCATACGGACATGCTGATGAGAGAAACAACTTATTTTGTAAAACATCAGCTCTTGCTGAAAAGAGATGTGTTGGACGAGTTTAGTACCTGTTGTAGTCCACAAATCGAATAAGGAGAGGGTAGAAGGCATACAGGTCTCTGACGAGTATAGTGAACTGGTCCATGATGAGAAGCTCTGTTTCGGACATCTCCCCTCTCCCCTCAGCCTTACTATGTTCTTCATCCATCAGCACAATGGCCGATTTCTATACAACACAGTGACACAAGGTTCTGTGTGGTGATGACCTTAGGATCTTTAATTTGACAAGCAGTGTTTTTATCTTTGCGTTATTCTGTATTATAATGGCATACATTTCTATGCAGATGATACTCAGATTTACATTTTTACTAAGATCTCTTAAAGACATAAAGACCTGGATGACTCAGATTTTTTTCCTAAATTCAGACAGACTGAGGCTGTTGTGTTTGGACCCGAGAACCTCAGGAAGACTCTCTAGCTATGGAATTGTTCTGGATGGTATTACCTTGGCTTCTAGTACATATTAAACAGGTTTCTATGACCTTCTTCTTCCACCTACATAATATCTCAAGAATGAGGAGACGTCTGTCTTGGAGTGATGCAGAGAAACTGGTCCATGGATTTGTAACTTCCAGAATGGACGACTGTAATTCCTGATTATAGTTCTGTCTCAGAAATGTTCTGGAAGTCTCCATCTGATTCAAAACACTGCAGCTAGGATTCTGATAAGGAATATCATCAGAGATCATGTTTCTCCATTTTTATGTTCTCTTCATCGGCTTCCTGTTAAATCCAAAATAGAAACTAAAGTTCTTCTCCTCACATATAAAGCTCTTAGTGGCCAAGCAGAACCTCCAGTTATCGGACCCGTCTCTGTGGAACTGGCTCCCAGTATTAGTTTGGGAAGCAGACATATACCTTTAAAATCAGGCTTAAAACCTTCCTGTTTGATAAATCTTGTATGTAGGAATAGTTTGCCACCCCTTTAGACCTGCTGCCGAGGCTGCTGGGGGACGTCCCATGATGCACTGGGCTCGTCTCTGCTGAGGGACGTCCCATGACGCATGGACCCCAACCGGCCTGGTCCTGGTTCTGATGGGGGTTTTCTTCCTGGTTCTGGTTCTGATGGAATTTTTCCTCAGAATGAAGGATTGTGATCATGTCCATACCATTGCACCATAATGTAGGTTGTAATTATATTATTATATTATTTAACATAATCAAAGCATCAGTCAAAAATAAATACAATAAAACTATGTAGATACACAATGAGTGGAATAATAATATAAAGATACAAGCCAGATCCAAAAAAGTTAGGTCTTTGTGTAAAATGTAAATAAAATGAAAATGCAATGCAAACCTTATTCACACATATTTTATTTCCAGTTGAATTCACTAACTAACTGAGACATTTTATCATTTCATGAAAAATTTGAACACATTAAAAATTTATTTACATTTCACTCAGCGTCCTGACTGCTTTGGAACTGGAGCTGTAACAGCTATAAACATTACATAAACCAGAGAACAAAGGAACAAAAATGTGACTCGGCTTATGTGCAGAAATCACCACGTCACTGTAAAGTTTTCACAAAGACTCACTTTTTTAAGTTTCTCCATCAACGGTAGGAAGTGTGTCTTTAACAGGTCGGCTTTGGCTTTGCTGATGATTGGCTGAGAGAAGACTTAAAAGACAAAGAAGGTGAATTATAAAATAATTTAAAAAAACATCGGGTTGTACCTGATGATGGACTATATTGTTTTTTTTACTTGTTAACCTATGTCATGCAACACACACTAAAATTACACACTGTAAACCTGATCAGTATCTGTGCTCAGCATCCTTTCTTTCACCAGAACCAGAACACAGGGGTGTGTGTAGAAACCCAGCAGCCCTGGATTAGCTAGAATTAAGCTTATGTGTTCTGGTGGGAAACATCAGTGTCTGTGATTTTCACAACAAAGGGTCACTGTTATTGGCATATTTAAGTCTATATAAAGCAATAACGCGAGACAGTAATTATCCAAACACACATCATACACTCCTGCTTACCAGCCAGTCTCTTCATCCAGGCCCCCTCATCAATACCCAGGTTGTTGTAGATAATCTTCAGGATGTTCCCCAGCAGAGTGTTGATGTGCTCAGAGGTAACAGATGTGCAGCAGCTGTCTGCTTGGTCTGGGTTGCTCTCTGGTCCATGTTCCCACCAGTGAGACATGTAACTGCACAACATGGGCAGCACCACCTGCAAAGAAACAAAATCATCCATCTGACATGTTTCCACTGACTTCTTTAAAGCAACACACTCTGCTGCGAAGCATTACCAAAAGTTGACGTGTGGGTTGCGTTGCTTCTGGTTTTAATTCAGTAGAAGAAGTTGTTTTAACCAGAAAAAATACGAACAACAACAGCTGTGTGGACTCCTCTGTGTGGAAGACATTTTCATTAATGCCAGCTTAATGTTTGTCAGCTCACACTAAAACAGCGTAATTACAGCAATTATTACCATCGTGTTATAAAAGCTTCCACAGACATGCGTCCAGCTTTCTTCCAAACAAACTAAGACCACCTCAAGAAGGTGCGAAGGCTGCTCTGAGCATCAGTGGGAGTGAAAGATGGTAACAGAGACTTGGTGATAGGAGGTCTGAGACATCTGCCAATGATTTGGCTGAGAGCAGCTGCTGAAGACAATGTGACCTGGTCAGGACGGAGTTCCAGGTCTGGACGTTCGACCGGGTCCGTTCTGCTGCTGAGTCCAGATAGAGTAAGGTTTGACTCAGCTTCATTCACTGGTTTATATGAACACAGTTATTTTAAATTGGACTAATGTAGATAATGGATTAGTTTTAATTGGATTACAATTATTTGGTTTAAACTGGACTGTAAAAATTGGTTTAATTTCATTTAATGTAATTTGTATATTGTATCTACCTAATATACCACCCCAGTTATCAGTCTGGAAGCAGTCTGATGGGGTCAGGTTAAGGAGGTTTGTTTACCCCCAGATGGAAACTATCTCTATTCAAGGAGTTAAATCTCTGCCAACAGATCTGTGGAGTGATGTTTATAGATGATTCTGAGGCGATGAATCACCTAAAAGAAATTAAAGCAGGTAAAAAATAAAAAGTGTGAGTCAGTGTTTCACCTCCATGATGTGCGGCATCTGAGTGTATCTCATGCCAGACTCTGCCAGCTCCATGATCTCTTCCAGAGACTTCTCTAAATTTGGGACCAGAGGACAAACCTCCCCAACCGGCCCTGGAAGACCTAAAGCTGAGGGATAGGAAGCAGAATGAATGGGTTGTTTCGTATAATGTATGATAATGTTGAGTTTGTGTTCCAGTCATTGGCGATACCGTGACATTTTTCTGCCATGGTTGTATTTTGGGCGTTTCTGTCCATGCTGGGAGTAAAGTGGTGTACCTGCTCTGTCTTTGCTTCCTCTGCTGTTGTAGATGGAGATGCTGTTAAACTTGTTCATGTGAGGCTCGAGGAAAGCTACAGGGAACGCTGATGAGAAAGCCGCTAAGCACTTTCCTAAAGCTGGCCGCTGTCTGTGGGAGGACAGGAGAGGTCAAAGTTCACTTCTGCTGCCTGCACCAGAGTTACGCCTGGTTTCCTAGACTGCAGAGAGACGTCTTTTTAAGATTTCATTACATTTATCTGAAAAATCTTGAGACAATTTTATTGATCAATAGACATTCTGCAACCTGCCAATAATCTTCTCTGAGGAGGGAGAAATACATCCAACATGTTTGTTAAAGAAAATTGAACTATAGGAGGCACTGCACCTCTCAACATAGATGCTTTTGTTGGTTCCAAGAAAATAGAGGCTGTTGAGGATTCTGTAGCAGGACACCTGGATGTCATCCACTGGAAGAAGACAGGGACATGTTGGAAAGTGGACATTAACCTCTGCAGCAAACATAGAAACTCAAACTTTCAGTCATGACTCACATATGAGATCTTCTCCAAACATGTTCTGTCCGATGTGTTCAAACAGGGAGGAGAGCACGGGCAGCAGGGCGAAGGTGGTGTAGTTGATGATCTGAGTGACGCCTCGCGGCTGCTCTCTGCTGTGGGTGAACTGGCCAAGTTTCAGGTTCTCCTGAGTCTTCTCCAGATCCTCGGCCATGCTGTCAAAGTACGACTTCAAAGCTGCTTTCACCAGATCCAGACCAGTCTTCATCACCGTCCTGTTAGAGTCAACATCTGTCTTTTAATTATCATCTGGCTTTAGCTGTACCTGGTCCTTAAGTAGACTCCATTCTACTAGTTTGATAACTACTCAAACTCAGAAAAGAACAAACAAGAAACTCCTGAAAACAAACTCAACTGGCAACATCACATCACAGAAACATCAGGATAAGATGCCCCGGGGGGCTGCTCCTCCTCCAGGTGGGGATTAGCCAGTGCCAGGGTGGGGGTCTGTGTTGGCTCGGGCTTGTCACTGTGGGGGCAGGTAGACATGTTTTGGGGGACGTTCTGAGTTGGTCTGGGGGACTTGGGTTCAGGCTCACTCGCCGAACCTGCAGTAAATGTGTCTTGGGTGGATGCTTCTGGGGGAGTGCCGGCTCTTTGGCTGCAGTTGCGGTGCATCCTGGGCATGGTGACACCTGTCTCCGGCTCATCATGCCCTGTGGGGGATCTCGGGAAACAGGGATGCCTAGTGCCGCAGGTTGATTGGCTTAACCTCTGGGGAAGTTTCCTATAACTTATGGGTTTCCTTATGTCAAGTCCTACATGCTCATACCCCTCTCCCCACAACTCGTACACACACCTATACATGTAGGGTTTTGGGGAGTGTGGATGTCGTATGGGATGCTATGAATGAGGCATCTAAAAGCGCCTCGCTCACTGCTCCCTGCGGCAGCTAGCTCCTCAGTTTTTAGTTTGGGTCATCTCACACCTAGTTTGGGGGTTGATGTATTAACCCGGTATCTCGGTTGGCAGTACCTCCTTCTTTTCTTTCTTTCTTTCTTTTTCTACCTTGTCCTGTCCAGCACGGTAGCAGCACAATGATGGTCTGGCTGCCATGTTGCACTGAACACATTTGTTTTGCCAAGAGGAGCTTTATGGGTATAAGGCTCCATCCGTCTTTAAGCGTAATTCTTTATTATTCTTTATTATTATTATTATCATTTATTTAAAGGAAGAGGTAAGCAAAAGAAAGAAAATGAAAGAGAAAAAGAATGTGAATTAACAAGAGAAAAAAAAGACAAGGATATACCAGATGCCTGCAACATCTTTAAGAAAACAAAACTGAAAATCATCAGTAGCACCAATAAAAATGACAGAAAAGCTGGAGAAAAGAGAAAAATCTGTCACAGCAACCAAACATCGGTGTGATGGAGACGGTGGTTCCACCACAAGTCTTACAAATGATGCTGGAATGCTTGGTAGAGATGACCACACACAATAATTAATGGTTTCATTGAAAAACCTTTAATTAAAATCTGTGTTAAGAAACCACCACAAAGATCACAGCCATCCCAGGAACCTCAGGGACCCAGGAGACCAGCCGCCCCCCAAGAGCACATCCCAGGCAGCCTGCCACCAGGATGACCACACATCCGCCCAAAGGCAGCAGAGGAAGGCCCCAGCCAGAGCGCCCCGTGGACACGGAGCACCGGCCCCAGGAGGCCAGAACGACCACTGGCGACCCGCCAGGCGCTGGTCCCAAGTCGGAGGGGGCCAGCACATTTATGTGCATGTTTTTCTTTGTGTTGCTGATGCTTTGAGTTCATGTCTACACATTGCACTTCCTATGTTGACTGGTGGCTGTGGTAAACTAAATGAATTGCCCATATGGGATGAATAAATTTTTCTGAATGTGTTTCTGTTTTAGTGATTCATAATTTTTCTTCCAGCTTGTCTGCGTATTTCTAGGTGCTCCCGATGGTTGTCAGCTTTGTTTTCTTGCAGATGCTGCAGGTGGTTTTCTCTTTCCTTCTAGGTGCACCAGCTGGTTGTCTTGTCTTTCCTGTTTAGACTGAACAGCTGATGCTGTTACTTTCTAGCTGGTGGATCAATGTCTCTTTTCTTCACTTTTCTCTGCTCTTTACTCTCTCCTTCCTTTTTCTCGCCACCCCTCTTGTTAATTTCAGACCATCATTCTGCTGACAAGATACTGGAAAGCGCGAGGTTTAAAAAAAGGATATGATGTCCTGAAGTACAATGCATGTTGAACTTGTCACAGTTCTAAACTTTGATATATTAAACCACACTGAGACCTCCTCCCCCTCCAGCCGACAATTAGATTTTTCCTGTTTTGATGTCAAAATGAAAACATCAGCGTTTAGAATTCACATCAGCATACCTGGCATCCAGGCTTTGTCCCAGTATCTGCAGACAGTTGACTATTGACGTTGCATTGTTACCTGGAGAACAGAGAGAGTCTGCATAAACAGAAAACACAAAACTGTCCACAGTTTAAAGTTTGGGAATTGTATCTGTCTTACCAAAATATATGTGTTGTAGTAAATAACCACATATTTTAGTAAAAGAGATGTTCCTTTAATGATGGACTTTTTTATCAGGAAAGCATGGTACTCTAAGAAATCCAGACTGTTTGTGGCTGTAAACTAAGAAAATCAACAATGAAATAAAATAACATTCTGACATACAGATCGAGGTGAGTAATAGCCTAAAATAAATATCCCAAATTTATTCAAATGTTTGTGTTTTCAGCAGTGGTTTCTTAAAGTTTGTAGAGGAGGAACATCTTTAAACTTTGAGACCAACCTAATGCACATCATCATTCGGCTGTGGATGAGAGCACATCAACACACAACACCATGCAGGCACATACGTTCAGGGACGTCACCCAGGAAGACATAAAAAAACTTTTTCTGGGTACTGCAAGAGACAAAACAGCTGCAGGCAAAATTAAGAATGACAGCAGCATGTCCAGGAAATGTTTTCTGTCAGAGCTGAACCTGCTGAACTCCTGGACAATAGAAGCTGAAAATGTGGAAATTTGCCTCTTTGTGTTTTCTGTGCTCCTGAGATTAAATAACTGTAGACGTTGAAAAGTTAGACGACAGCAGCGTGTCCGGCTGGATGATTTAAATACTAAAAGAAATATGGACAGTTAAAATAAAGCAACAAATCCCGTCTTTAAACCTGATCTGAAAGCTGCCATAAGAAATGACTAAGACTAATGGTGGATGCTGCTGTAACCATGGTTACAGTACCTTGTCTGTGTTTATGATTTTTTTTAACTAAATATGGTTCTGAAATTGAAGAATTTCAGCCATGTTGACATCTACTCAGAAGCCCTGTACTCAGTCCATTACTGGTTACTTCATTCTATAAGTTCCTGTGTTAGATCTGCCATCAACCTTTAAAGATACCCAAGGAGTTTTGACCACTAGCAATGCACTGCAGAGCCCCTGAAGATTATCAGCACTTCAGTGAGCTTCAGGATGTGATAGCATGCCAGTAAACAGGAAGAAAACAACATGCCAGTCAAGCAAATAACCACAGATGCAACTTCAGAGAAAACCACAGTCAACAATTAAACAATTTGTTACCGGATTCTTACCAAACAGAGATATCCTGTGTCTGACAAGAACTCCCAGTTTGCAGAAAAGACTGACAAGATCCAACAAAAAGAGAAGAGGATGAAGAATGGGTTAGAAAAGGGAAATTAACGAAAGAGGAGAGAAATTCAGATGGGAGACAGAAAGAGACCAGCAGAGACATAAAGACAAATATGGAGACTTCATCCACAGAAATACTCATCTCAGCTGGAAATCAGAAACACTCCTCACCTGGTCACCATCTCCTTCTCTTTGTTAGACGCATGGCCGCCGCTGCTGATTGGATGTATGGCTGTGGACAGGAAGTACAGCCGGTGGTTTTTAAAGTACTGATCGACCAATGGCAAGACGACCTGGTGGAAAACAGTGATACAGTCACATATACTGGTCTGACAGAATGAAGGTAGATTAAATATGTTTGTCTAGAAGCTGGAACGCTTATCTAATCTAAAATAATATAAAGACAACATGTCAATGAAGAAAAGAACTGATCTATACACACACACACACATATACAT
>JBAFTA010000024.1:26070122-26080150 GCA_036919975.1 Melanotaenia parkinsoni
ATAGAATAGAATAGAATAGAATAGAATAGAATAGAATAGAATAGAATAGAATAGAATAGAATAGAATAGAATAAATTGCTAGTTTGGGTACTTCTGAAATAGTGGACATTGGGAATTGTTGTATGTAATCTGCATGTTCTCTATGTGGGAGAAATGGACACAGTTGTTATATTTGTAAAACCAACTGCTCCTGATCAGGTGAGAGAGTAGTTGTCATTTCAGTAATTCCTTATTCTATCGAAAATTAGGAATAGTTTACAGTCCATGCATTATTGTCTCGATAGTCTCTGGGCCAGTATTGGTTTCGCAATTTCATAACCCCTTTTCCCTGAGCAACAGAAATGGTGTGACAAAACCAAATACTTTCGGTGTTAAGAGTGATTTGAATAGTCTTGCATGTCACTTTTTCTTAAAAGGTGTTTTTCTGTGCTACTAAAAAAAGGGGAAAAAATTAAAAGTATACCCACTTCATGAGGGACCACTACACCACTGCTTCCTAGGATTAATTTATGCATTGCTAGGACTACTTGACTCATTCCTATAACTAATTTACTAATTCCTAGGATGACATTAATAATTCCTAAGAGTAATCTACCTATTCCTAGGAACACTGTACCCATTCCAAGGATTACTTTACTCATTCCAAGGGTTACTTTACACATTACTAACACATATTTACTCATTCCTATGATTACTTTACTAGTTCCTAGGATTATTTTACACATTACTAACACATATTTACTCATTCCTAGGAATGCTTTACTCATTCCTATGACCACGATACTCATTTCATGAGAAATTCACTAATTCCAAGGAATAATTTACCAACTAATAATTTACTCATTCTTGGGACTGCTTTACTCAATCCTAGGGATAATACACTCATCCCTATAACTAATTAATTAATTAATTAATTACTTTAATTATTCATAGGACTACTAAAACGCATTCTTAAGAATACTCCACTCATTCCGAAGTTTAGTTTACTCATTCCAAGGTCTACCTTCGTCATTTTTATGATTATGTTACTCATTTCCTTGGATAACTTCACTCATTAGTGTGACTTTCTTTTAGAAGGAGACAACCATTTTAATTTTCCACTGTGTTTTAGGTGAATTTACTTTGAAACAGTAACGCATATCTTGATTCTGTCTCTTTTGTTGTAATCTGACTCGTTTCAGCTTTCTGTAGAGAACAAGATTGTACATAGCCTACAGCCCTTATAGATGTAAAGATGTACTTAATTTATTTTTGGTATGTCATGTAAGAGAGGAGGCAGAAACAATAGGCATTGCCATGCAGACGGTAAACTCCAAAATTATGTCTAAAACATTTCACCGCTTCCTTCCAGTAAAAAGTTAAAAACCAACAAAAAATAAAGTACTGGGTTTTCTGTTCTTCTTTTCCTTTGGCATGTTGCCCATCTTTTTCTTCAGAGAAGACACTTTCTCCACCAGAGACATGAGCCGCCCTCGGATGGTGAAGTCACTGTCTCCATCTATCCCTCTCTCCTCATCCAACTCTAAGGACAAAAAGGAAAAATGAGAGGAAACTGCATTAACATACAGTATTACAACTTCATTGAATCTTTTATTTTTATCCTCTTTGTTGATTTGACTCAGTTTTCTGTCAGGTTTTTAGCAGCTGACTGTGAAACGTACCACAGTGTCTCATCAGATCTTCGTGGAAATCAAGCAGCTGCTCCCGGATATATTCCGGACAGGGACACTCCTGTTTCTCATCCTTAAAGTTCAGCAGCATATTGATCTGTGAAAAACACACCCAGGTGGGATACAGATGTTTATGTGTGCAAGTGTACATGTCTTCTACATGAAATGTGCTATACAAATAAAAATTGCCTTGTCTTTCCATACAAAATAACTGGATTTACTGCTCATTCAAATCACAGGTAGGGACAGGTTTTCTTTTTGGTGCATACTTTCATTTCATCCAAGCTTGACTGGAATGAAACATTTTTATAAAACTGGAAAACTCCTTTAGAGAGAATCCCAGTCATTCTGTTTTGTGGTGGTTTGTTTCACATTTTTCACATATGATTTCTCTGTTGCTCTTCATCCATCCATCCATCCATCCATCCATCCATCCATCCATCCATCCATCCATTTTCCATTCATCTATTATCCATCCATCCATTTTCCATCCATTCATTACAGCTTCTGTTTGCAGAGAAGCACCATACAGGGCTGCCCGCTTTCTCCTTCACTTTTTAATATTTTTATTGAACCCCTAGCTGCTGCCATAAGACAAAATAAAGAGATTAAAGGAATCCATGCCAAAAATATAGAAAATAAGATAAGTTTTTATGCTGATGATGTATTACTTTTCCTCCAGAACTCGCCGACACTGATTCTCATCAATATCTGACTACTCTATTAACTGGTCTAAGACTATAGTTATGCCCATTAACTGTGACCTACAAAACACACCCAATAATACAATACAGTCAGGAAACATTAGATATTTAGACATAAACATTTCCCCCAGGTTATCAGAGCTCTGGATAAGTGGAAGAAAATAGATGGATGGATTAATCTTGTATAATTTGACAAATTTATGCAGAGTCAACAATTTCCGCCAGTATCCCTTCCTGGTTGTTGCTTTGGAAACAGTGTTGGTTCTGGCCTGGATGATGTATTTACATTCTTCATATTTTTAAAGAATAGGGGTCTGCTCCTCTACAGTAAAGTAGCTGCTCTGCAGGGTTTCTCCACGTCTGCGTTTAGTCAGATGCTGTAAACTCCGCCCCTTTTATGTGAGCACACACTGATTGACATAGGAAAACCCCGGGTTGAATTACCAAATTGATAACCAGCTTCTAGTACCACTTACCCAGACCCTGAATGTCTGGATAAGTCAACCCAGGTAACAGACAGATACCCAGGGTACATTGATTACGCTTCGTCATACAGGCCTCAGGTCATTGTATTGTGTCAGTTACATTAAGTTAGCCTGTGTCAATCAGTCAGTCTTGAGTTCTCATCAAAGTTTTATTTTTATTTTTCTACTCAAGTGTTGAACGTCTGCCTAACCGGCACTTTCTGTTTCATTAAACTATCTTCATTCAAAGTTTTTTTTGGCTCCTAGTTCCTCCTCGTTTTCTGCTGCAAGGGAAAGTGACCAGGAGGCATCCTGATCACACGTCTGAACCACCTCAGCTGACTCTGTTAGATCCAGAGGATCAAAAGCTCTAGTTCATCATCTCTTGCTCCATCCTGCCATCACGCATGAAAAAGATACTTAAACTCCTTCACGTAAGGCAGATTTATTCCAAACCTGGAGGGAGAACACCCCCTTTTCTGGTTGAGAACTATGGCCTCAGATTTCAGCTGGTTTCTTTGCTCTTAGCTGTGATTTTATTAAAAGTTGTCAAGCTCTAAAAAGTCTGGTTAAAGCTGTCTGTGTCCTGTTTCTGCCATCTGAAGGACTGACTTCACCGTCTTGTCTAATCAGAGTGCACATTTTCATTCTGAAAATAATTCTAGGATTATGTGTCCATCAAGCTGCATAGGATGGTTGCACTGAGAGCTACGTGCCGAGTTGCTCTTTTTGTTTTATCCATAATAATTTTTTTCACCTTTTGCACTTGCACTGCACCTCCACTCTACAAGTATGACCCACCAGAGATACAACAGACCTACTCTTCCCACCATCCTGCTTACAAACCTTCAGTCTCCGAGGAATAAACTGGATGACCTGCGCACGCGGATTTATTACAAACGTGACACAAGGAATTATTGTGTTTTTGCCTTCACAGAATCATGGCTGGACCCCTCTATTCCCAACAGCGCCGTCACGCCGGAGAACTTTACCATCAACCGGCATAACAGTACAGAGGAGTCAGGCAAGTCTTGTGGGGGGGGGGGGGTGTGCTTTATGGTTACCTCTTTGTGAGCAACAGATGTATTTTAACAACTTACTGCACTCCAGCTCTGGAGTTGCTAACCATTTAATTACACCCTTTTATCTGCCTAGAGAATTCAGCTCAGTTGTAAAAACGCAATCACTCCTGTATGGGATTATGAACAGACTTGAAAACTCACACCCTGATGCCACTTTCATTGTTTTGGGGGATTTTAATAGAGCTAACACGAAAAAGGCTTTACCCAAATATCACCAACAAATATCTCTCCCCACCAAGGGAGAGCAGACTCTGGATCTTTGTTATACTCCATTTAAAGTTGCAAACCCCTCCTCCGCCCAGCCTTTGATAAATCTGACCATAGTGCAATTTTGCTGCTGCCTGCTTACAAACAAAGGCTCAAACTGGAAAAACCGGTTCCCAGGTAGATCTACAAATGGAGCAGTATGGCTGATGAGGTGCTACAGGACTGCTTTGAAACAACGGACTGGCAGATGTTTGCAGAGGCAGCGGATGGTGATATCAATGCGTACACCAGACTCTGTCGTAGGCTACATAGGAAAGTGCATTGATGAAGCTGTGCCCAAAACCTACATCTACACTTACCCTAATCAGAAACCATGGGCTGAACCAGAGGTGCATGCTAAACTCAGATCTCGCACCGCTGCCTTTAACTCAGGAGACCCTGATGCCTACAAAGCAGCTAAATATGACCTCAGAAGGACCATCGGGACCTCCCAGAGGGTATACAGAGAGAAAGTGGAGTCTGCCGAACAAAGCAACGAACCGAGATGCGTGTGGCATGGACTACGCTGTATCACCGAGTACAAGGGGAGGAGCAGGCAGGTAGAGCTGCCCAGCACATCATTTCTGGATGAACTCAATACCTTCTATGCCTGGTTTGATGCAGACAACACCACGCCCGTCACCAAACCACATGTGGACAGTGAGGACACCGTACTCCCTATAGACACGGCTACAGCGAAACAGGCGCTCAAAAAAGTAAACCCCTGCAAAGCACCAGGGCCCGACAGCATCCCTCGTCGGGTGCTGAGAGCCTGTGCTGACCAACTGGGATGTTTACCCTGGACCCCTGCAGTTTGCCTATAGAGCAATGAGGTCTTGAGACAAGGCCATTGCTCTAGCAGTCCACACCTCTCTCAACCACCTGGAGAGGGGAAACACGTATGTGAGAATGCTTTTCATTGACTACAGCTCAGCATTCAACACCAGAACCGCCTCCAAACTGGTCTCAAAGTTCACCACCCTGGGCCTGGAGAAGATAGAAGTCTATCTGCTGCTGGATATGGGACTTCCTCAGTAACAGACCACAGGCGGTAAGAATCGGCAGTCAACTCTCCTCCACACTTGTCCTCAGCACTGGTACACCACAGGGCTGTGTTCTCTGCCCACTCCTGTACTCCCTGTTCACTCACGACTGTACCGCCAGGCACAGCTCCAACAGCATCCTCAAGTTTGCCGACGACACCACCATCCTAGGCCTCATCACCAACAACAATGAGAGTGTATACAGAGATGAGGTGAAATCACTGACCAGCTGGTGTCAGGAAAGTAACCTCTCTTTAAACGTCAGCAAAACTAAGGAGATGATAGTGGACTTCAGGAGACGGCATGTAGACCAGCACCCCCCCATCCACATCAACAACGTTGAGGTGGAGAAGGTCAGCAGCTTCAAGTTCCTCGGCGTACACATCACTGAGGATTTGTCCTGGACATGACATACAGACACTATGGTAAAAAAAAAGCCCGACAAAGACTCTACTTCCTCTAGTTAAGGAAGTTTGTGCTCCACAGTGTGGTATGGGAACTGCACCACTCAGAGCCAAAAAGCACTACAGAGGGTGGTGCAAGCGGCAGACAACTTCACAGGCAGCAGTCTCCCCTCCATCCAGAAAATTTACCACAGCAGGTGTCTGTGTAAAGCACACAGCATCACTAAGGACTATACTCATCCAGCACGAGGACTTCTCTGTCTGCTGCCCTCTGGTAGACGATACAGGAGTCTGCCAGCACGCACTAAAAGACTCAAAGACAGTTACTACCCCCAAGCTGTCAGACTACTGAACTCTTGATAATACACATGATAATACTGAACTCTCAATAATACTGCACTAAACTACTTTTGTGATGCATAATATGTTTACTGCTGCTGCACTATATGAATGTATCATGTATGTCACTACCTCACTGTCAATGCTACTTATTCCACAACCCACATTCCATACTATACTATGAGGACAATACAAAATTCATTTGAAGCAATATTACCACCTGTCAAATACTCTACTCACACCTTATTTAGTCCTCCTGCACCTTGTATTTTATTTTATTTTATTATTTTATTACAATTTTAACTATCTTTTTTTTCTCTTGTATTTTTTCAAACTCTTTTTTTTACCACGTACTATTATTGCATTCTACAAGTGCTACTTGATTATCCAGCAAGTCAAACAGTTCTTCTTATCCTAAGCATTTCATTGCATTGTTGACCTCATTGTTAAACCTGCATATGACAAATAAACAATCTTGAATCTTGAATGTGAAGGATATTTCAGATGAACTGCACAGCGGGATGGTGTTTAGTCATCATATACTTCTCCACATGAATTCATGGGTTGTGTCAGGTTCTCCAGTTTCCCCTCACAGTACAAAAATATGTCCAATGGGTGAACTGATGGTTCTAAATTGACTTCAGCAGCTGGTGTAAGCATGCACAGTTGTTTTGTCTTGTTTGTGATGGACTGACAGCTGACAGGTCCAGGGTATGGCCCACCGTTTGCCCAGTAGCAGCTAAGAGAGGTGATAAGTGTTACCATGGTGATGCATAGCCACATATTTACTGACTACGGCGTCCTGATTTTAAAAAAAATCTGTTTGAGGCTGAAACACTTTAAAATGTCAAAAACACCAATAATTACTCATCAATAACTTAGGGTTAAAGAAAATGAAGACAACCAGAACCAGTTGTAGTCCGACACAAAACCTAATCAGACAAAACTTAAAGAATGTCTTCTCGGATGACTTTAACTGAAACATCATTAGAAATATACTTAGTATTAATATGTAGGATTAAAGCTATATTCCCTGGGGTACTCTGTCCAGCTGGCCAGAATGATACTTCTTCTGTGGTGGCCCTACCTGTTCCTGTGGAGGAGATCTGAACTCTTTGGTCTTCTTGGCAGTGAGGGCTGCAGACATGTTGAGCGCCAGCATCACCTCATTGTAGCGGAACCGTTGGTTGTCTTGAAGACAAGCCACAAAGTCATCAGAAAAGGCCACCACCGCCTCGATACGGTGGCGCACCTGGCAGTCACACAGGTACTGTAGAACATGGCACATCTGCAAACACATAGACCAGGTGGCATATAATCATGGTCAAAACTAAGCACACCCACTGTCAGTACCAGGACATGAATCCTGGTCCAACTAGTACATAACTCAGTACAAACTAAAGAGATCATCATCAGTGTGAGCTAATCTGTCTGCCGAATTCAGGTGTGTTACCATAATGCTATGGAGGGCAGACATCAGCAATTATCTGCTCAATGGGAAGCTTATCAGGTCATTTCCAGACCATCTGGAGACTAACCATCATTCTACAGAGAGAAAGATTTTTCACAAATAGAAAAATTATAGACAGTTGCTGTTGGAAGGTAGCTGCAGCTAGTTTAATGATTACATCTCCGACTCTCCAGTCCTCAGTCAAGTCCTCAGTCAAGACTGTCAAGTTTCTCACTGGACAGTCATGAGAAATTTTAGAGTAGAACCAGAACTCAACTCAGTAACAAATGAGGAGAATGGCATTTGTGATCTTTCTTCTTGGTGGTGCTTCTTAAAGTCATTTTGAAACAGAGATTAAATCAACAAAAAGAAAGTCTGTTGCTCTAAGCAAGGAACCTTCCTGCTTTGTTTTTATGCCAGGTTGAACAGGAAGTGACTTTTTTCTCAACCAATCAACAGACAGCAGCGTCTCAAACTCCACCTTTCAGGTCTGGTCAGTTAGACTGGTATCCCAACAAAGTAGGATGGGTTGGGTCGGATACTAGGGCACCCTTCCCAATTTTCATGCCTTTGAAAAACTAAAAAATTCGTCCTGACCCACCTCCGTCGGTGGAAACAGGTCTTTAGCAACAAAGTAGTGATGGTGATGTTTTTATGGTGAAATGTGATAAATAATCCTGTTATCATGGGTCATGGTGGATTTACCAGATAGAGTCTCTAAATAAAACTATATTTAGTGGCTGGATTGTAAACCTCCTGGACGGGATAGAAATCTTCTTTAGCTCACCTAAAGGGTAAAATATCCATCACAGTTTACCTTACAGAGCTAAACACCAGCGCTCCTGAGACTCTGATGATGATTTAAGAGATAGACCTCAGGGAGATCCAACTAAGTTTTAAGGGTGAAGCTATCTGATTTGTTTTTTAAAACATCTTTTTTGGTATTTGTATCAACCACTTTCTAAAATACAGTTTAATCAGTTGTTAATAAACAGTTTGAAAAGCTAAAGTCATTTCATTTTGCTCCGTCACGCCCGGACCGATGAGGGTTATGTACTTGTTGTGTAACTTCTACACCAACCTAAATGGATAAATTCAGAATGACAACATAACATACATCACAAATACAGCAGACAGCTGTGCTACTTTTATCAAAATCAAAATGAACAATCGGACTTTTCTATGGTAGAATGTTCTGAGCATCACCTGCAGCTTCACAGGTTCAGCTAGCTTCATCTGTAACAATCCTTCTTTGGGAAGGTTCCTCTCATCATCCTCTCCGCCTCCTGTTTCCACTTTCTTCACCACCTCAGGCTCCATGTGACTCTCCTCTAGTCCATCTCTTTCTTCAGAGAAAACAGAAGGTTCAATCAGTCTGAGGATGTTTTTCAGATCTCCGTTTTGGAAAACTCCCATGATGAGCATGGTATAGAAGAGCTTGATGAGGGGGACAAAGAGAAACTCTGTGCTGCCTCCAATTGGATCTCGTACGTGCATGCTACCCTCCTGCACTGCCTCTGTCAGCATCTCAATGGTTTTAACTTTTAGTGTGTCCAGAGGGAATTCTGGACTGTACTGGAAGCAGTTTCCAGATCCATTGTTGCCGTTGTTGCGACACAGCGATCCAGTTACTCTCACAAAACTGGGAGATGAAAAGTGCATCCTGGGCCTCAGGGAGGTGCTCAGTCCAATGCCCGGCAGGCCGTGTTTCTTTTTCTCATCTGGAAACAAGGTGATGCTTTTAGTTTCATCTGTCATGGGCACGATGTACTCATTATTCATCATCAGCCGAGCAGTGGCGTAGCTGTTCAGATGGATGTCGATGAGGAGGTCGTAGTAGCCGGCACGAAGCAGACCTGTAGGTTGTGGACAGAGAGTTTATGATTTGAGTAATGAACCAACTTTATCTCCACCTAAAATATAATTTCATTTTAAATACAGGTACACAAACAGCCTGACGCGCATGGACCACAAAGATCAGTGTGCATGTTGAGTTCTGCCCTCATATCTCACAGCTCCTCCTGGAGGAAAACCGGGTCATCCTGCAGGTCTCAAAACTCCATGTGATTGGTGAACATCAGGCCATGCCTGCATGCGTATTTCAGGTTTTGTTTGCACAGTAATAGTTTCAAGCATGAAAATGACTAAATGTGTGAATATTAATGCTTTTGCAAATTTTCACGTGGATGTGGAAACTTCAATTTTTCAGACTGAATATTTTTGTGGCTTCAAAGAAACATTTTTTGATTCTTTGATATTCAACCTCCAACCAGACAGGATATCATCTGCAGTTTAGTAAATGGTGTTGTCAACGCTATCATCTACCTAACACCATATTCTCCCAGAGTGCATATACCATCAGCTGTATAACTATGTTAATATTGCCATGTTTTAAGGTAATCCACAATTCATACCGCCATGGCTCTAAGTGATACGTGGTTTTATGTCAGTGACTCCTAATAATTTGCGGCTTTATGCTGCCCTGGCAATGCTAACATGCTTCCTGATTTGCGGCTTTATGCTACTGTCACTCCTAATGATAATGCTTCATGTCGCCGTGGCTCCTAATGATACGCGGCTTTATGTCGCCATAGCTCCTAATGATATGCGGCTTCATGTCGCCGTG